>VZRN01006818.1:2962809-3093400 GCA_013397935.1 Dasyornis broadbenti
AAAAAAAAAAAAAAAGCCAGAGATGGGTTCATAGGTTAAACATTTCAGAAGAATTTCAGAAGAACTCATTCCACTCCTATGCTCGGTATCTGGAGGATGTAACTTATAAAAAAACTTAGAGGTTTCATTTACAATCTTAAAAGTTATCATTTATACTAGTTGACCTGGACAGTGTCTGTCCTACTGCTAGTTCCAGCATAACTTAATTTTCTGGATTTTGTACTGAAGAGTACAACTTTGCTGTGCTTTCTTCCACCTGACTGAGGAAACATGGAGTTTCTTACAGTCATTTCTGTAGAGGAACTACAATTGGCTGATGTTTTTATCTTCCCTCTTGTGGGTGGGGTTGAACTGATATCTTTAATGTCTTGTACCAGAGGGCAAATTTTCTTATGATTCTACTTCAAATCCTTTGCAATATTCCAATGTTTCAAAGAGCTGTAAAGCTGGAGCAGACTCAGAAAATCAATAGTGAAACCACATACTAAAATTACATCCTTCTGGTTCCTCTCAGTAGTCCCGGCTCATGGACAAGTTGAGCACATCTATTCACTCTTTTTGCCATACTATATAATACATGCAGTTTGCAACAATTCTTAAACCTTTTTACACTCAGTGAAACACTCATTCGAGAGTTTAGGCCGGGATAATACTCTTTAATAGATTTCCACTAGTATGGCCTGTTCCTTCTATAAAACCTTCCCAAAGATTAATTTGTTTTTTCTCTATACAGAGGAATAAGCACACGCTTCAAGTATTCTGAAATCAAATTGTGTTGAACTTATCTATCAGCTAAGCGCAGTTCGTATCAGTGAAAAATTTGACTCAGTCACCCTTTGGTATCAGCCAGCTTTTTTAGGGGTACAGGGCATGCAAGCTCAGTTTGCTGGTCTCAAGAGGCCACTGACTCAAGCTGCAGCTCTGCACCTGATGCTGCAACGTCTTTTTGTATCCCTCTGCAACCCTGCAATTTTCTCCAGGCTTTAAACTTCTCCTTCCCCTCTGCAGTTGTTCTCCGTCTTGGGATTCACATCTAGGACCCTCGCGGGTATCGCTGTACGTCAAGCACTCTTTCCCCTACCGCGGGTAGAAAAACAGGTTGTCTTTTCCACTGACAGCCTGTGGTTTCTCATTCACAAAAATGTTTTTCCTCACATCTAAGAGTCTTGCTTGTAAGAGGCTCGCTTTATCAAGTGACTAATTTAAGGCACCTGTGGTTTGTCTCTTCGAGTGTTCTTCATCACTTGGAAATTGCTACTGGTTATTCCTTAATCACTGTGCAGCAACAGAGAAAACATTTAGATTGACATGACAAAATTTGTCTAGGAGACGTCAGCGGGTTCTTCACTCGTGGTTAGGGACAATGAGCTAGGCTGGCACAAACCGCTGCGTCTTTCATGCGGCGAGGGAAAAATCAGAAGATAATTGATGATGCTTTATTAAATGGTGGACATGGGCTACAAGCTTCACGCACAGCAATAAAACTGCCAGGGTGTATTCTGCTGTTTTCACTACTGCTCATTGAGTCTTTAGAAGAAACAAACAAACAAAAGCTCCCCCTGCCACCATGGCTTCTTCAAGTAAGTAATTTCCTTCTCATCAGCTCATTTGAAAGCATAGCTGCAACAACTTAAATAAGCAGCACTGCGAGAAAGTGGAAGGAAATGCATCCATTGGTTGATATTAACAAGTGTGCACATCATTAACCCCAAACTCTGTTATTATGTCAAGAGTGTGAAGGCTTTTTTGAGGTCTTAAATAGAAGAAAAATAAGATTTTATTAAATATGAAGAAACATAATTGATTAAAGGGCTATTGGAAAAGCAAAACCAAATCTGTTCACACCTCAATATCTTAGTATCTATAGTACCTACAGTACTTACACGCACCTTAATATCTATATATAACCTCATTCATTATTTCTGTTTGAGTTTCATTCTTTTCTCTGCAACTCCAGATGTTAGAAGCTTTACTTCCGGCTTTCTTTGAGTAGATTTTTTTTTTTTTCAATGTGCAAAATACAACAACATGCTGAAGCATACAGATAAGACCCAAACACCCTAGGCTCCTCTGCTCACTCATCATCACTCCTCTTCTACACTCTTCTTCCTCGGACTGCCTCTACCTCTATACACTTTCTTTCCCTAAATGGAATTCAACTTACATTTTCTCAGGATCTATCTCTGACTGTTCAAAAATGAGGGAACGGTAATCAGATAGCTGATATTACTTAAATATCCTAACATAATGTTTTTCTGCTGGTTTGCCTGTTTGCTGAGGCACCAGAAGCCAACAAAACTCTAAAAAGGGCATCATTACCTAGGATGAGACGGTGGGGCACTCTGGGGATATTCAGAGTCAATGGCCAAGGAGCAGGGAGATCTGCATGACCCTTTATGGGCCACCCATGAAATACCTCCCTGGCAATGCGCATGCTGCAAGCAGAGGAGCAGGAGCCAGGTCAGTAGTGGGCTGGTTTCCATCCCCAGGGCTTTGGACCAAAAACCTCTGTATAAATTGTGAAGGGCTTGCAACTTTCAGAAATAATTTCCTAGAAATGAAACATCTGTGACTTCTCATCTGCTTTAATTCTGTTTCAAAATTCATTCAACCCTTTCCTCCCACAGGACTCGTCACTCACCTGCAGTTTGTCATTCACTTCATGCAAACATCTTGTGACCAGGCAGTTCTCCTAGGTTTCATTTCTGCTCTGGAAACAAAGACCCTTATTCATCAACTGTAGCTCCATTCAGCTCTGTGATACTTTGCTGACCAGAAATGATGCAATGGCCCTTACAATCAACCTTCTGTAGCTCCTACCAGAGATTTTTCAACACCCAACTGGATAAAGCCCTGGTCTGACCTCCTGGTGTTCCCTGCTTTGAGCAGGAGGTGAGGCCAGAAGCCTCCAGAGACCCTTGACAGCCTCATTTGTCCTGTGGACCCTGTGGCTTTATGATCATTGATGTCTTTTGTCGACCAGCTCCATCCAAAGGACTGAAAGGAACATTATCTATAATGTTTTGCAATTCAAACCTACTCCTGACATAAGTCACCAGCATCTTCATTCCATGATAATCTCCACCTTCTATCGATGGTATTCTATAGCCTCCCTTTTCTCTTTGGCAATGCTCTTTTAGAGCAATAGACCTACTGGCTGCCTTTGCATTTCCAAATCACTCTTCCACTGAAGCCAACAGAGTAGGAATGTCACTCTAAATACTGATTTTTCAATGAAAACTGGTTTGAGGTGAGACCATTCTCTACACATGTTGTTGGAGTGAGTATTCCACAGCTCAGCAGTTCCTGGCAGTTTTTAGGAGGGGATACACCCAGGGCAGTCATTATTTGCAATATGAAGAAGGTTGGCTAGAGATGGGAGAAGCTGTAGGGTGACCACTGCAACAGCTGTACAGGGGCTGCTGTATCCCTCCCATTCCTGTGACAGCACTGCCTGCCCCAGCACCCCTTCTCTTGGCAGCCCCACAAGCTGAGGGGAAGATGACTCGAACAATATGTGAGCTCAGTGGCTACAGGGGGCTATTTGGGGAGCATCCCATTAACCACAAGACCAAAAGTCCACACGTTTCACCTTTGGCCATGCATCTTTGCAGTGAAGAGGTTGATTTTGCAGTCTCTAGAAACTGATGTGTGTGGTGGGCACAAAGGAACAGGGACCAAACAGCCAAATTCAACATGAGTTACATCCTTGTCCAAATCCCACTCTTGTTTTCATGTTTCAGAAAACAGTTTTCTTATCTAATCTTCTAATCCTTCTAATGCTCTCTGATGGAAACTATCCCAGCATTTGCCAGGACTTGTTTAGATTGAAGGCTAGGGAAAATTTCTTCACTGAAAGTGTCGTCAAGCTCTGGAACAGGCTGCCCAGGGATGTGGTTGTCACAATCCCTGGAGGTAGGTAAAAGATGTGTACATTTGGCACTTGGGGACATGGTTTTGTGGTGGATTGGCAGCGCTTGGTCACTGGCTGGACTTAATGATCTGAAAGGTCTTTTCCAACCTGAACAATTCTATGATGTTATGATTCCATGATTCTGTGACTACATTATAACACCATCTGAGATCACGAATTTGCAGTAGATGGTTAAGTCTACAGCAGAAATTACTTATTAAGTGATATTCTCTGCTCTGAAAATTTTGAACTTCAGAGAAAAAAACACTTCAGGGAAACCAGAAAATTGTACATGGTCTTGTTTGTGATGGAAATTGTCTTCACTGACTGTTGCTGTACTATTTACATAACACCAAAACTGCATGTGCAGCTGCTACTTTCCACTAGATCAGTGTTTTTCAAGAAGCAGTGCTCTAGTGATAATTTTAATACACAGCCTCATATTTTTCATTCTTGCTTTTGCAATAACAGTCATAAAATACCATTTTTTTCCATGTAATAAGAGTCACTGCTTCAAAAAGACCAAACCACTGTGATAAACCACATTAAGCAACAGCGACAACAATTAACACTACATGGGAAATAATTTCCCTCTGAGGATTTCTGTATGCTAAGAAAAGATAAATTAACTTGAACAAATAATTGATAGACAATTGATAGACAACTAATAGATGTTTTTTCCACTTGTCAAAGTAGAACAGTACTTTAATAAAGGAACTTGTCTATAGTCACATAAGAATTCTGTAGTAAAACTAGAGACTGAATTCAAATTCGATCATTATTTGGCTATATGTCCATTGTCCTTACCCTTCATTTTTCATTTCAATTCTACATTTGTGGCAATAGAATATAAACAATTAAATCTTTCTAACCCAACTGCGTGTCTATCTCAGGTTTCATCCAAGGAAACTACTTATGAAATATGCTCTAACACTTTCTCCATCAGCTGAAGTCAGCAGTAAACAGGGACCAACACAAGTCTTGTTTTCTAAGAGTGACACCTAGAGTCTCATCTGTAAAATTAAAATGCACTCCTTCACTTGTCCAGTTTTAAAGGGCAACAAGCTTTTGTCTGTACTTATTACTTTGAATTGACAGTTGAATATATTTAATATCAATTATTTTGCTGTTTTTGTGAAGATTCAAAGCAGTATTTTATTTTAGGCAACCTGCATATGGCATGTATCACTTACCACAACATTTTTACATTAAGTAAAGACTTTTATTTTGCAGATGCTGTATTTTGCCTTTCATTCTGGAGTGTTTAATTGGTTTGGAAATATGATTTTCATTACTGTATGAAAAGATGCATCATGTCCAGAGGTGCTCTTATTTTATAGACAAGGCAACTAAGAGTACAGAAAGTGTCCCAAGCCGTACGGAAAATGAGGGCTGAAATATGCAAATCCTAAGCTTTTCTGCCATAACGTAATTTTATTTCACTGTCAGATGAATGGAGGCTGAGCGTTGCTGCAGCCTGACCTCAAACCCTGCTGCGGGAGGTCTGCTGGCTTCCCATACCCACTGCAGGGCTGATCCCAGGAATGTAGCGTGGTAGGGAAGGTGTTCCTTGCCCTTTTCAAAGATCATCTGTTTCCTTGTGTCTTCATGTGTCACCCCCTGACTGGATATGGCAGCCCAGAAAAATTTTCACAAGAAAAGTCTTTAGCAACCTGGATCACCTGAAGCCATTGCCCATGGATCTTCCCAATTAAATGTGGCAGTTTTCCTGATTTTGGGTGTCACTGGCTCCCTTCTGAGGCAAAGAAGCATCAGTCCCTCCAGCTCCCACAGACAGAGGGCCCCCAGAGCCCAGCTACTGCCCCCTGCCAGCTGCGAGTACTGGACAGTGATGTCTGAGGAAGGTTGGTGAGGCCATGCCCATGGTCAATTTTCCATTCCATACACCAGAGTTTGGACAAAAAACATTAAAACTGAAAGCAAACCTAAATTTCACCAACAAAGGGGTGAGTTGTGTGAAAAAAAATCCATTAAAAAGAACCTTGTGTTAATTAAAAATTAAATTACATGCTCAAAAAAGACCATGACATTAAATTTGCCACTGTCCCTCTAATTAACCATTTTGTCTTCAATTGAAAAAATGTATTTTGCATAGCAACCCCTTGTATTAGTTAGACATTTGCCATGTCACTGCAAGCTGATGTTGAATATTGACTCCACAGAATGGTGGGACTGTGATGTAGTTGTTTGTCTGCAAGGCAAACATTTGAAATTACGGAGTTATGCTCTTAGGGGTGAGCAAGTGAACCTACACTCATCCAGCCACAACTCCATTTCCTGGGGTTCTCCTTGTGCCCTGCTCACCCTGGAATGGACATCACATCCTGCAAAACCTTCAGGCTCCTGCTCCAGCAGTAAGTGCCCAGGACGTGTCCTGCACTTTTGTGCAATGGTATCAGGTGTCTGCCTGGGTCTGCCTCTGCAGCCTCCTGTTAATTAGAGCACTGGGCCAGCTTTTTTTGTTTCTTCTCCCTGAATGTGCTATTTTGGCAACAACCAGCTTCATGGAATCTAAAAGTTAGAGTTAGGAATATGTTTCGGTCTTGTTAGCCTCCTAGGTGTCATCTTGCTGTGTAAGGAGAGCATATCAAATCACCAAAAAAAAAAAGGGAATTCAGTAAAATCTAAATAATTGGAGGTGATGCCTCTGAGCCAAGAGTGCTATGCTCAGACTTTGTTTTATAATATGGTTTGTTCAGATAAAATTCAGCTGACTGGTAAAGTACTGCAACAAAACCTAGTGTGTCATATACTGCAACTCCCTCTGGTAATAAAATACAAATAGTGAAACAATATAACATAACTGCTAATACAATTGAGGATTAAATCTGTGTCTCATTGCTAAACATGCCATGCATTCAGCAGGAGCTGGTAATCCTCTGGAATGAGGGGTATAAGGCAGTTTTTCTCTCCTTGCCTGTGCTTTTTATATATTATTCCACATATGTTCTGCATTGGCAGATCCCTGTCAAATATAAAATCACCATGTAGGATGGTACATTAGGTTTGCTGTCTCCCAGAGTAAGAATGTATATGTTTAAGAACATTTTTGTCAAGCATCTCTATTATTATTCGCAAGGAACAGGATTAAATGTATAGTGCCAAGTTGTTAGGAACCATTTCAGCAGATGATATATTCCTCACTGGTTGAGTACTTTTATCTTTTTTTACTTTTAATTTTTGGGGGTGGAGTGTGAATTATTTACTGACTTGCTTTTATACAACAGCTTGTAACTGAATTTGTCTTAAAAAATGTTCTTGCTCTTCTCTTTTACTTCTGCCATGGGCACCTGGGCAGGCTATTCCCAAACTCTGTCCTTTCATACCAATGCCTGAGGAAGCAGGAGATCAAAAATTATGTGGAAATGGTACAGCACAAAAAAGTATGAACGCTGCATGGGGAAGCTTTCAATCACCATGGAGTTATGTGAGAGGTAACATCAGTGGGCTGCAGAAGGACACAAGGCAGAAGAGGAACTGGCTCAGGCTCATCAGTGTCAGCACACTCATGTTTTCAAACGCTCCTGGCATAGTAGAACTATGAGATTTGGAAATTTGCAGAATCTCAGTCCCATGAAACTGCCAAACATACAGATTGGGAATATGTTTGTTGCCTAGATAGTTTCTCCTGGTAAATCTTTAAAAATATGAGAAAACTAGAACTCCATCTGTATTCTGTACTATACGAAAGACATTTTGGAAACCACTACCATCAACTTCCATAAACCTCTCAGAAACCATTTTACAATCCTAGTCAAAGCAATCCATTTATTGTGTTTTCTGAATGTCTGATCTCATGTAGATCATGTGACATCTGAGGGCCATGCATGAGTACAAGAACAAAGCTTTTACATTAATTGTGTATTTTTATTAGGGATCAATTATTACCTTAAATTAATAATAAAGATAAGCAGTATATAATCACTTTTCTTACTTACATGTAGCATGGCTGTGTATACAGTTACAGCCCTGTACACAGTTATATATCTACAACCACAAACCCCAAAAGAAATATAACTTAGGGGCAGGATTTTCCAAAGTGATCCTCCTTGTTTTGAACTGTATTCACCCAGCATGGCACAGGCCAGGGCTGGATCATGCCCACGGCACATGGGACCTTGTGTCTGACCCGCAGGGTAGCAGATTCCACACTCTGCTGGCCTGGTGTGTTTGGGACTGCCTGCGAGCAGGCAGGCAGGGTGGGGAGAACAGCAGGGTGCTGTAACTGCTCCAGAGGTAGAACAGGCAAAGCTGCTGTGCCAGGCTAACCACGAAAGCTTGTGAAAACCTCTCTTTACGCCACTGTGTCACAGAGGGTGGCCTTCCATGGGACGGAGTTACTGCCAGACTCATGGTACATCCAGTTCTCAGTTCATTTTCAGGCCTTTTGGGTAATGATCTGTTGTTAGCACAGAAGCAGCACATTGTCTGTCACCTCCTCATTCTTCATATGACAGTTTGTATGTAGGCCTGAATCCAGGGAAGGAGAATGTCCAGTTCATGGATGGCCTTGTAGATTCCCTTATCTCCAAGCTGTTGAGAATATATAGGCATTAGAAAATAAACTAGCTACAGCCCTTGAACAATGTAGTGGGGAGCCAGCACCTCCTGTTCTTACCTTAAGAAACTTTCTCTTTAACTTTTTGACAGGAGAAGTTAACCTTGTGGATGGAGCACACGGAAGCTGAAGGATGAAAAAAACCCAAAGATGCTGATGTAAAGACATAGTGATGAGGAAGAGTCCAGCCCACAGTGTGGCACTGTAGGGCTACCAGTAAAATGTGTGATCTCAGCATCATTTCAGCATCTCCCAATACTTCAAATGTGTTCTTTTATCTGTGTGCTTCCTGACAAGTTGAGTTCACAACACAAAAAATTGGTAGCATGAGTCTTCCTATTAAACACTTTCTATTTAGCTCAGGAACCTTTACATAAGTTGCGGTTACACCTTTTGCACATCATGTCCTAATTCTAAGATTCAAGGCCCCTTAACTCTGAATCATCAGAACCTCTGAGCCTGAGAGAAGGCATAGCTAAGGGCCAAAGACCATTGCAAAGTACAGGGTGCAATTTTGTACATTTCTGCAAGCCCTTCAAACATGTTTATAAAGCAAATTTATGTTTGTCTCTGTTTCCCTGCCCATTCCTCCACTGTCTGACTGATTACAGGCTGGAGGGCTGGAGGGCTGGAGGGCTCTCCTCACCACCTATCTCTGTCTGCTCAGCACTGGCCACCCAAAGCTGTTCCAGCTGTTTCTTTTAGAGCTGCCGGACAAAACTTTCTGAGCAACATTTGGATATGGCAGCCCAGGATGAGGCTTGCTGATTCCTCAGCTACCCGGGTTTTCAAAGGGGAAGATAATGTTCTTTCAGAGAAAAAAAAATGGAAAAATCTGATGTTTTCCTGTCTACAAACAAGGACAACGTGTTTAAAAAGGAAAAAGGCAAAGGTCCTCACCTCAACTCATGGAAGGAAATGACTCTGCTGAAATGAATGATATTGATCCTTTTGTATCTCACACACAGTACTTGAAAAAGGAGCACAAACGTTTTCAGGTTACCTTTTGTGCTTCCTAAAGTCACCTCACATGATGAAAGTGGGGTGAAAAGCAAATCTTTAAAAGAGAATGTAAATAAAAGTAAATTTTTAAAACTCTTCTAATCAGGGCAGTTCTTTCTGACTTGAAGATTTTTTTTCTTTTTTTCTTTTTTTTCTTTTTTTTTTATGATCTGCGTCTTGTATAATGCAGATTTCCATGAAATATCATTTGGTAGCAGAAAAGATTTTAAATGAGTATGTTGACTTTAGTGGTGATACACATTACAAACTCTTCTCTCCCTGCATAAGCTGCAAGGAACTAAATGAGCTGTCTAGCAAGTTTGAGTGTTGCAAACAACACTCAAACTCAGCTTGAGGTCTGTAAGCCCTGCCTACAATGACAGACAAATATTAAATGTTCTGCAGGGAATATATGTCCTTCTGAACTCCATTCAAGTATGAGAAAACATTTCCACAATCCGCTACTGATGTAGGAACATAAGTTCAATCACAGAAGCAGCTCCATACTATTCTCAGCAATGCTGACCAGGGCACTTGAGCAAGTAATGAGGTCATTGTTGCTGCAGGTGGATGCTCCAAATATCCAAGGAAAAATGTCTGTTCCCTTTACCTTGCAGTCATAGTCTAAATGAAAAAGTCTTGCTTTACTGCAGAAAATTAGTTTAGAGATTTTCAAACTAAAGTATTTCTAGAAAACTGAACTTGTGCCACTATATCATTGGAAAACATTGTGCTTCCTCGTTTGGACAAAACAAAGAACTGGCAGGGTGAGAATCATAATATTGTAGTATTGTAGTGGCTGGGAGGCAAATATTGTTGGGATTTCTAGGTAGCAGACCTTCCTCTGTCTGGCTGAATTACAGCCCAACTTTGTGAATGAATATAGGGTGAATATGTATATAAAGGTACCATTGTTTCTCTTTGTTGTATAGAGAACTTTGTCCTTGAAAGGTAACAAATTGATTACGTATGTTGACATGGTGGAAATCCCTTCTAATAAACATCTTATAGCTCAACTAGATAATAACAACTAAAGAGCTTATGTAAGTGGATGAATGAGTGCTAATTTATTGAGGAATAATATGACCGAGAAATCTCAAGTTTGGTATTAGCAAAGGATCCATTACTTTCACTCTATTCACAGTTTCTCTTATTCTTTCACATGGCCTTGTATTGTTGGGTTTGAATTAACGCAAACATTTCAAAAAATGTTAGTTTCCAGAAACGAGGTGTCTCCAAGAGAATCATGACAATCCATGATTTCTCAAAGAGCTGTTGTTTTTCTACTAGCAGGGGAAGTCTTATCTCTCTTATCAGCACTTTTTAAGACCCAAAAATGTAAGTTTTTATTTTTAGATTTCTGTTGGGTAAAACACTGGCACTAATTATGAAAAACAATGCAGAAGTTTTGAGAAATCTGCAGGGTTTTGTCTCCATAGAGCACAGAATGTATTACTAAGCTATCTAGCAAGACACAGACATTGGTGGTATTTAAGAATAACTGATATTCTGAATTCAGTCACAGTTGACAGTCTAAACTTCTCAGTGGATACTGGCACTTGTATAGAATGTAATTGCTTCTCCAGACAAGAATGAAATCTCTATAAATAATGAAGCATATTATACCATTTGAATTATATTATCGCACTCTGGAATTATGTTATAGTATTATCTGGAATTTAGACAGGCACGGATAACCACAGCAGTATGATCACAGCAGAATGCTGTGAATAATGGCTGTACATTATCACTGTTTAGCATGGTTTTAAATACAGAACTTGAAAGCTGGTGAAGTTTTCTCCCACCGAGATTTGAATCTTTTTACGTAATGCAAATACCCCAATTGAGTTCTGAGCTACAGTTCTGCAAAGAGGTCTCTGAAGCTGTTTGCTTTTGCATTGCAAATATTTTTGTGCATGTGGAACAAATGTCCTTTTCTTTCATGCTACTATACAGTTCAGATTAGACAAAGTTTCAATTAATTTAATTCATTAATTCATTGACTTGCCATCACTCTCTCATTTTTAAAAATCACTATAGATATTTGCCTGGTATTTCACCCTAGGTTAGGCTCCAAGTTTTTGGGACACTGTGATTTGCTAGGACTGCAGGTTTAGGGAAGAAGAAATATCCATAGGACATTTAGTTTTAAGACACCCTGTTGCTATTTCTTTATCCTTAAAAATTAGACAAGAAATTACCCAAAAGGGATAACATCATCTTAGCATCCTAGCTGGCATAGTAGTAAATATATTTGCACAGGGAAAAGTGTGGTCTATCTGCTGCTCTGTTGTTACTTAGACAGTGTTGGTAAAAGTGCCCCTTCTCTGGGCCACCTGGAGACATTTTGCCAGTGGGCAACATCACTCCCTGACAAGCTGCTCTGACTGGGCACAGCTGACACATGGGCACTGCTCCCATGTGCTTCATTATTGTAGCTCCTGCTTACTCATGAGACACAACCAGTTCTTTCAAAACTCAGTATGGAGGAGCAGAGATGACATGTGAGTGAAGATTACACACATACAGAGGGTACACTGTTGAAGAAGGAAAGCATTACCACTGTTACATCACAGAAACTCGAGGAGCCACATTTCTGCATGTGACCACCCTGTCTCTTTGCAGCTTTGGTGATGAGAGGGCAGCACAAGGTGACATCATCAGTAGGGAAGTGGCTTGTCTCCATGGGATCTCCACCACCTTGCACACTCTCCACAAGATCACTCTGGGAGGGAATGTGTGGTGTTAAACTTCCCTGGCCCCAGTGGGGAAGGTCTCGTGAAGTTGGATCCACTGTGGCATGGGACACATCACGACTCTGAATCACCCTTCTGTCTGCTGAAAAACTGAGATGGAGCTCTTCCCTAACTCTTCAGATGGCCAAGTTAGTTTGGCTCTCAGGAATATACTCACACAGGCATCCATGTTTTCTTGCAGGACCTGGAAGGCACTAATAATGTACAACTTGTCACTTCCCACCTCAAGACGACTGAAGACATTTTTCACATAGAAGGAGAGGAGCTGATCTCGAACACTGCAGTTTGTCTGAAAGTAAATCAAGTAACGAGTTGTCAAATGAAAACCTGACAAGACAACTTTGGCCTAAAATTCAGCCTCATAAAAACATGCATGTTTAGAAAGTGAGCAATCAATAAAACCATTTTTATGTATTTTAGTTATCTCATTGGCCTGCTTCCTTTTGTATTAAACAGCTCAATCTACCCTTGTGGTTTCTGAAGGAAAGGCAGGAGGGTGCTGTGCTGGCAGGCACAGGAGTATTGGTAAGACCAACCATGAGCAGAAGTGACAGCAACAAATGTACTTAACACACAAAGAATAAATGGAAGATAAATTGGGGAGTTAAGTCAGACAATTTTGGTCAAATGGTAAGAGTCATTGTGGGTATCACTTTTCCCTCCTTCCATATCAGTGTCCCATGCCATTTGACATGCAGCAGGGTATTCAGCCCATCCCCAACTGCTACTCTAGAAGAGACCAGTCATGCTGTCAACCCTGTGTAATATCTGCCTGCCTGCCCTGTGGGTTCTGGACACCTAAAGGTATTTCAAATGACTGTATGCATATTTTTAGGCAATGGAAAGAAGTATCAGGTGTGGTACTCCCATCAGGAGGGTAATGAAGCTGCAGATTACACCACTCAAATGCAGATGTCTGTGTGTAGGTCCCGCAGCCAAGTGAGAAGCCTTCGCTCCCAAGGTAATCGGTGAAATCCGAGGGACATCAAAGGCCAGTAGGTCTATACTGAAGGATAAACTAACTCAGTTGGCCCTGCTGACTAGATCTCTGCATGAAGGCAACTAAAATATCTCACATGCTTACAGTCACAATTAGACACTCCAAGGTTTGTTTCTCACTTCCATGCTGAATTGCACTGGGAGCTCTGATCTCCCTCTTCCAGTGCACCTGCAGAGGTCTAAGCAGGTCCTTGGATGTGTCAACTCCAAGCAGCATCCTTGGGGTATCCATGGTACTGCACACCCTCAGCAGAAGGTGCCTCAGCTGCAGGACACTGGCGATGGCTCTGGGCCTCCTGTGAGGGCTGGTGCCTGAAAGCTTTGCTGGGAGGCTCCCATGCAGCCAGAGCTCACAGGAGGAGCAAGTGCTACCACAAGCACGCTCCTCCCTGACACCACAACCACCCTTACCCAACTTCCCTGGCAGAGCACGACTACAGCTGCCTAGAATGAAGTGCCTCCAGACAGGATTTCAAAATCCACCTCTTTCTCCCCATACCATGATCAACTGTCCCTTCATGTCTCAGGGGAATACCCTTTTCTGTGCAACAGAAACACTCTTCCTCTAAGTAGAGGACTTTATTAAGCTTGTGGCTTTTATAAATTTCTTTCCCAACTTAACACAAGTAGTTTTTGCATTGTCTGTTGTTGCTTTTGATCACATATTGCTGCTTCTATAGGAAAATCAAAGTAAGGAATGGAAAATCAGTAGTATAAATCTTACCATAAACAACACTTTTGTAGTCTTTTTAAGCAGCCTCGTGGTCTTGATGAGATCCTTCTGTAAAATATGATGTGACAGTGTTAATTAACCTGAGCAGAGGCAGGAGACATTTTCAAGTCTAGTTTGTACAAAACTTAGTAGCAATAATATTAATCTTCATCCTCTTCTTCAGATGTAGGATGAGGACTCAGTAAATCTGTGTTCCAATCCCAGCCTAGCTATAAACATCTTTCATGACAAATTCACCCAGCCTCTCTATGCATATTCTATGCATCACTTTTTTCCCATTTTTACAAAAAAAAAATAGCTGTACTACCCTATATCTCACTGCAGAGATCATTCAGCTTAATTAAAGTTTCCAGAAGCTCGGTAATTAAACTAATAAAGAAGCATCTATAAATAAAATAAACTTTTTCAACTAGTGGGATCAACTTACAGGAACAGATGATTTTAAACTAGTTGCCTTGATATACAGGTTCTCTGTCACCTGGGAGAGGAGTCCTTTTCGGCAGGTATGCTTTCCTGTAGGTGACCTTTTACCTTCCACAGCAAAAAGACAAAGCAGAAATAAAAAATGCCCAGATCTGAAAATAGAACATATTGTCATCTTCGGTCCCAAATCTTCGAGCCTCTACAGTCACAGCAGCGTGTGTGATGCAGCCAGACTGGTTAGATGACAGAGGTTAACCTAATTTTGTTAACCCTCAAAGTAACTTCTTCCCCGAGATGCTCACGTAGATAACCTATTGCTCATGTGGTGGCAGATTGGTATTTTTGCTGTGCTTTTTTATACATCTTGCTCCACTTTCAACAAATTTGACCACAATCATCTGTGACGTTTTTCTAAACGGTATCTCCATGTTTACTGGCAACAGGGTCAAGGTTTCCAAGAAAGAAGAACTTCCCTATCATTTGAGAAGTCTTCTTTCATTTAAGCGGTGGTCAAGTGAGGAAAAGGTAGTTGAGCATTCGTTTAGTTTCGCAACAAAGTATGCCAAATGAGTGTTTGGGGGGTTTTTTTAATTTTTCCACAAAACTTTATGGCAGTACTTTTCTGAAAGGTAATGGCTCAGAGAGGAAAAAAGGTCTTTCTTAATTTACCCTGAAAAGCATCAGAAAATCTGTTATCTATAAGGAAGCTAGACTGCACAGCATTTAAAACTTCCCTGTCCAGTTTTTGAGAAGAGTATTTTTTCCAGGGTATAGCATCTCATGGCAGAGGTGTTTGCTGCCTATTTTAAACTCTAGTCTTTTTCCAGGGCAGACTTTGCCCCAGTAGGAGCAGTAGGCTGTTTAGTGTGAAAGAGAGGGCTCCAGGGAGGGCTCTGTGGAAGGACCAGGACATCCTTGGCTATCAAGTCACTTTAAAAGCCCAGTGAGAGCCACGGGCACTGGGAAATAATGTGTAAGATCCCTGCATACCCATCACAGAGAAGGTAAAAGTCAAACCATAGAATTAGATGAGCACTCTTTCCAAGGTGGTCAAACAGAAATTGGACAATCTGTATCTGGCCTGCTTCCAAGACAGCCAAATGCTGCAGTTTTCTCAGGTACCACTCCAGACATGCGAGAACATCACTCCAAGGATAAACTTGTAAATCATGAAGTAACACCAGCAATGTGAGGCTGTTAAGCCAAGAGTGGTTTTAAGTCAAATGTCAAGATCCTGAAACTGGCTGAGGTGTATGCAAGAAGATGAAGCAAGTTTTGGTCTAGAACAAAATTTCATTGGTACCATTTTTGCTGGAAGTAAAAGCAAGTCCTTGAAATATTCACAAAAGACAGAGTTTTTTCCTACGTTAGTATTTCAGAAGGAGCACAGAAGACTCTAAACATATCAGAGAAAGTGGTTTAAGCTGCAATCACTGAAAGTGACTGCTTCTGTCAGATGCAGTGCAGAGCTGTTTGTCCCTCTATGGCACCACCAGCATGCCTGTGCCCAGGATATGTGTCAGCTCTGGGAGGAAGAAAGGTGAGACAAGCTGGGTAATTAACTCACTCCAGCCTTGATCCCACTGACCATTTACACAGACAGGCCCACATCCAGCCTCCAGGCCAAGCTGGATTCACATCCAGCTTCAAGGATCCCACATGTAAAGCTCTGGGAAATGCATTTATCCACAAAACCATCTACACATAGCAGTAGTTTCACCAGCACTGAAGTGCTGATGGGGTCCAGGGACAAAAGGAACCAAAAAAGGGAGGATTATCTTAGACTTCTGGAAAGCGGAGATGATGGTGACCTGAGGTCTTACATGGATTTTAGTGCTCCTGTGAATTGCGATCTGTATTTAAACACTCTAAATGCTGGCCAGTCTTCCCAGAGGAGGTGCACTGAACCTCAGCACACATGGCATGTGGACAGCAGGTTAGCCTCTTACTGGTAGTTTGTTCCTGGAAGAGGATCTTGAGTGAAAGCAATACAGTCAGAATGCAAAACTGCCTTGGGTTCCCCAAGGTGTGGTACTCCCTGGTCAACAGTTTTCCTCTGAATTGGATAAATGGGTCATGCAGCCACTCTGTAATGGCTTTTCATAAGAAAATCAATAATGTTCAACATCTCTGAAACTTCTAATGTTGCTGGAAAACCCTTGAGCCCACAAGTTTCATTTTGTCTCTTCTGTGAACTATCACCGTGCTTACAGGGCTGTAGCATTGCCACCTTTTCACTGGACTCTAGACACCTCTGGACACGAGTCAGTAAATGTCATACTGAATTGGCTAACTTTTCAGCTGGATGGGGTAAAAGGATGCAGATGGATGCAAGTGCAAGGTAGCTATACTTTAAAAAATCAATAGAAATAAAATAGGGCTTTCCTATCACTCCTTTCATAAAAGAATGGGGGCTACCATTTAATAATCAATCCTATAAAATCGATTACACTTCCACAGTTTTTGATATGATGATTTTATTTCTAGTCAAAAAATAGCCTATATTCTTCAAATTTTTCATTAGTTACTTGTTCAGAACAAAGATGTTTTTTTCTTTCTGGGTCTTGTGTAGCCCTTTCTACACGGTATTTTAGTGCCGCTTTGGCACTCAGACATAACTATGGTATAAATAATACAGAATGCCAAAGAACCACTATTATTCATTATTTTAAAGTTATAAGAAGCAGAAGGAAAACAAATTCAGATACCATCCCTTTTAGCAATGAAGACAGAAAATACCTGCAAAGCTTTGCAAAGCCTGTGACCTGCTTTCTCTTGTAATGTCATCATGGCTTTACAAAAATGTTGTACTAAAATTATGGAAGGAAAAAGCTGACTCATGGAAACCTGGGTCCAGTTCTGGGGGAGGAGGATGTGCACAGCTGCTAGGTTGGTAGAAATGTGCCAGTTTGCATGGCACAACTCTTTTCCTGGAAAGCTTCTTTCTACCTTTGTACACCATTTTTTTCAGTTTTATGTCTCCCCATGATCTTTTTTAACCTTTGTTCTTGCCTCTCATTTCAAAATTTTATAAAGGTATTTTTTCCCCTCTGTTCTCTTAACCCAGGACATTCCTGAGCATCTTGGCAATGCCAGCTCAGGCTGCCCATACAGCTCTGAGTAACACCCCTGGCAGCTGGGCTGGAAGACTCTGAAGCCACAGAAACTACAGTCTCCATCCTGGAAAGATTTCTTGGTGTTGGGAAAGAACATTATTTTAGACATGAATTGAGAACAATGTTCAGAGGCAGCTGTCTCCTGTGAGAAACAGATTTTGAAATGTAATTTAAGAAAGTAATTTAATAGAATTTCTGGACAATGCTCAGAAACTACAGTGGTAAGTTAGGACATGCCAAGGTATGAGAAACATAACCAGACATTGGTGAACAATACTGGCATTGAACCTTTCAGCTGATATGCCCATGCTAATGGCAGGCAATAAAATGAACCACATTAAGAAAAATCAGTAGAGTTGATTTTTATTGGCAAGAATAGCCTTTCATCCAAAAACCCCCCAAACATGTCAAACCAAAAACTATGTAGGAAATGTTTGCTTACAGTGTATTTCCATAGTTTCAGTAAAGACCTGAAGTCTTCCCTTTAGTTTGGAGCTGAAGTTGTTCTGGTTACTGAAAGCTGAATCTTAGTTTTAGCCTGGCAATTTTGAACAACAAAAAAAACCTCCTGCACATGAAAATGTGGAAAACTTGCCAGGTGATCTCTCAGGTCAACTCTCTCACAAGTGAGATTTGTTTCAAAATCCTGCCCACTGTTGGACTGAGTCCCACAGGACGGCTACCACCTTGACTCTCTGGTGTAGCACCAGAGAAAACAAGCAAGAGAAGCAGCAGTGCAGCAGGCAACAAAATGATTTCCCAGAGGGGTTTTCCATTTGGAGGTACCATTCTCTCTCCAGTGAACTTAAACCTATTGGCAATAAATGTGCTTCCCTCTGTTATCTGTCCCTCAGAAGCATCCTCGATCCCTTCAGTCCGAGGTTGCTGCCAGGGAACCTCTCCCCAGCTCTCGCTCAACAACACCTTCGTGGCTCCAGACTTTCCACTTCCCACTGTGTATCTTCCTTCTTTGTGAAGTGGTGCTTTCAATGACCCTCATCAGTGGAGCCGTTCTGGGGGGAAGTTTTACTGGTTTAATTATCAGATATGGTCACTTCTGGCACTTTTTTGCTAGAAAATATATAGGGGCCAAATAATGGTTTGCTTATGAGAGGTTCCAAAGAATGTAAAATCCTATGGCACTGGCCACTAGAGAAGTACCTGATGGTGCTGTACAATTTCTTGTTGGTAGGATTTATAGAACAGAAATTGCATTGTAAAGACTCCTAAAAGTTACAGAAAAATAAAATATCACAAAATACAACTAGAAAGAAAGAAAGATGCCCCAGATATCAAAATATGCATTGAGATTTTTCACTTTAGATCAGGAAAATTTTGATGTTTTTCCCAATAAAACAACAGGGAAACTTTATTTTAGAAAGTTAAGAAATTTATTTTAGAAACCTAAGAAAAAGGTAGAATGCTGGTTGTATCTAACTTTGCATAACTTGCTTGTTTGGAGTTTCACTCTTTAGCCTGTTTTCAGGGTCTACTTCTTACTTAGTCTGTAGCACAATATGTAAACACATACACAACACTTTAAATTACAGAAAAGTTTTAACAACTTCTTTAAGAGCTTCTTGAACAAAACAGAAATATTCCATCTCTTAATATTTGTAGATCTAGTAGAGTTTTCAGCGTATCCTTATATGCAAAACTACAATTAGAGACCTGAGCATTGACTTTACAAACTCCCATACATCCAATTAATGTTGTAACTGTGACAGAAGCTTAAATCATCAAACACATTTGTAGGAGGGAAATAAGACCAATTAGTAAGTTCTTAGTGTTCTCCATATGAAAATAGCTACTTTAATTTTTTAAAATATAGTTTCCACAGAACAACGAATAGAAAACTTTTTTGGTTTTTTTTTTTTACAATTTAATATTAGCCCTCGGCTTACCAATTCTTGAGTTTCCGGGAGAAAATCATTCTTACGTAGAAAATCAGAAAAGTATTTTAAAAATCCCATTAAAAAGACATTTCCAAATTAATTAAATCTTCAGAGCTATCACTTGCTACAAAGGAAAATAAAATTTTTATGATTTTTTTTCTGATTGTTTGTATTACTTAGATCACCAGAAAGAGGTTAATTGTATAGCTCACAGTGTGGGCTGCAAAAATCACATGGCAGCCTTGATTTTATCAACTTTCTTTCCCATCGCCAAAAATTTTCAGTACTAGTACCCATTTGTGAAGAAGTTTTTATCAGTCTCCATGGCTGTAAAATGTTTCCTCATATTTCCAAGGTTAGGTGAGGTTATTTAAAAGCAAATTTTTATACATGAGAATCTGTTTCTTGAGTAAAGGCTTTTTTGTACCAGATTTCACTTCATTCAACTTAACAGCTCCATAAAAACTATATTTGTTGCCTTGATCTTCAGCGAACATGTTTCAAAACTCTCAGGGAAGCCCTGCAAATCATCCCAGGTCTGAAATGTTTGCCCAAACCTCTGAACACATAAAAGTTTATTTTTACTAATCTGTCACTTTGGAAAAGCAAATATTTTATTTATCATACACTCCTGTAACCACGCAGCAAGGAACAGGAGATGATTTATCAGTCTCTCCTGTCTCGGTTCTGATAATGAAGTTACAGTACAAGCCTAACCCTGCCAGCCAAAACTCCATACTGCAGGTCTAAGAAATTCTCTGGTTTACTTTTCAGAAGGGTAGAAAAAATGAGTTTCTCCTGTCTTCCTATTTTCAGAGAAACCTCATATATTCACCCCCTCTAAAAAATGTTATCTATTATTTAATCATTTCCAACATCACTGGGTTACCAACAGAAAGTGAAGTCCAGAACTGCAAGTGCCAATGGAAAATAGCTAAGAAATGAAAATTGAAATCTGTTGCAGTTATGTTCTTACTGCCAAAAGGTTTCCAAAGTAAAACGGCACAGAAAAACCTGTTTGATTCTGGTTCTTTCACTTTCCCTAAGCTTGACCCATGAGCAACATCACACCCTGAAGTCCATGCCTGGAATTTGTAACCCCCAACCACAGACCACCCGAGGCTGGATGTCTGAGCCTGTGTTCATTACACGGGGCCGATGGAGGGACCAGGCTCTCATCTCACTACCACCCTTGCTGCTGGCAGGGCTAGAGACACGCTCTGCCCATGGGCAGCACCTCAGCTCTTGCTAGCTGGATTTCTGGCACCAAACCTAGGGCAGATGACTCAAACAAGACTACAGTCAAAATAAGGAGAATATGTGGTGTTTTAGTAATTTGCAGGGTCATAGTCTTGGTCACTGATTTGAGGTCCCAGTACTTGCCCAGAGACCCATGTCATGTAGGAACTGAATCACTGGCAGATATTAAAATGAGAGCACAATGACAACATCGAGCATCTCCCCGTTTCAGGTTGTTCAAGCTCACATGTCAAGTCAAACCAGGTATCTCAAGTACAAGTAGCTGTCAAGCATTTTCTGAGCCACACATGGCTCCCATCAAACTAAGATGCTTTCCTAAACTTAATTGAACCTCTGTTACATACATGAGAAATAAACACTGTGTTGATATTCATATTAATGACTACAAAATAATCATGTTTTTTCCCAAATGCAGTGCTTGGCAAACAAGCACACTCTATTTTTGAGTTACCAAAGTAAAAATGAGCATCAGAATTGATAATCCCTAAATCTGATAATATCTACCTAAAATCTCAGGTACACAATTTATTTTTTTGGTGACAACCTATGAAAAAGAGAGAGTCTGAAATTTTGTCCTCTATCTCCCTTCTACTGTCAGGAGTCACATTATAAAGGACAACTACTAAAGGAGAAAAGCTGGTCAAACCAGAAACTTTACAGATATGCTTGGTAAGAAGTATTAACCTAAGATGAGGTCTGGACAGTTTTAGACAAACAATAAGTAAAAGGTTACTAAAATTACAAAGCAGCATCTAAACTTTATTTTGGAACCTCTGCTTCCCAAATAAGTGTTTATACACCAGATTTTTGCAAACAAGCCTTTCTTCATCACTTTCATTTTAGCACCTGTGTTGAAACTTTTTTTTTCTTTTTTTTCTTTTTTTTTGGGAGGCGGGCAATATAATTAACCTGATAAACACACAAATTACAAGCCTGACCTTACACACTTTGAAATCAATAGGAGGTTTTTTTCTATCTTCTGTGGAGCAAGACCAGACACAGGATGAACTAATCCATTGGGGAGCTCTTACATCTCAAGGCCTAATCAGAAAGTCAATCTTCACAAGTGCATAGCGTTTAGACACCCACAGATACATGGTTGCCCCATTCTTTGCACATCCTAAGGAATATCATCACCAGTCTTTAAATGTGTAGTAGGAGTCAGAAATCTTTCTTTTGGAAGTAAACTGTAGGACAAAATTAACTTTAAATTGGTGCAATTTTGAAGTTTTTGGAAAACAACATCACTTTGCATTTGGGCATTTGAAACTAGGACTACAATTTCCATTGGAAAACCTCACATTGAGGAAACAACCATGCAGTTGTTTCAAATAAGGCAGTTAAAGACACATTTATCAGCCTGGGTTTTTTTCAAATATTTTTATCCATGCTGCCCCAAGCTGAAGAGAAAATATTTTTAGTTTAGAAGATTTGTCTCTTTTTTTTTTTAAATTCAAACTTGGATAAGAAAAATGGTCAGATCCTGGAAATATTAAATGTTGTGCTTTAGTCTTTCATACTGAAAAAAATGTTTGCATTTGGGTCTTTTGGGTTGGTTTGCTGAGTATAAATGGTTCTTCTCAATATTATTTTTATTTTAATTTCTCCTCAAGGAAGGAAAGGTGTAGGAATATTTTCTTTTCAAACCATTCATCATTGAATTCCAAATTAAATTATAGAAATTGACATCTGGGAATTTGGCCAGGGATTTGTAATTCAAAGGTTAACAGAGAGAGTGATTTCCTAGACTTGAGAAGAAATCTTTTCACTTACATTGTTGTTTAACACTTTTGTTTGTGGTGAAGTTCATGCAGTTAATCTGCTAATGTCTGCAGCTTTGTGTTAGCTGTGAAAAAGGTGTCACAAACGGATACGTGCTATGAATCATGTGTAGCCCCAGAAGTGCCATCAGCCTTAGCACAGTTTGTATTTTGTAGTTTACCTCACCCAAATAAGATTTTCTAATAAATTCTTGAATGGCACAGAATCCTGGTCTGGGTCGCTGGAGAGGCTGCATTACTCTCGGTCCTAAATATGTTATTTTATGTAACATATTTTTGGGTAGTGGCCTGCCAGAAATACCCTGGGTCCCACAGAACTGCACTGTAGGCTTTTCCTTCTTTCTGTGATCATTACCTTGCTCCTGGCAGTATCACACATAAGCCTGAGACTGACTCTGATGTTTCTGCTAATCTTGCTTCACATTAGCAGGCCAGTTCTGCTCCCAGTTACACCAACTTTACGAACATCCCCACTGATGATGACTGTGACTGGAAATTTCCTCAGGCACTTATTGCTGTTCAGTGCAGCCCGTACCTTGTTCAGAGCAGCTAATTGTTTAGCTAACTGTGCTTTAAAGCACAAGCTGACATAATCACATTCTGCTAAGTTATGAACAGGATAACTTCAACATTTTGCATTGCCTAGAGTATACTTCCAGCAGCAAATTGGAAATATCAACCCTCTGTTATTGTAGGTCACTTGGGGAGTGTATATTCATACATTGAATATGTAAACCTCTAAACTGAGTAACACTCCAGGCAACGCATTTAAGACATGTTTCTTAAACTGTCACCAATACTTACTCAGCAGGATGTGGAAACTTCTGTTCATGTTTTGAGTTCCTTTCTCTTCACAATTTGACATTTCGGAGGCAGTTTTATAAATGTTTTATAATTTTCTGTGAAGCAAAAAAAAAAAAAAGCACCTGTTCTGGTCACCTAATGTAAGAGAAGGGGAAGAAGTGTCGATGAAACGCAAATTTGGCAGTAGGGTGCTCTGTGAATTTTTGCACAGCAAGAGGTCCTGCAGCCGCTACAGTGGAGGTGTCCTCAATGAAGGATGTGGAGCAGGTGCCTTCCCTAAGATTGCTAGTTAGGGACCTCTGGGAATTACAAATAGTTCATGACTTGGAGGCAGAAAACAGAGAGGAAAATAGGGCAACTAGAAATAGGGCAAATAGGGAAATTAGAATTGCGTGAATAATGGAGTTTCTCTTTGGTGACCCAAGTGAAAAATTAAACCAAAATAATTCGGTTTGGGTAGGCCTAAAGCACTTGTCCAACTCAAATTGAAACAGCTCATTTTGCTTTCGAATCGCTTTTCAACCTTTGAAAGGAATGCACATAAAACCAAAGCACTAATTATTTAGAAAATGTCAGAATGAAACATTTCAGCAAGATTTTCCTCTTTTTGAGCTGTGGCTATCAACTGCATTAAAACCCAGCTTGCCTGACTGAAACTACATTTTTATTTTCTTTTGGTCAGTAATTATTTGTCCCAGACATTTCCTCCTGTTGTAAGGGAAACTGAAGCCGACTTCTACTTCCTTACTCTGTTCAAAACTGACCATCACCACCATCCTCCACACACCCACGAGTCACACATACCCTGTACAAAACCTGACAAGGAAACTCTGTAAAGTTTGCTGTGTGGCATTTCCAGGGCTCCAGCTCATGAGATTTCCGTACTAGAGTCTTCCAGCTGACGGTTTTTAGGGCTGGAGAAGTTAATAATTAGTTGACTTCATTTTTACACTTTGGTGGACAAATGGGTTTTAATCTGGGTTTAGCCCCACTGTGGAAAACTTGAGAGATTGGTTTGACGTTTCTGGATACGGCAACTCAGCAGGACAATGTCGAAGAGACCTAAAGGAAGTAGAAGAAGGAAATAAGATATTTATCCATTTGCGAAGTGATTATATCAACAAGGAACAGCACGTATGTGCCTCATGGTCTGGTCTCTATTTATAATTAAGGAACAAAACAGGTGCTTTTAGGACAAAGCTGTGTTATCCTACCCAAAGTCACAATCTTTACAAACCTCTAATGTGGACCACAGAAATGACACCTGGATAATTCCTCTTGGTCTCTATTGACTGTAAAGGGAGACAAATGTAGTGCAGGGAAAGACTGTGCCAAAGGTCAGTGAAGTGAACTCTCATTTGATGCTTAAATTCCCTTCCTTTGAAATCAGCTCTCACAAGGTTGAGTGATAAGAGAAAGGATGTTGGCCAACAGCTCTTGACAACATCATTCCTTATCCCACAAGAAAGGAAATCTATATCCTACTGAATACAGAAAAAAGCCTAAATTCCTGAAACTGTCCTGTGGCACCAATCCCTGGCTGGCTGTCATTAATGGGTCACTTCTGCCTTGACTGTGAACAGGCACGTAAATCATATGTTGTGAGATGCAAAGGAAAGTGTGGAGAAAAGTAAACCATGTTGAATGCAACAAGTTTAACAGGTAACTGGCATTCACCCAAATGGATCATATGCCAGTCTAATATGTGATTTCCCACAAGAAAGTGTTATGATTTCAGTTTACATAAACTGTGTTCAAAAAAGGGATGGATGGATGGTTTTAAACGCATCTTTAAATTGCTCTGGTTCAGGAGCAACGTTTTTTAAATGTGGACAGGATACTTGTTGCCCTGAAGAATAAATGGTAAGGCCTTGCTCAAGAAGACTTCAGCAGTTGCTGAAATCTGCTATTAAATATTTCCTCTGGCTTTCTGATTATTTGAATGCTTTTCACCCCTTTAACCTTGGTCCAGCCATCAATTTCCCTGGCTACACCCAAACAACTCTTCTGTCATTGCCCAGAAGACATCACTGAAGGACCTGACATGATAATGGCAGATTAAACTGTGTTTCCGAGACTTGGAATTTTTTCTCTCTTGGAGTTTGTGTTGAGAATAGGCACCAAACCTTCTCTTCTGAAGGACTCTCAGGTCCCTGACGGTGCAGAACACCATTTGCGCTCAGTGTGCCTGTGGGTGGGCAGTGGCAATGCAGAGCTCTGAGTTTTCATCAACAACGGCTGTCTCTTTGTCTCCATGTCATCTGACCCATGGGGACCATTTGGGACTTTTCACCAGCAGCTATTCAAGAGGGGATCCTGTCTCTGAGTGTACCGACACAGAAACAGTGAACCAAACCAATGACTTTCAGGAGTGATGGTTTTTTCCCACCATCCCCTACAAGATAGGCTGACTGACATGCTCCCCTCTAAGCCCTGGCCTGTGATAAATTGAAATTGCAGGCTTATGGTGAAGAAGCATCCCCAGACAGAGCTTGCATCCTTTCTGGGTACAAGAACACAGGCACTCGTCCAGCAGCACCACAGGCACAATGTGTATCATCTCCCTTGTGTTTGAAGAAAAGACAAAAGCTCTGCAAATGGCAATATTTGAGGACCAAAATATTTATTATAATAAATTAAAGTGCAAGCATTTATAAAATATTCCATCTGCATATAAATATCACACTGCAGTGTTACTTTCTGGTAAAGCTTCATAAATACATTTCCTTGGATATTTTTCAATTAATCTATATAAATAAAAGAATTGTATTATTATTACCTTAAAATAAGTTACCATTAAATACAAAGGACAAAAACTATTTCTGAACTTGTCTGAAATACCAACTTTTCAGGCAAAGGTCAGAAGGGGGCAATGTATGCAAGAGAGATTTCCAGCTAGGAGGCTCAAAACATCCTGCCTGTGTATCACTGCCTTGATCAAAGCTGATTCATAGGTGTCAAATTTCAGTATATAAAAGACAGAAATGGTTGCCTCATCCCTATGGAGACGAGGAGGACAGAACGGTGCTTTTGTAAATAACTAATGCCCTGTGTTGCAATGGAGAGGCAGTGCCCTGGAGTTTTCATCTTCAAAGAAGAAAGCAATATTCATGATGTCTGCCCACTTAATTTGCTAGTTTTGACACAAATGAAAAATGCACTGCTTCTGGGGGGAATGGATGTAGTTGCTGTAACAGATAATCAATTTGAGTTATTGCAAGAGGTCTGCAGAGATATCTCTTCAAGCCTGATCCAGAACTTCTTCAGTTTTTCTTCTTGTTCCCTCCCTTCTTTGGGGCATCAGTACAGGCACTTTCCATGTAGTCAAACAGTAAATCCAGCTCTCCAATGGCTTTAGTCTTTCCATTTTCTCCCAACTAGAAAAGAGCAGAATGCAAGTCTAAGCAACAACTTATTTTTCAGAAATTAGAACTGCCACAGAAACTGAATGAAGAACTTACTTTCCTAATTCTCCCACATAGTTGTGTTAGAGTCATTATAAGATATAAACTAGCTCCTTGAAATCTAGACTAGCATATAAGTTTTCTGCAACCTAGCATTTGAAGGTTTAAATTACCATAACACATGCAGAGAGTTAACAGGACAAATGAGGGAGGGCTGGAAGGGGAAATATCACTAATCCCCTCTCTAATGCCCTTGTAGGTTTCACCTCTTAAATAAACTCCAGAGTTTGTTTCATGATTAGGTCAGCTTTAGTCCAACTAAATGACTGGGGTCTGAAACTGCTCTTTTTAAATGTTTGGAAAAAATGTACCTGTTCCATTTTGTTCTTCATTTGTTCCAGATTCTTTTCAATGTGCTCTCTGTTTCCTGAGAATTTCTAAAAGAAATAAAATATCCAGACATAAGATTGACAGCTATAT
This sequence comes from Dasyornis broadbenti, assembly GCA_013397935.1. Taxonomy (NCBI): domain Eukaryota; kingdom Metazoa; phylum Chordata; class Aves; order Passeriformes; family Dasyornithidae; genus Dasyornis; species Dasyornis broadbenti. The sequence goes on from VZRN01006818.1 coordinate 2,989,955, forward strand.
GAAACAATGTGTTTTTTTTTTTCTTTTTCACACCTTTCTATTAACTCTGACTTTCATATCTTTGATCTGAGGTTTCCTTTCAGATCACCGCTTTTTGCCACTGCTTGTAGCGTTCTGAGATTCAGGAGCAGTAATGAGAGTCAGAGGGAAAGAAATCCAGTGTTACTCACACAACTGCTCAGCTCCGAGGTCAGGGATGCCAAGAACTGTGCCACCTCCTCAATGTATGGGTACTGGTTCTTGATCTCAGTGAGGAGAACATCTTTTACTACAAACTCCACAACCTTCTTCATCAGGTAGCAGCGATTGTTTTCCTATGTATGAAAGTAAGAGGTCATGTTAAATCAGGGCAAGAGATCACTGAGTGCTGTAGAGGGATACAAAGACCAGAAAACTCATGTAAAGCTTACCTTGATATTAACAAAGAGCTGCTGCCCAATCAGTCTGTTGTCAGTGTCCTTGTCTGAGGCACTGGCCTGAGAGGGAAAGAAAGAAGTGTCAGGTGGTGATGAAAAACTTACCTAAAAATTAATAATAAACCCTAAAGTTTTCATCAGTAATGAAAGTGCAGGTGAAATGAGGGACTGGATACCACAGACAATCTGTCACAGGTAATTAAGCTTGGACATTGTGTCTGTTTCTCCTCTTAGCTGAGTGAGATTCAAGGTCAGTATCACAGGAAAATAAATAAGCTGAAGTCTAAATTCACATGTCCCTCCTAAATGTCAGATGTTGTCATGGTTGTGATGACTAAACCAGATGCTGCAGGTGGCTAACCTCAGGGTGGCCCACAGCACTGCTGGGAGGTGCCGCAGCCCTCCATGGTGCACACCCAGGGAGACCCACCCATGGCAAGAGCAGCCAAGAAAACTGCACTAGCAGAACACTGTAAGATGCCTGAGCATTTGCTTGACTGTGACTGCAGTCATGGACAGGCCCAGCTCCAAATTAACTGGGCAAACTGAGAAATTTGATCTCATATTTTACAATTTACCCATTTTAGCAGCAGCTGCTTGAAAAGAAGAGGCTGTGCTGTTCCGGGGGCTGTCTTTCCCATGGGGAAAGGCAGCATCTTCTTCTGGCTACACAGCGTGCAGGCAATAGACCCGCTCCCCACACCCAAATTCTGCCTTAACTGCAGATGCACATTTTTTTAAGGAGAAAGGCATGGCAAAGACAGAGGAATGCCAAAGGCTTGAAGCCAGGGCACTGACAGAGGAGTCGGCCCGCAGATCCCACCATGAAGAACATGTGGATGACTGTACCGTTTTAGCCAAGGTGTAGGTGCGATTCCTGATGTAGGGCTGCTGAAAGTTGATCTTCCTGAGCCTGCAGGCATGATGGGCACTGGAGGCCCCTTTCAGAGGCAGACAGCTGGTGAGAAGAAGAGGGAGACAGCAACAGCAGCAGAAGAAAACCCATCCTGGGAAGCTCTTGGACAAGGTCTGCAGGGAGGCCATGGCTCACGGTCTAAAATCGCCTGTCCCAGCAGGTTGCAGATACAGCACTCAGCACTGGTGTGAGAGAAGGCAGCGTTAGCACCAGGGAGAGCGGGCGAGGCAAAGTGAAAGCAGCACAAAGGCTGCAAGCCTTACCTTTGCTGGGATTCTTGACGTGATCTGCAAGAGGTGAGCTGCACCTTATATAGGGCCACCAACCTCTCTCTCAGCCTTTTTTTTTTTTTTGGGTACCAGTGGTGAAATAAAAATGACATCAGCAAGTCTCTTACTTTCCAGTATCCTCTTCTGAGAACTACCTAACCACTTCAAAACCCACAAATACAACTTCAAGGCCATCAAAATCTTCAGTTTCCTATAAATCAAACCAAATATTAATGCGGGGCAAAGCAGGGGCTTTTACCAGTGTAGGAATCCTGAATTCTTTTTGCATACCAGTATTTAAGAATTTCATGAGTTTGTGCCTCCTGCCCCAATTATACTGCACTCATTTGATTGACAATTTGATGGCAGAAAATGTAACTTATCTAAACTTTTGTTTGTCTTCTGTGTTAAAGACTGATTTCACCACTTCTGACTGGTATGCACGAGTGATCAGAGACTGTACCAGAACCAAAGCACTGATCACTTCTGATTACTACCCTGAGAATACCCTTTCCCACACAGTGGCCCACTGGAATCACTGGCCATCTGCCCATCGCTGTGCAATCCTCTCTGAGAGACCGGAAACTGCGTAGGACCACCACTGCATTTATCACATCCCTAATTTTCAAATTCCCTTTTTCAAAAATATCCATATTTAAGGCTGTAATCAGCTACAATGACCAGAGCTGTGGTCATGTACTTACTTATCCAGATGATTTCCGTGTTCCTAAGGCTGTTCGGCTAACATGAAGGCAGTGCTGCACCTTCAGTCTGAAATACCATGCAGTGTGCTGAAGGGAAACTGCACTCTTCAGAGGATCATTTGCAACCCAGCTGTAGACAGTAATGCATGAGAAGACAGAACTGGTACAAATATAAATTCCTGGTTGTCTAATACCCACAAGGTACACAGGTGAGAAACAGGAGAAATCAGATGTTGAAAACCAAGGCTTGAGCTCTGCCTCTGAGAGTGAACATCTGAGAACTCTGAGAGTGGCTGGGCTCCATCCCTTGTGGCTCAGGTTCTCAGGACAAGAGCCCTTATCAGCCCTTCCACATGGTCTGAAATGCCCAGATCTTTTTCTTACACCTGAAAGGAAGAGTTAAAGGTTGAGTGGCACCAGGTTTATTCTTTAGCCTCCTCTGATGCATCTGTAGCATGAATTCACCTCTCCATTCCTCAGTCCTGTCTCAGTTGCCTTTAGACACCTGCCACAACAGCTCTGCACAAATCTGTGCTCTTGAAGCTGCACCCTGGAGCCATCATCACCTGCTCCTTTTCCGTGCCCCTCTCTGGTATCCATTCCCATGACCACCCTCCAACAGCATCTTGACTGCAGCAGGCAGCAGAAACCAAGTCTGGACCCAGGATGTCAACATTCCAGTTCACACCTAAACATACCATAAAGCAGTGCAAGGATATATTTCTAAGCTCATTTCCACATGTTTCATTTGCCAAGCTAATAGTCCCAGTGGGAGTACAGATTAATGAGAAGATTAAAGGCTGTTTTACTTAACCAAGAGACATTAAATACCAAACTGGGAGAATCCTGACAGAGAGGCTGCTTTGAAGGATTTACCCTCAAATGCATTTCCACAAAATCCTCCCCAGGTGCTAAACACAGTCTGATAACCAGAATCTACTTCTAACTGATGTTTCTCCATCAGCTCATCCATCAGAACTGAAGTGCCACACTCAGAATAGAAGCTGTGGACAGGCATTCAGACTATCTCTGTTCCAGATCACCTGTCCTCTTGTCCTTCTGGCAGATGTTACCTCTCCATCCACTTGGTCACTTACTCTTGTCAGACACAGACCCAGGGTGCCTGAGCTCTTCTTGTGGCTCCAGTCCCATGGAAAGGATGCATGACCTGGGTAAGCAGGTGCTGTGCCACTCTCATCAGTTCAAGTCACTGTGAAGAGCACACCTCAACCCTAGCTTCCCACACATCCTGATGGATATTTAAACAACATCGGGCAGATGAATGAGATATTAAGTGCTGGATCTTTCTTCTGCCCTTCTTTATGCAGTCATTACAGGATCTCTTCCATCTTCCTTCTCTGTTATTTGAAACCATACAGTGCGACATACCTATTTTCATAACAAACCTTAAGTTAGCCTCCCACCCATATTTTTAGCCATTTTTCTCTGTCATGCTACTTTTTGGTTCTGCCATCATGTCCTCCTTCTGAAGCTGTTTCAGTTGTTTAGTTTACATTGCTATTTTCCAGACACTGAGATGCTGGAATGAATATTTTGAGTTCATTAATTTGTGTTTTGCAAATTCCCTTTTTCTAACCTTCCTATTTGTCCTTCGGTTAGCAGCTGTGAGTGTTCACTTTCATTCCTCTAGCTTGCTCGGAGTATGGTCCAGCCCACAAGCAAACGGCCAAAATGTTACTGGATACTAATGCAAGCAGACTGCATGGTTCCCATGTTCATCAGTTTATTCCTGGCTTCTTCCCAGGACTGTTGGTCCTGGATGTAGCAGGTTATGGTACATACTGGTTCCCAGAGTTATGGTGTAGCCACAGCCCTGGCTGCAGTTACTCTTTGTAACATGCCAATAGAATTCCTTTGGAAGTGGAGGTATGCCTCCCATTCCCCGGGTCTTGTAGTTCCATTGTTAGATTGCATCCAAGGCTAGTCACAGCTATCAGCTCTTTTCACCACAGCCCGGATGGAGATACACATCCAGCAATGCATCCCACGGAAAGACGGGGCTACAAACCTTCACTAGCCCTGGATCTTAATCCAGTCTCCAGCTGAAGTCCAGAGAGTTTTTCTACTACATTTGAGGAAGGGGTTATTTTTATTCTTGCTTGAGGAGGAAATACAGTAGACTTCTGAAAAACAAGGTCTTAAACCAGCACCGAGGGTGAACCTCAGGGAAATTGCTTGATTAGATTTCCCTTCCCAAATGGGCTGTTCTGAACTGTACAGCTGGCAGGAGAGAACAGTGGAAGGAAAGTTGCCCTTCATTTAAATTGTGGTACTCTGGATGAAACCATCACTGAAGGGTCTTACTTCGTGGAGAAAGAGTAGACTGGACAAAATGCATTTGAAGAATGAGGGGGAAGTAATTTCCCTTTCTTATTTCACTCTTTTTTAATAGGTTTAATGATATTTTTAATGTTTAAGGCTAGTAGCACAGTTTAAAATACAAAATTCTTACAAGAAAACGTATCTGCCCTGCTTTCATTCTAATTAAAAACTACCGAAGACCTTTAATCTTCTGTAAAGTACTCTCTGTATTTTTTTAGGTATAATCAATTAAGGAAATAATTTTGAAATTGTTCACAGGTCACTTTTTCCCCTGGTACTGTCCCAAGAACTAAGTATCTATCCTATCACTGAACTCACCTACAAACTTTCAAAGTCTAATTACACGGAACTTCCCTAATTCATTAACAAACCATAGCGGTAAATATTTTCGACAATGACTTCTTGACCTATATTGAAGAGAGAGGATTTTTTGAGGAGGACTGGAACTCTACATCACATCTGCCTCTAAAGCCACAGACACTTCCTTCTGACTTTGCCTGAGGCCACAGGTAAGCAATCAATACTGTGCTTTGATGTTTAGCTGCTGTGTATCAGCAGCAACACACTAGCATGCAGGAATTTTCTTGGGCTTTAGTACATTTTCAATCAGCCAGGATTATACTGCCTTATTGGAAATGTCAGGGCTGGCCACTGGGCTAGAAATATTGTCAAGAGTAGGCACGTAAAAAAGTGAGCCTGTCTGTCATCCTCTTGGCTCTTTTATTTGGCAATTGAATTCTCCCCATACAAACATTTGTATGAATGAACTACTGGTCATGTAACACCTAAAACTGAACACTCAGTCTCAGGTTTCATCTCCTCATTTTGTTCCAGCTTATTTGTGAAGCAGTCAGCTGTCAGCTCCATTTTATCTCAGTTCTTCTCTGCTTTTGCCCAGACTTTCAAGCTTGCAAATATTAAACTTGACTAAAAAGTTATTCCAGCTCAAGCTCCAGTAAAATCTTGTTTTAGTCAGCTCTCTGCCCTGCAATGAAAATATCAGTAATGGAAGTTGATTCTTCTCTACAAAACTTGAAAATAAGATTTTTCTGTAATCCAGCCATTCCTTATGGAAATATCCTAGTACACAAGCAAGAGTCTTCTGGGCATGATCATTAGGAAAGGCAGAAGGGATTCAATTTCTACAGATGAAATGGTCTCAACAGAGACTGGGAGAGGACATGTAGTATTTGACCATTATATTTTTGCTTGGTTCATTTCTTTTCTTTTTGTGATAGGTTTAATTTGTATAAGAAATTGTGAGTTCTTTGGAAGAAGGATGAACAGCATAATTAAAATGGCTTAGCCTGGGAATATTAGGTGATTGAAAAAGACTCTAGAGTTAGCTCTCAGTACAGGCACTGCTGACTCAGGCTTTTTGCAGGTAATGTGCAATTTCCTACCTTCCCTGGCAGTACCATTTTTGTAATACGGAGTAACACACTTCCTCTGACAGTAACACTTTGGCTTTTATATCTGATATTTCATCAAAGATCTTTGTCTCTGACCTTCATTTGGTTTTGTTACATAATTTTTGGGTCTCCTGAGTACAAGAAGCTGTATCATAAAACCGATACTTCATATCATAAAATATCCAAGAGGAACTAATTGTTGCCTCATTTTTAAATTACATTCTGGGACAAAAAAAAAAAAAAAAAAACAACACCTAAACCAACAAAACAACAACCACACACACACACAAAACAAAACAAACCTTCCTGTTTTAAATAACTTTATTGTCACCTCAGAAACATTCATATAGTGGAGATACAAGAGAAAGCAATCCAGAGATACGTTGAGACAACACTGTATCACTGCTACCAATGTTCTTAATGTTTTAACACCATGTTATTACCAAGACCACTGATCTAGTAACTTCTACTGCAGTGCCAAAAGGATTAAGTGATTAATACAAAAAGAAAAAACCAAAAACCTGTGTCAATGGAAGAGCAATAGATGTTAGTCCATCAGTCTCATCTCTTCAGAAAACTCCTGCCAACATCAGTAAAGCATAAACAGAAGTTTTAGTAATACTTATCAATAGCAGCCAACACTCAGTTCACACGGATGGGAAAAAAGAGAATTGAGACCATGTGCACACAGTCTCACAGCACAAAGGCACCACTATTAACCCTTCCACCGGATGGCAACTCTTTTACTTCAGCGTGTAAAGTCACGCACATGTTATAAGACTGTCATTTTATATAGTGACCTACATGTATCCAACTATGTCTTGTGAACAGTCAGATCAGGCGAACTGAAACTTCTGAGCTTCCTGTTAATGTGTGGTGTGGTTGCACAGCCTTGACTCAGTAACATGATGAGGTGGAATTAATGACATAGTGTATCTCAAAGGAAACCACTCTAATTGGGAACAGAATTTTGCAAACTGGCTTATAATCCAAAATCCAGTAAAAAACAGTTACTCAGGTTAAGAAATAGCCTCAGCACCTTGGTTAACCAAGTACCAGCAGTTTTATCATGTAATAGAGTAATTTTTAAAAACCATTTTGAAGGGAAGCAATGTTATTTAACATGAAGTACTTGTGCCCAGACACTGCCCATACACCAGCACTTCCACTGAAGCTCTGAGCTCAGCATCTCCTGAGGGTGAGCCCCTGGGAGCTCGGTTATTCTATTTAACAGAGCCTTTAGAGCAAGTGACAGTTCCCATGTCACTAACAGCAGTCTTCTAACTTGTGCCCGTCCCTAGGAAGCCAACTGCCCACGCCCCATTATGCTACTGCCCATCTCCCAAGAGAGTGCTGTGACTTAACAAGTGTCCTCTTGGAATGGAACTACTGTCAAGAATGTGAGATTTATGGGGCCAAAAATAATAGCTACAGCATAGGAATTATGATGCTGTTTTCCTGGGTTATTTGGTTTTAGCCATGTGTCGTGTAAGCTAAAATATATAAACAGGCTGGAGCCAACTTCCCACTGGAAAAACAAATGTGCACTCCTCACAAGAGCACTCTTCTGGGAATTCACAGGCCACTCTAGCTGGGGGACACTGAGCCTCGGCAGGTTTCCCCAGTCCACACAGGCAACCTTGCAGCAAGACCTGGGCACCCAGTTCTCCAGAATAGGGTGCATCTGCAGGTAAGTGTATGTGTCACAAGAAGCCAGCAACTAGAAAACGGCCTAGGAAGGGAGAAATCCAGAAGTACGTGCTTTCTGGATCCTGCCAGGCATTCCTATTCTAATTCATATCCTCAAGTAGGTGCTTTGGAGACATCCCAGTACATGACAGTACTAAACAAAGACATCTTGAGTTAAAAAAAAAAAAAAGATACATGTATATATACACACACACACACACACGATTTAATAGCAGCCAGAACTAAGCCCCACTGAGACACTCACAACTGGAATGGGATGGGGAAGAGAATCAGAAGAGTAAAAGTAAGAAAACCTGTGGGTTGAGATAAAGACAGTTTAATAGGTAAAGCAAAAGCCACACACAAGCAATGCAAAATGAGGAATTCATTCACCACTTCCCATGGGCAGGCAGGTGTTCAGCCCCAGGTAAGTAGGGCTCCATCATGCATAATAGTTACTTGGGAAGAGAAACACCATCACTCAATGTCCCCCCATTTCCTTTCTCTTCCCCAACTTTATACACTGAGCATGGCACCACATGGTGTGGGACATCCCCTAGGTTAGCTGGTGTCAGCTGTCCTGGCTGTGTCCCCTCCCAACTCCCTGTGCATCCCAGCCTACATGTTAATGGAGAAGGGTGTGGAGCAGAAAAGGTCTTGACCTGTGCCCAGCAATAAAGAAAACACGTCTGTATTATCAACGCTATCTTCAGCACAATTTCAAAACAGAGACCCATATTAGCTACTATGGAAAAAAAAACCCTCTATTCCAGCACGCACACACACGTATATATACATACACAGAGACAGATACCGTATGTGTGCATATCAGATTTAAACACAGTTAAAAGGAAAAACTTTGAGGTCCACTTGAAACCTTCACAGGTTTACCTTAATTACCCTGGCATAAGGTTACCTGGCATAAATGTAAGTCACATTTGCAAAGCTGACGCACTTCTGTAGTAGATTTTATCACAACCTCTGAAAAAAGTGGCAAGTAAGAAGCTTGAGTTGTCCTTTTCCCCCTTCACTAAAGAACTGTCTAGACTAAGCAGGATCTGCTGCCCTGACTGTACCCCCAAACTCCCTGACTGTACCCCCAAAGAGCAAGCTCTCTGCAAATGAGTGATCTTGCTCTTACACTTTTAACTGAGCACCACAAGTCCACCAAGCGATCCAACAAAAAGTGTGAAAGCTGTAAGCAAATCACGCCTTGCTTGCCTTCCCAAAGGACTGTCAGTCTTCACACAAATCTTGTGCAGTTCTCAGTCCTCCACCCTAACATGATACAGCACAGGACCACCAAGCGCCATTCTTCAGTTTCCCAGGCACAGCCCATTCGACATGCCAAATTCAGCTTCCTCAGTCGCTCGGTGAGCTTCTCTAGGTCACAGCCTGCGAAAGAGAAACCTCACAAGGTCAGCTCGCACCCAACACAGATGAACTGTAACAAATACTGGTATGTTTAGGAAGTTCGTTCACATTTTTGCATGGAACTCCAGATGTCCTTCTTTAACACAATAGGAGAACTGAATGAAAAAGCAAACCAAGATTCGGATTTCCATGAAACTAGAGTTTTCTGGTTACCTACCATCCATACTGACTGCTCTTCAGGTTTTGCTTTTGGTGTGATCACTGCTATTGTGATTTACTAGGTTTCAGTCCACAGAAAACTAAAGAAATGACTGCACAACAAAAAGTTAACTACAGCTTCACCATCTCACTCTCTTCCCTAGGCTCCTCTCTGTAAAGGTCTGAAAAACTGCTAGAACCAGGACATCAATTTTAGGTCACTTACAATTAAAATGACTGTTCAGCTTGTTTTCTTTATCACACATTTGTGTGCATATTGATAATGAAACAATTTTTCTTCAGGCTACAGTACATACTGGACAACAAGGTCATAGCAAGACTTCCACTTTCATCAAAAGGTGATGGGGCTCTTTGCTAACCATTTTACCAGATGGCTAAGAATTGCTCTGACACCGTAACATTAGGTGCCAGCTCAGCCTTGCAGAACAGAAAGCTGAAATGAATCAATATGGCATCATGCAAATAAGCACACACTAAATTGTTCAAAGAAGCTGTGCCTTCCCTGTCTTCAAATACTACAGATTTGTTCATTGAGTAGTACAGATTTGGAAATTCCTTCTTCCTTCACTGCTTTCTGCCAGAAAGTGATGACACGAAGAGTCAGATAAGGAGAACATGTTAGTACCTGGGCTCCAAGAATTTTTGAGCAAAGGAGAAAGCTGGTGGCTGGTAAATAATTTCACTTCCTTTCATCTTACTGCAACACACAAGGGGTTTCAGGCCCTTCGGTGCAGAGGGAACTCCAGCTATCTGCAAGACATTGGTGAAGCCAAACCTGTTTTCAGAAGGTTGTTACTCACTACATAGGGATCCATCAGCAATACAGTAGATGTGGATCTATTAATCCAAAAAGGTTGAAAAATCCCTATGCAACATTCCCATAGTGACTTAAGCATCACTAGACTATTTACTGGGTGGCTTTGTGACTTAATCCAGACTCTATGTGCAAAATCAGTCACAGAATCACAGAATAAGCTGAGCTGGAAGGGACCCCCAAGGATCATCGAGTTCAACTCCTGGCCCTGCACAGCACTACTCCCAAGAGTCACACCATGTGACTGAGAGCATCGTCCAAATGCTTCTTGAACTCTGGCAGGCTGGTGCTGTGATCACTTCCCTGGGGAGCCTGTTCCAGTGCCCAGCCACACCCTTGGTGAAGAATAACTTCTATTTTCCTTTTTCTTTACTTTTTCTTAATTTTTCTATTTTCTATTTTTCTTTTTTCTAATATGCAACCTAAACCTTCCCTGACACAACTTTAGGCCATTCCCTTAAGTCCTGTGACTGGTCACCACATTGAAAATGTCAGTGTATGCCCTCCTCCTCATGAGGAAGTTGCAGACTGCGATGAGGTCTTCCTTCGCTTCCTTTGACCAGCTGGCAACAAGTTGGGAATAGCAGCTGAAGACATGAAATTCAATACTTACTGAATGGGTCAGTTATTAATGTGCTGGTTTTGTAAATCTTTATGTTGACAAGCTGACAAAGGTGTTTATTCCTTAGGTACATCTCCTATTGGCAACTGCCTTCCTCCTTATTTTTCTACTTGGTCTCTCCACTTCAAGGCTTCTATGGTTTCCTTGACAGAAAACAATACACATTCACTGTGTAGCACACACTTGTAATTATTAATAAAGAGTGCACTTTTGAACTTTTTTCCATGTTCAGCTTGCTTGAAAACCCAAAGGAAATATGTCTGAAGGCTGGTCTGAAATATTTAGAAAAACCAAAATCCTTCTTGAACAAGATAAACAATAGCAGACAACAGGTATAAAGAATTTTATGTCCGCCTTGAAGACTACAGAACACATTTCAGAAGCTTTGCACTAACGTAACTCAAAACCAGGTATTTTGTCTACACTCCCCTTTAAATACTTCTGTCCAAAAGTAAATTCAATTAGAACATTTCAGGGAAAGGCTAAAAGTTGTTCAGATGGGAGATGATGTCCAATGATTTGTGGGACACCAGGAACTTTCATTCTAGTATCTAAATTGGTGTGTACCCCCATGCAACAAGAATGCCTCCCTCCTTTACCACCTCTACTCTCTCCTTGGCAGAAATCAATTTACATGTACCATACCAGACACATCTAACAAATTCAGAGCTATCAAAGATGTACCAGACTCACCTGTACCACTACAGACAACACTATAAGCAAAACTGACACATATGGCGTTATAAGATCTATGACTTACCAGCCTCAAAATCAGACCTACACAAAAACTCCGACAGAGCTGTCAGATAGCTAGGAAATCCAGGCAAACACAAAAAAAACCAAAAAAAAAAGTGGACACAGTTCACAAAAGTGAATTTACAGCTATCACAGAGAGATAATGGATGATGAGAGCTCTTGCCCAGGAAAACAATGAAAACACATTGAGTATGAATACTGTAGACAGACACAGCAAAATTAATGCCCTCACATTACAGCAACATATCATCCTAAACAACAATTCCCCTTTTATCCATTGAGTTTTCCACTATAAAACTATCAGACGAAAAAAAGAAATTCTCATAAAGGCTGTTGCACTGTTTCCCTTTCAGTAGAAACTTTTTGACCTATTGTAACTTGCACATTAAGTGCACACTACAGAACAATCCCAGAATAATCCCAGAAGTCCTTGAGATAAAATAAAATACCTTGATTTGTTTCAAGCAACTCCACTGGTAGGAAGCTACTGTAACATACAATTTCTGGAAGAAGGTCACACTCTTTTCTGACATCATCAGTACTGGATAGCACTAATTCACTCAATCTTTAAATAATTTGTTGGGAACTGACCCTTTGGGCATTGCAGTCTTTCCAGCCTGTGTAACACCCATCTGCTTCAAGTCACCATTTAAGATATCTGTAGTCAGTTATGATTTCTAGTGTCATCATATCTAGCTTTAATAAATTACTCTTTCTGAAGACCAGTTCTGAGGTAACATCTTGTCTTTCTTACAGATACTCCAGATGAACAGGTGAAACAGAGAACTAAATAGAGAAATGTCAATGGAACATGCTCTGCCAAATTATCCAGCGTAACTTAAACAGAAACAAAGCAAAGAACCGTTTTTATTTTCATTAATATGCATACATAATTGCATACAAAATCAAAATGCAATCAAATGTGTACAAAATTCAAATTATTCTTGTACAAAATTTTCAAATGAAGTAGTATTAAAACCTGAAGCCACACACAAAGAGCCAAACTGCTTGCTAGCCACCTATTTCCTCTACTTCATTTTAACTTGTCTGCATGGAAAGATAAAATGAGCTGTCAGCATAAATCACAAACACTTTTCACTGTGACAATCATAATGGTATCAGTCTCCCCGGAACAGGCAACTAGGGCAAGAGGTAATTAAAATATCAAAGTCAAGAAAAAGAAACATTCTTTTGAGTTTACTTAAAGAGATCACTACTCCTAAATACCTGAGTTTGAAGTGGAGCTGGGGAACACCACTGGTTAATGTGGTTGAGTTTGCTTTTTCTAGAGAAGCTGAAATTAACACTAAACACAGGTCTTAGTCTACAAGACAAGTGTTCACATCAGTACAGCTGACAAAGTGCAGTACTGTACACACTGAACTCTGATAGTCATCCTGGCCAAAAACCTGTGGACAATGAACAAACCCTAAAGCTTCGTGTCTTTTTCTTAAACTCCTGTATGTTCTATGTTAGTGTCACTAAGAAATTAGAATTTTTTGGTAAAAGGTTAAAAGCAGTAACTAGTAAAAGTAACTTTTTGTTACAGCACTGTGTTATGCTGACAATTCATACAGTAACCAACACATATACTACAGCTGCCTTTAAGATAACTTGATAAAATAAAGCAACTGAGGTATCTGGAGAACAATGGTGTTTGCCCCTGAATACTGTTCCAGGTCATACTGCATGACTGCAGCAGAATACCTTGAAAAGTAACATAAACATTCGTAAAAAAATAATTATCTCCGTATCAAGAAGTGCCACCGTAAATAAAAATAAAACCTCACATGGCTGTTGTGACATGGTGAATTCAAACCTAACTCCTAGATATAAAGAAAATAAATTTTCAACAACAATTTAAATACTAATTTTCAACTGGGATGGCAAATCCTAGAACTTGGGCCACATCAATCGTAAGTGAAAGGACAGTATGCGAAACCTACAATAACAATTTTTCTAAATGTACACTACAAACTACACAAAACAAATCATTTTACAGAATAGCTGCTATACAACAGGTATGAGAGACTATGTCTTGCCCCAGAAATCCTTCCTCTTCTGAGCTCGTTCCAGTATCTGAGATGCAAGAGAGCTAGATGCCGCCGAGCGAGCAGAAATCTGAGACAACCTGTCATCTGTGGGGAAAGCAAGGGAAAAAGTAAATAGGAAGATTAAATACACATATTCAAACACAGCTGACATTTTTTGGATATTTTTATGCCCTCTTTCACAAGGGATGCTAAAATAATACCACAGAGCACGTCAATTCAATTACTCAGCAACTGACATGCTGGAGAATAGCCTCACAAGAACGCCTCTAGTATGTTAGGTAAGTTTAAGAGAGTTACCTGCCCATCTCTTGACAAACTCCCGAATGAGATCCCTATGTTCACCTGGGAATTGCCCAGTCCTCCAAGTCATCTTTACCTTTATTCTCCTGTGTCAGGAGACCTCAGGAATTGTTCCTCTGCCACCGAAACCTATACAGACTAGACTCTGCTAATAACATACTCTTGAAAGCAACTCACTGCTTCAAGCAAGGCAGACAACCTTAGAATAACACAACTAAATTATCAGAATCCATGTTGCCTAAGAGCCCCTCTGTGCCAAATCCAGCTAGTGTGCCAAAAGCTGGTTAAAGGAAAGTGTCTTCTGAAGAAAACAGAAGTTTACCACAAAGACAGGAAGAAGCAGGCTTTAAAAATGTACTTTTGAAGAAAATATCCTTTTGAATACAGGATCCACTTCACACACAGTATACTTCTTTAAACTCAATTAGTCTTGATGTTGCTTGCCTGACAGAGCACATTGTAATTCTTTAACTGCATTATTAAAGTGTTGCTACAGGTCTGTCAAGATGCTCTCTACGAAAAATTACCTTAATTACACCCATTCTCCTGCAGTGGATTAGAAAGACCTGTATCACTAGTTTCCAGACCCCTCACCAACAAAAAAAAAAAAAAAGCCCAAGAAAAAATTCCTCATCTCAATCCAAACAGCACCAGTACTCTGTCAGTGTTCGAATTAACTTTTCAGCAGTTTCTCAATTCTTAAAATACAGTGATCCAAATAGCCCGTAACAGGCTCACACACTATGTATAACAACTACATTCCCATGTATGAGAAAACTGCTAACTGCACTTCGGTAAACAGATGTGTCATTGGAATAACTCCCAGCTTTGTATGTACATGAACAAATATGGGCATACAAAATATCTGTGAGCTGGCACATTTCACCTGTTTCTGCAAATTCATACATTACCAGTCAGCTCATAAAGAAAAATAAAAGAGAAACAGCAGCTACAGCGTTTAATCTGTGTGCAGCAAGCTAGTGGGAAGCTGCAGAGTACTAAAGGATTTTGCATGTTTTATATAGTTCTGTAGTTTATGCACAGAATCTTGGCTGAGCCATCTGCACCAACCCACATATTTTTCAGCCAACTGCAATGAGTAAAACAGAGAATCAGCTTGAACCTTGGTTAAAACCCAAGGAGCAAAGAAGCACCCAGGGGTACAGAAAAAAAACTGTTCTGGAGTATAACTATAAATAAACTGCAATCAGATGTAAGCCTGCTCTGCCCATACTCTGAACCAAACACAGGTGATTTCAACTAGCACAGCACCACACCAGGCTCAACCTCAGACACCACACTAAGAAAAACTTTATGCCAGACATAGTGCCTTTGGCAGACTCATGCAATCAAAAGAATTTATTTGTGTCTGCCCACAAAAAGGCCAAGAAGATAAGGCTGTGCAATGGCTGCTCTCCCAGATTAACTTTGCAACAAACAGGGAAAAAAGGCCAAAACAGCAATCAGAGCAGCAGGATACCATGAGTACCCTTAATACACTGAGCAGGTGGGAAAATTGAAGTCAGAGGGATCATTTTATGTTGCACATCTGGTGCTACAGTCTCACAAGCAAAACCTTTATCTTGAACTTTGTGGTACCTTTTAAGTTGCAACCAAAGTTACTGCACCTGCAATATGGGCTGTGTTGTAGTTTCCTTTAGTTGCTATCAACACAAAGGCTTAAGAATGTGTGGGCAGGAAATAATTTTAGGTATGGAACTAAGAAAGCTACAGCAACCGTATCAAGCCACAATGGTCTATTAATTTTCAGCCACATTTAATGGTTTATTTATATTACCCTATACCTTCATATTCATACTTCAGATTACTAGGTTGAACATGTTCAAATTATTTTGATAAAAGTACACTGTAGTTACTCAGGCAAACACATAAACCAGTATTACTTACTGCATTCAGAAACCTCCCACATTCATGCAAAAGTTAAATTTTATTTAGGTTACGTGCACATGGCATACAATAATACTTTGGGACAAGAAATACCTTCATCATTACAGTTTCTTTCCCGAAGGGGCAACTGGAAAGTTCTCACTTTTGGATTGCCAAGATTCCCTAAGACAAAAAGTCAAAGGCATAGTTTTGAATCATTTCAAAATAGACAAAGGATAATACTTCATTTTAGAACATTTAAAAATGTTGCAACATTATTTCCATAACAAGAGTCTTATAAACAACAAACAACAAAAATTCCACCAGACTCCTTTACCCTAAGATGAAGTAAAATAATCTTGCTCCACTGTGTTCTTCTCGAGACACTGATCTTTGGTACATGCTGCAAGTTACTTAGTGAACTGCACTCGAGGTGCAGAACTAGAAGCCAGCACCAATTCTAATCTTTCTGAGGAAATTCTCCGTATTTCACCTTCCCACTTAACCTGACAACTACCTCCTCCATTCTAGAATGGAAATACTACTTTTTAGCTCATCTCTATAACCAAAGGACAAAGAATTGTGGGACCTTAAGCGGCTATAGAAAGTCTTTCTGGAATGGAGACCAAGGGGACAAGGAGTCTTTATCAAATTTACATCCCCATTATCCTTAAACATTGTTAAAAACTTTTGAAGTGCTACCGCACAAATCCCTCCTCAGCCACGAAAAGGATTCTTCTCAATATCCAATAAACCTTCTAGAGATGGCTTTTTTATTTCCTTATCCTACAGAAATAATTTTAAGGAACTTATGTCTCAGAAATCCACAACTCTCGCAAAATAATACTCCATCATAAAGGTCCCAGTTACATACTGCAGTTAGCAATTGCAGCTGGAAAAGCAATTGCAGCTGGAAAAGCAATTGCAGCATCCAGTTGCAGCTTAAAATTTAAAGCTGTTCATGCTAAACCAAATTATTCTCATAAGTAGTAATTATTGAAATTAGTAAGGCAAAATCAGACTACAGACATCTGTAATGCAATGATACGAGTGGAATCTGAAACTAAGGTGAAGTGTTGTGCACATTTCCTCAGCAAAACCAACCATATAGTAGAAAAGCTTTTGTTTACAAACAGCACATTCTTTGTAGAAACTGCAAGGCAGCAAGCTCAGCACTCTCTTAGCCTGAGCACTGCACAGTAGTCATTTACACCCTGAATCACTCTAACACAGTCTTAATAAACAAAACCCACCATTATGCTGGAATTCTGGATCCTTGAGAGTCCCTTGAATACGATGAGAGGGACTCCAGCAAGGCACAGAGCAGCTTTTTGCTGACTTCAGCACAGGAGTTGCAGAGGACTGTTCTTGATGGGCAGAAGCAAGAGGAACTTGTTCATCAGTAACCTTGTTAGGACGCCACTGATCCTGCCTAAGTGGCAGAGGATCCACAGTTCCCAGCCCAGCAGGTGGAGAGTTAAAGAGTGAAGTGGCTTCCATTTTCACATCAGGCTACAACACAAGACAAAGAAAAAAAATGAAGGATCAAAAAAGTACAAAACCACAACATCTGATATACAGCTTTCCAGTACAGATCCTCATATACGCAGCAAATGTTGACTTTACACTGTTACATTTCTCATGAAAGTACTGAAAGAAAAAGTATTCCAAGCTTGTGAAACAGTGTAAAGAAAATCTGTTCCTAATAACAAGTCTTTAAGATGGCCTGAGAGTAATCTAATCAGGTCAAGCCAAGAGCTTCTTTACTAAAATTGTGATTTTTCAGATTTTACAACAACATAACCAACTTCTCCTGCGATAGTGTCTGTTTCTACTACAGAACTTACTACAGCGAATGCAGGCAGTTAAATGGTAGCTGTCTTTGTAAAACACAGACAAAGCACAACTTGACAAAAAATATCAGAATTTTGAGGATGACAACTCCTAAATGTTTCTGTTTTTCTTTTAGGAACTATGCAAGCTGCAAAGTAAAAGCAGCACAAAAGTAAAGGAAAGGAAGAGTGAAACTATTATGGCACATTAACCTGTCTTGTACATAAGCATTCAACCTCTCCCTCTTGAATTTCTTCCAACTTAAGCAATCTGGAGCTGTGCCCTATGTCAATGGCTACAATAACATTTAGGTGGAAATCCGACAGGCAACCTTTTCATTTTTCTATAAACAGATCCTATGCATTTAGCAAAAAAAGCCAAAGTGACACACATCTCATCTCACTCCAGTAGTCTCAACTCCTTTGTCTGACACCTCAAAAAAAACCTATCTATTCAGACATGTGCCTTTTTTAGTTACAGATACTGACAATTTTAAGACCGCAAATAACAACTCAATAAAGAGATTTCTTAAATAAATTATTCATTATTACTTAAAAAGCACATTCCTAAAATTCATAATGGTAAGTTGCTTTCCAGCTCACCTGAAAGGACCTTTTTTTTGAAGGGTTTGTTGCCAAGTTTCGCCTTCTCTGAGGTGAAGATGAAGACTTGAATTTAGGAACAGACACTAGAACAGTACCTCCTATTGTATTGGAAAAGATTAAAAAATGGCTTATTACAATAAATAATCTAATAAATTAGTTCAGTTAAGTAGTTTTTTCTTTAGTTCTTGAAATACTGCTTTGCATTTAGAAGTCTCTTTACCAACAGCTGGGGTAGTGTGATCACGATGAGTCCTCGGAGTTCCTCCAAGAGCTCTCAGCTTCTGAGTAGGAAGCCTGCCGCCTGTCCTTGAGGATACAGAAGAATCTGACACAGCTGCAGAAGTGTTCAATACTAAGCCATTCTCACTGAAAAAAAAATGACTAATGATTAAAGGATGAGCTAAGGACACAGGAGTCTTGCACTCAAGCTTCCTGGTTCTAATCCATTCCTACAATGAAGCCTAAGGCAAGACAGTCAAGGCTTTAACACCACAACAGCCTGTAGCTAAAACATCTGCTTTTAAGGGGGAGTTCCAGATTCCAGCCCTTAAGCTTCAGTTTCTGTGTTTTAAACGGTCTCAAGCTACAAATTCAGGCTCCCTCTGTCCCAACAAACCCTGAATGTATTGCTGCACAACACAGAGGCTCAACAGGAGGGCTGGAAAACTCTGAATCCAGAAAAACTTTGAACACAGTTGCTACCTTAGAGGTGGGAAAGTGGGTTTGACTTCAGTGGAACTGAAGCCAAATATCCCACATTTATGTAATGACAATAGCCCCCAGGTTATTAAATACATCAGCACTACCACTTCAGTCTTCTTCCTCCAGGTGCATTTCAAAATGAGGTGGCAGCACAGCCACAATGTAGAGGAACCTGAATCTAAAGTGAATGACAGATGTATCTAGGCAAAGAATTCCTCATTTCAAGCTCTCAAGAAGATGTAGACAACATGCAAGCATTAAGCTGCTCTGCATGGCTGAGTCCAGTGCACATCCCAGAACACAGAGAACTACACTGCAGGATGACAGAAAATCATCAGTGTCAATAAAGGCATCTATGAACTAGATAATCTCTAGAATTAAACAGAAACTTAAGAAGGTTTTCCAGCTGATGGTTTTAAAAGCCTGCGTTTACTATCTGCTGGAGTCTAACATCACAATTTTTTTTGCCTAGGTTTTGCATACACAATATTATTGCCAAAGGAGACAATTACAGTTCCTTATCTTTGATTAGTGCTGCAACACCAAAGATAAAATGCAATGAGGAATATGAAACACGTAGCTGACATGGTAACAATGGTCAAAGCTATTCAGAATTAAATGTCTATCAAAAAGCTATGCAAAACTTGCACAGTAAAAAGCCAGAGACTTCTGTAACTAGATACAATTTGGATCTCTCAAATGTCAAATACAGTACTATACACATACTGGACTGATCTCTCCTTATTTGTAAATACCCCTCCACATTTTTCCCACCCATGCTTAGTAACATAAACACCAGTGATTACTGGATATTAGATTTTTTTTTTTTCTCCTAAGTCCTTTACCTTTGTCCATCAAATTTTTTAAGAAAAACAGATGCCTAAGTACAATATTACCATGTATCCTGTCCTATCAATCCTACGCTGTCAACTGGAAGCAAACTGTGTGTTTTAATTTTCACTAGACTTGGATGCTGTGTAACAAACAGACTGTTCTAAGAGGCCCATACTGCAAATTTCATAGTTTTGGAGAAAAACATTAGAATCATTCATGTGTCTACAAACTCCTGGTTCGCATGTTAGAAATGCAGTATTTTTAATGATAGATCCACTTCCACCAACCAGCTCAATGTCTTAAACCTTCTCAGTCCTTATCATACTGTTGAAAACAAAAGTAGTGTCACACCAATTTACACTCTCTTAAGTAAATCTGATTTAAAACCAAAAACTAGTTAACCTATAGATTTCTGAACTGTTAGAGGAAATATATGTACACACATACACATATCTACATCAAAAAAATCTTCAGTTTTACCCTTCAGTTTTCTTATCTTCTTTGGCATTCTTATTGTTTTCTTCTAATTGTTGGGTTACAACTGCAGATTGTTCATCTTGCTTTTCTTCCTCTTTCTCTTCCCTTGATTGCTGTTTTTCCCTTTCTTCACTGCCTTCTTGTTCATCCCAAGCTAAACGCCTTTTGACTGGAACAGTTGAAGCATCTGCCATGTCCTTCTTTATGCTCTCCTGATGTGGTTGTTCTCTGGAGTCAGGCTGCTCTAGCATTTTGGGGCTTGGTGCAGCCTCTTTTTCAGAAACACTGCGTAAGAAAGAACACAGCATTTTGTATCGCTGATCTGCACAATAGACACGTGTCTATGTAAAACACATTCATCCAGTTCAGTTCTTTGCAAGAAGTACAGCTCAGACATTAACAAGTGGTACAGCTGACATGATGAACGGTTGAATTGCCACTGAAGTTTTAACTGACGCTTAAGTACAACCCATTTTCAAACTAGATTTTATAAAAACTCTTTCTGTATCAGCATTTCCAAAACTGCAAAGTAAATTAGGGCTGTATTTTCAATTCAAAGAGCAAATTAGATTATGAGAAGTGCTCAAAGAACTATTCCCATACAAAGGACTGTCTGATGGCATAATTTGGCAAGCCAAGCTGTTTAGAAGACTTCTAGTCAGGCACAACTTTTGAAAGTCTTGAAGTCTCAACTACTGACAGAAATCTACGCAAATTAGCCCAGTGCACAGAAATGAGGATCTGTATTTCAGAGAAGAAAGCAAACCAGTAAACCAAAAAATTTACACCATACTTAGCATCACATATTATGGTGTAATAAATACTATTTTACATGTCATCACCAAACCCTTATTAGAGCTACTCATGCAAAATGGGCAGATCTGTCCCACACACATAAGAAAGGAGTATGCATACACCAGTTCACAGTGGACTACAGAACCATCCAAGGCACTGTTTTTAAATATCAGATCACATTTTATGAGCACACTAATTCTGAATTTTCCTAGCAAGGGATTTAGTGTCTGCCAGTTGTGACAGCCTTGAAAGAAAGAAGAAAATGGATGTACATCATTCCAGCTCCTAAGTCTTCAGCTCTGAACTAAGTAGACTCAACCACAAAATTAATTACTCCTAACAAGATCAATAATGTCTGAGTAGGTAAAACATACTTCATATCATTCCAGTGGAAAGAACATTACTTCAGTATGATTCAGTAAAAAATTCTTCCAGAATTGATGAGACTAAGGTTGCCACACTAAATATGCATTTGTGGAGAGTTATAAAGGAGCAAATTTCTCTTCTTTCAGAAGACTGGACTGTGCCTTGTTTTCAGTTTGAGCACATATCAACTGACATATCTGTGAAAAGGTAAATGCCCTCATCTGTTCCAGAGAACTTACATATCACAGAAGAGTAGAACAGTCCAGGTTGAAAGGGTCCTCAAAAGACCAATCAGTCCAACTCTCCATGAGGAAAGGGAGCCTAGATGATGATTAAGCACCCTGTCCAGTTTTATCTTGAATGCAATCAAACATTCAAGATCCCACAGCTGGGATAAGCTTATATTTAGCATTTTGCTTTGTTTCAAAGCTGCAGAATAACAGGCAGGAATGATGACCTTACCCAGCAAGATCTAGTGCTCTGATGTTGTTGCTGATTCCTTCTTCCTCACTGGAAGTTGAGGACACATCCCAAAGACTGTTGTTATCAGACAGGATCTGATTGAAATGATATCTGGAGAAGTGTGTTCCCTCTACGCGTTGTCTGTAAGTCTTTGCTCTTTCTCGAAGTTCTCTCACCTACACATCAAGGTTTCATAAGTTGTATGCCTGTTTAAATTTCACTATTAGGCTACTATAAATAACTGCATTGGCTACTAGCAGCTACAAGAGAAAGGCAAGTTACTCATAATACAGGGCCAGCCACAGCACAAACATTGCATGCCACAGTAAAGGCAACAAGAGGAAAGCAAAAATTATATATTCAGTAAGCACATATTCAGTAAGCATGTTTGAGCCATGAAGCCAAAGCAAAATTGTCAATTATTCATTCCATGAGCACAAAAATTTATGCGGTAACTATGAGTAAGTTTAGTGCTGGATTCTAGTTTTTCCATCAACGCTCAGACACAGTGCTCCAAACACTGAAAGAGGAACTTGGATGCAACCAACCTCCATATACCACATGTAATTTAGGGTGTTTTGAGATGCCTAAAGAGAAGAACACAGAATTATTTTTAAATTTCTTATTTTTCCTCTCAACATTCAAGGGTGATATCGTTATTATCACCCTTGTAACTTTACTTCAGTCTAAGTAGGAAATTAAATACTAAAAACCTGTTAACATAGCTCTATGCTGCCTCCCTCAGATTCAATAAAAAGCTCTAAACCAAGTACAGTCAGCACTGGTATTCTACCAGTTTTTTGACAAGCTTGAGGAAATAAATTTAGATTTCTAAGCATCAACACTTAAAAATACATCCACCACTACTTTATGACTATTTCAAGTCAACAGATCTATGTGCATGTGTAATACTGAGTTTATATGCTGCAAACACCGCAACTGTCTCTAGCTACATTAATCTTAGTGAAAAGCTAAGACTAATACAAGAACTCTGGGTGCTACTGTATGCAAGACATAATATCAAAATTATTCCTTCTAGGCTATCAGCAACTGTAAGAATGAGATACAAAACTGTTCAGGTGACAGTTTCTCTCCAAAAGAATAAAAGTGATAACTCCCCTCTTCAAATACTATACACTATCACTTTTATGGTTAGGACTATTTAAACACCTGCTGTCTTGTGTCCTTCACCTAAACACAATTAAAGTGCAAGAAGAAAAACCAAAACCAAAAAGTTTATGTTTAAATTATTAAAAATAACTTTCTCATACCATGTGAATTCTGGCTTACTAAAAAATGGTCCACAGGAAATAAGTATTTTGTCAAAGAGCAGGAAACTAATACTGACATCTCCTCTAACATATTTTCACAGCTTTTCATTTTTAGTCTTCCTTCATGATAGATTTCACATCATTCCTCCTGCAAGAAGAGTTAGTGGGCTAAATTCAGCTAATCCCACTTAATGTAACTGGATGCAGTAAACATTCAGCTAACATCCCACAATTTGACCCACTAAACTTCCAAAGAATAGCCCATTAAAAATATGCTTGTCATTTTCAAAGGCGAACTTAAAGTTTGATGTGCAAGTGATTTACTGGATTACTCATTTTAAGCAGAAGAAAAAAAAAATAATTATGATAGCCAGAACAGAAGGAATGTAAATCCAGAGCAACAGGGTACTGCAGGGGGAGGAAGAACACTAAGTCTCCAGTGAATTGTGAAAAAGTACAAAGGACAACCATCTCCTTCAGCAACTCAGCAGGCAGCATTAACTCAGCAGGACACAGGCTCTAGAGAGTCCTACTGTGATTATGAATTGCCCACATTAATTTTTCAAAAGCAAAATTGGAAGAGATTTTTTGTTTGACTGCTGAAAAGCATCCTTGGTAATAAATTGCAGAAAAGTAGTCTACAAGTAATCACTATGGCTAAGGTCACACCAGGATTCCATTAGGCATTTGCCTGTTTGGACTCAGAACTTCAGATCACCCATGTGCGGTCCCAACTAAGGGAGAAATGAGACTGGATCAGTTGGAGTTTATCATCTAACTACTTACGCTAAGCAAGAAATGTTCTGTAGGCACCTTTCACAGGGGTGAGTCTCAACAATCTACCAGATGCAGAGGTTAGACACACTTTGGAAGAACATTTCATTAGTATGAGAAAAGATATGGAATCACGTAGAAAGCAGAAGGACTGTTGGGCAGCCTGTACTGTGAATGGCCAAAGTACCTCTCTTACTTTACAACAAAACCAATGCACTTGCCACTCTTTTTCAAGTTATGCACACTTTCATTAATGTGCTGTTAACATTTCTCAAATGTCTGGGTTCTTATTTTTTGTCACAACTATGAATGAAATACCTTATTCAGTCCTACTATGTTACAGAATCATAGAATATCCCAAGCTGGAAGAGACCCACAGGGATCAGTCAAGCTCAACTCCTGGTCCTGCACAGAAAACCCCAAGAGTGACACCATGTGCCTGAGCATCTGAATGCTTCTTGAATTCTGTCAGGCTGGTGCTATGGCCACTTCCCTGGGGAGCCTGTTCCAGTGCCCAACCACCCTCTGGGTGAAGAACCTTCTTTCAATATCCAACCTGCACCTCCCCTGACACAGCTTCATGCCAATTCCTGTAGTCCTGTCACTGGTCACCACAGGAAAGAGATCAGTGTCTCCCTGTGTGAGGAAACTGTAGACAGATACAAGGTCTCCCCTCAGTCTTTTCCAGACTGAACAGACCAAGTAACCTCAGTGGCTCCTTGCAGAGCTTCCCCTCAAGGCCCTTCACCATCATTGTTGCCCTTCTTTGGACACTCTCCAATAGTTTTATATCTTTCTTCTCCTGTGACACCCAAAGCTGCACACAGTTCTCAAGGTGAGGCAGAGTGGGACAATCCCTTCCCTAGCCCAGCTGGCGATGCTGTGCCTGATGCCCCCACGACACACTTGGCTCTCCTGTCAGTTCCTATCAGAACTCATGTCCAGCTCACCACTGACCAGGACCCCTTGGTCCCACATCACTGTTCTCCAGTATCTCACCTTCCAGTCTGCATGCACATGAATTCCTTGTTTTGATTTGCTTGCATGCATGGCTTTTGCTTTACGTATTAAACTGTCTTTATCTCAACTCAGGAGTTTTGTCAATTTTACTCTTCTGATTTTCTCTCCCACTTCACTGTGAGGGAGTGAACAACTGGTTCCTTGGGACACAGCTCCCTCCTGGGGTTAAAACACATCATATACTCACACACATGTAATCTGAAGTATAACAGACAAGAGAAATTCACATAATTGCAATTATAAGTCTCTTCTATATGAACTCATACTAGGATCTAATGTAGGTATGCACACATGAAGATGTGGATGTAATCAAAGCACATTCATCAGCAATAAAATGTGTTATTATAGTCTTAAAATGAATTTGGCTCTTCCAGCTACCAGAACAATTCCTTCATTTAGAAGGCCCCCAAAAACATAATTCTTTTTTTGAATTCTTCATGCCTACTGCCAAGTAACTTCTTTCTAGTTTCCTGCAATTCCCTTTTCAGCAAGAAAATGTCTGTGAAAAAGTCTGATGCACCCAAAACACAGCTTGACAAGTGTGGGAAATCCTTGGTTTTTCATGCACTCTAATTAAACGCCACATGTAAAACTGAACATCCATACTCTACCTGCAGTCTCCTCATTCTTTCCCTCAACTGTACTGCAGTGACTCCTCCTAGCAGACTGTGCCACAAACACACTATACCCCAAGGCAACGCATCTTTAGCTGCCTACCAGTCAATTGCTCTTGAAGCTGAGCACTGCTCCTTATTGGTTTGAATGTTTCATGATGCAACATCAACAAAGTGAAGTATTACGTGCCAGAAAAATGATATCATTCTACAGAAATTCAATATACCACTTCGGCTGCATGCAATAGTTCACAACATTTTGCAACCTTAGTTACAGTAAATCTAATGCATATATCAATGCATACAAAAGTTAAAATATTGCTTTTCAGTCCTCTAACATCCTCTTGAGGTTGTTTACACAGAATGGATTATCTCATGCATGCATACACAAAATCTAATTATGAATCATCTCATACTTTAATATACTTTAAATTTTAAGACCTACTTCTCATTGCATATTTTCTATGTATTCTATAAATATTTCTTCTTGCTAAAAGGAAAATTACTTGCTAGATTAAATCTAGCAAGAAAACACAGGACTGAATGCTACCAGACTATGCCTGCAATTCTCAGAGAACCTCATTTTCAAATACTCAAAGCCAGCAGCCTAGAACCATTAGCTCCAGTTCTGTCTTCCACATCACCATGGACCCGGATGAGGAAGCTCACATATCCAAGTATTTGCCACACAGGTAGCAGTACAGCATCTCACAAAGGCTCCCTCTATCAGCTGGGAGAAGACTACGTCAATTCAGTGAAATCAGAGAGTTGCAGAACTAGCTCTAGCAGTTTCTTAGCACACTGTTAATGGTTTTGATTTACTTGACTAACCCCAGAAATTAGACTTAATAATGTTATGAAATGTTGTGGTCTTGAAGCTACTTTGCACTTTCAGAGCTCTGTCAGCTGAGTTCTATACAGCATAATATGTATTGCAATTTCTGAATAAACTACAAGAAAATACACAGATTGACTGAAACTTGCAAGAAAAATTCTCAATTTTATGTTATGTATGACTGAATTCAGCTGACTGCTTTGAATGGATTCAGCATGGTAAGCTAACAAACTGAGCCTGACTATCAAGCCAACCTAGGCTGATGCATATGTTGTCCTTTCCCTTTTTATTCCCTTGGAATCTCCTCTATCATTCAACTCTGTATTTTGAACACTTCTGCTTGTTAAAACTGGGCTGAACATCAACAACAAGATTACCTGCCTCAAGAGACTGTTCTGAATGATCCTGATTGTAAGGGAAACAAAATTTCTGCCTCACTTTGGATGTCACATTAATGTACTTTTTTTTTTTAAGTCTCATCAACTCTTTTTTTTTTCCTATGTATTAGACTGACTTATCAGAATCTAACTGTTTTTGTATACTCACCTTTGGGAGCTTGAGTCATCAGCAATACAATCTTAAAACTGTATCTTATAAATACCACAATTCAAAGTTTTTGCATCTAAAAATCAAAATACAAAGCATACTCAGACTTCAGATTTTCTAAGAACACTCACCTGGTTGTGAGCTTTACTCTTAATACGAGACCAAGTTCCATCTTTGTAGAAATACTGGGCTGGAGACAAAAATTTTGACCTATATTCAGTGTTCATCTTCCTAAGAAATCAAGAATGAGGAGAAAAAAAAAGTGTGAAGTTTGATATCCAGAATACTCTTTAAGAGCACTTTTAAAGTTGCATCAACAAGCATAAATATACTTGCACCTAAATACCAGTGAGATGCAAAAAAACACATGCACAAACAACAACTCAAACCAATACAATTAGGAAAGCTATGAAAAATACTCATTCACAGTTGGTGGTCCTTCAAGAAGTTACTCCAGTTGCTTTTTCCTCCAAACACTTCCACCAGAAGCTGTTGCCCTGATACATAATACACACATCAGCCTCAATTACTTCAATGCCAAGTGTGGGACCTTGATTTAAGACACTGATGAAGGTACATTTAAGTAAAAAAGCCTGGTTTGGCATTAACGTGTCTGCGACATTTCCTTCTATGAACTCCACTTTAAAGGTGCTCTGCATATGGGTGGGGTGAGCTGCTGGGGCTAGAAACATCTGACTGCCAGAACACTGGTCAGTATAATTCATCTAACTATGTCCTACTGGCTTTGATCTTCAAAAGGCCTCAGTACTTGAAAAGATGGGTTCATTTTTCCCTTCTGCCACACACATACAAACACAGGAAAATTAACATCATTGAACCTATGGCAGGCAATAAGGAGTACTTCAAGTCCTTAAGCACTGAACTATGGGCGTATCAGCTTAAATCTAAAGACACTTTTGAATTTAATCATGCTTCAGAACATTACCAACTTAATTTTAATATATTCAGCACTAGGTGAAAAAAGCTCTGTTTTTCAATACTTCTTCAGAAATAGGTCATAAAAGCCTGAAGTCAGAGGATAAAATTAATCTTGTGAAAAAAATACCAAGGTCAAAAAACCCTTTACACTCAAAATTTCTTTCAGTATGTCCCTTTCTTTAAAACTGACAGAATTCCTTCACTTTTGGTTGCAAAACTAATGGATTAGCTCAAAAAACACATCACTGCTGTGCCTCAATCCCAGTCGTTCTGCTGCAAAAGCAGGCCATGCAACACAGCTTGCATACAAGTAACAACCCTGCTTGTATATTGAAAACTTGTACATTTTACCAGCTCATTGCCCAGTGATTTTTTTAGAAAATTTTGTCTTGTGCTACTACACTGAAGGTGTAAGAGGCAGAAATTTGCCCTTGGATGAAAAGAATCCCAGCAAATGATCAAGGATTTTGCACATTACTCACTGCAAAATTGACTACAATCTACTGCTGAGTATGAAAATCAAATAGTTAAAGGTTTTAGCTATACTATATCCACTGTTTTTTCCATAAAGTAATTTTATTTCATAGAATTTTGGGTGATCATTTTGTAATCAACTCCCAATATCCAACAGCATTCAAACCCAGGTAAGTCTCCTCTCCCATCTTCAATCTAGTGCCTTAATACTGCCAAAGAATGAAAGCAATTGCTGGGGCATACATTAAGCACAAACACAGGAGAGATGGAATAATCTATGCATTTTAAAGCCTACTTCTTGGCTTTTATTTCTCTTGGTATATCTCAGTGTAGGAAATAGAAATACGAGTTCAATTCCTGCAGTGTAGGTATGTGGCAGAAAAAAAAGATTCTCTGATAGCACTCAATAACATACAATTTCACTTCATTTCCATGCTTGTCAGATTACTCCAAATGGGACAGATTTCCTTACTTCCCTTTACCACGTGTTTGCTCTTGTTACTCAGGCACACAAGGCCTTACAGACTAGAATAAGCAGACATCAAGTACAATCACCATAGTTTTAAGGTGTGGAGTAAGCACAGCAGAGCGGTTTGAAAGGTGACTACAACTTCCAAGGCAGCTGCTGGAAGTTTAGCAGCAGCACTGCACCAATTTTATTTCACTCATGTTAAATTTATTAATACTATTATCGCATCACAAGGTTCAACTGGAGTGGTTACAAAGCTTCCACTTCCGCCACCCAGAGAAGAGGATGGAAATTAACATCAGGTTTAGATACACCCCTTTGAGGCAAGGAGGTCAATCTCAGCGCTGCAAGGGAGCATTTACCCCTGCAACTGCAGCATGGTGTGGTTAAAGGTCTATTGTTCATCATTCTAAATACTAGGCTGCTGTACACCTTTTCACTAGACTAGGTTTTCCTATTTTATACATACCCACGACTCGTATGTAAAGTGAGGGGCTTTGGACTGATATGTTGCTTATTATTTTGTTTAGGATGTTTCTGTTCTGATTTCCCTTGTTTTGCTGCATCTTCTGCTGGTTTTTGAAACGGTTCTTCCCTCTTACTCTAAGGCAAAGATAATTTTAAAAATACCACATTAGCTAACAAGCTGAAAACCCTCGTATTTCTTTTGACATCAAGCTCTTGCAAATAGTTAATTTTATTTTAGTGTCAGCTGTTTTGCATATTTAATACAAACAAGAATATCACATTCTTTTGTTAACACAAAAGTAAACTAGCAAAATGCCAAAGCTAAGGTTGAGCGCAACGTTCTGTTGGCTAGATGATCCATTTTGTCCACTTTACAAAATTAACTTAACGTGAAACACAGAAGTAAAATAATACAATACCTGCACATTCTAACCTGAGTCCAAAAGGCAAATTTTGTTTTATAAATGCTGAGATTGATTTGTTTGCGTTTACATCAAATTTTTTTTTCCCCTGATTATTTTACTCTCTCAGAAATCCCATGCTTGACTTCTGATTCTGCTAGAGATTTTTACAGATATTGTTCAAATTCAATTTATAAAAAAAAAAAAAGCCCACCAAAATTCCCCAAAACTTTTTCAAGATATTCATCAGAGAAGAGGTATTGGTATAAACAACCAACTTTTTAGACACTTTCACAAAATTCCCTTCTCATGACTTCTCTTATTTCATTTATGAGCTGTTCTCAAAAAACAACCTGAAATTCCAATATTAAAATCAGATAAACGCTTCCTGAAAGCCTCAGGCTTTTCAAGTTTTCTTCATATCTACTTAAAGAGGCAAAAGGGGACATAAAATTTTTCATCCCCAGATGTCATTTAAAGGGCTGGGCAGGTCTGAGTTTTACGTGATAAAACCTCCAAGCCAACAATCCCCTCGGAAGTACCAAAGGCTTAAATAAAGCCAAGGCACTACAAGTTAAGTACACCTTTTGCTCAGCAGTGCTCCTAGTGAACACCTTGTCTGACCATGGCCCTTTGTGTTCTATCAGCGACAGAGATGGGTAGTAAGGAGACTTATATTAATTGGGAGCATCACACAGTTGGTACAACCCAGGCCAGATGATTCCTAAAAAACCAGAATGACAGCTTTATGGAACAGGTCCTAAGGGAGCTGACTCAGAAAGGCAAAAAAGGAAGGTGTATGCCCAGTGGAAACAAAGTCAGGTGACATGGAAAGAATACAGAGATACTGCTTGCTGCTGTAGGGAGAAAATTCACATTCTCTCTGATTTCTGACATTCAAAAAGCTCCAGACCTCCCAGCCAGCCCTATTGTACACCAAGATACAACACTGATACCAATCAGAGTATAAATCAGAGATTTAGATTGAAGAATCCATCCTAATGACAAAAACAAAGTGTCAATTGGGAACAAAAAAAGAAAAATACCACTTCAAAATTCAGAAACTTAAAACTTTACACTGAAAAAAACGGACTACAGAAACTGCAGAACCCCCAAAGCCCAGAGCTGTACAATATTATTTTCAGTCTTTTACAGTAAAACCACTACGGAGTTCAGTGTCACTAGCAACAGCTCTACAATGTAACTAAAAAATTTCAACACAAACCCACCCCTCTATAGAATAGATCAAAACTACAGAAGTGCTACTAAAGCTTTTTTTTCAGGGAAATATTTACTTATTCACAAACCATAAATTCTTTCTCTTCTGAACCACCTCTCTCTTGTGGACTCTTAACAGGAGGAGACCCTTTGGAATTTCTCTCATATGCAGTTTCAGAAGTAATTGCAGATTTAACCGGAGGTACGGTTTTCTTTGTGTTGCAAATAAGCTGAGTGGGAGGAAGAAAAACAAAGAAAAAAAAGTGTGACTTGTTTACCTTAAGGCTAAATTTTCAAAATCTGTTAATTTATTCACACAAATACACTCACATAGGAGCAGAGACCAGTCAGTCATCTGTACAAATAGAGCATGCGTAGACTAATGAACTTCTAGGAGAAATTCAAGAGAAATTTAAATACATTTAAAAGTGACCAAGTCAGACACAGTTAAACCTGTGATCGAACTGTTCTTACCGAAGTTTACTATCAGAGGGTTTGTTTAGTTAGCTTTTGTTCATCTTCAGAGCTGAATGTAGGATCATGTTTTTTTAAAGGCAAGCCATAGAACTTCTATATGAGTCCTCAGTGCATCTCCTGTCCATAAGTAACAGAAAACTGCTCTTTCAGAGCTGCATACTTAGAGCTTGAATTAAAATACATTATTTTTCAACCAACACAGTACTCTAAACCAAGGCACTGAATTTGCCTAATATGTGGTCATGTATCATCTCCTCATGGGGTTCCAAATTTCAAGACCATACCATATGTGAGAAGCATTTTCCACAGATTTGCTACAAGAATTTAAGTCTGACTTATAACCTAACTTGGATAACTTTGGTATATTCCCAGAATCTCTTCAAGGGAAAGGTATTATCAGCATTCAGATATATTCTCAGTCATATCAACAGTGAAGAATATAAATCTATTAATATGTACAATTTTTATCATTACATTTTCCCTAAGTTCTACTTATCCACAGAGTATAATGCCTATAGACTTATTCTCACCACTTCTTAGTCTGTATAAGCTGTGAAAAAAAAGTTTCACAGTCTTCCTTCTGAAAAAAGCACAGTGTTCACAAGCATCAAATAATCAAATTACCAAACTGATTTCACACAGAATCAAATGGAATCTTCTCTGACTCTTTCCATAAGTTGTCTTCCTGGGACTTGCCTCTTCCTCAAAAGGACCTTTGGCTTCTCTATACTACTGTCATGTGTTTCAGTGAGTTTTCATTGGATAAGGGATTGCTGGGAAACATAAGCTGCAGTAAATCCGCCTGCTTGGCACTCCAGCAGAAAAAGACAGGATAGTGATTATCTAAGTTATCAGCATCTATTGCCTCCAAAAGCTGTTATTGAACAAATCTGCCACCTGAGCATAAAAAGAGCACACCATCTCTGGTAATCCCACTAATGTACATGCATCTAGTGAAGAAACAGAAGACAAATGCAGACGTGACTATTTTACACTGTAAAATGACCAAAAGACTAAGTCTCCAAGGTCTTGATCCCAATAACAGTTAATTGAAAACACAAAGTGAGTCTCATACTCAGTTACTCTTTGTGGTCTGATTAGAAATAGCAGCATTTTCAACCCTACAAAGCCCAAAAGCTCATGAGATGTTTTAAAAAGACATTAAGAGTATCTTAAAATCAGAAGATTCCACTTTTAAATATAAGCTGTTCTTACAAAAGAATAAAATGCTAGAGAGACACACTTTAGTGCTTAGAAGTATATGCGCACAGAGACGGAGACTGAGAATAAGAAACTGGGACAACACAGATAAATTGATGCAAACAGAAGAAAATCCTGTTAGAAAGAACAAAATACAAGGCCTAAGGAGAACAAATAATTAGACCTGACCACAATAAAGAATTACATGGAAACAAATCCAATTATGCTACACCTTTGTACAGTGAGAGAGAAAAAAAAAAACCATGAAACAACATTAAAGTTTGTCATTCCTCCACCAAAAGAGGAAAAAAAGGAAATCTTTTTGAAAGGAAAACTTTGCTGATACATAAAAGAAAGTATTAATTTACTTTTTGGATTCTATAAAGTTACCTGTTCAGCTGCAAGTATTGGTGACTTTTCATGAGGACTCCTCCAGACAAACTGGCTTTGATATTCAGAATTTCTGGGTAAAGTTTTTAAATGTGAAATATCTATGTCTGGTTTCCTCTGAAGGGCTCTGTGAAACTGACAGTGAAAAAAAAAGGAAAAAAATAACAACAATTGTTCTCTCTCCTACAAAGTTTAGCGAGTCAGACATCTTTCAACACACATTCTCAAAACAATGATTGTTGGGTTTGGTTTCAAAAACAAAATGAATGCAAAGCACATTTTCTCATTATAGTCAACAACCCCAAAAATCTATATATTATTGGCTAAATCCCTATTTAATTGAAATCAACAGTGATGACACATGAAGAGCAAATTTCTATTGAATTAAGTAGCACCAAAATCTGATCTCAAACATACTGTTCTCCCAACAGAGAAGCTACAGCAGAGTATCAAAATACAGAAATAAGGCAAGAGTCAGACAAGAGAGTCTGAGCACGTGCATGAAATTATCATTAGTAATTTTTAGACTGGTCAATTTAAAAAAAAATTCCCTTACCCCATTACCCATTTTTTCTGATTCCTTTTTTGGAGATGAAAATGCTTCATTTTGATATGATGGAGCTTCAGAGGGTGATTTCCTCATGTTGTTCTCTGCAAGGGCAAGAGCAGTTTCACCACTAGAATCTACCAAATGTGACTGAAGTTTTGGGGGGAGTCTGGGTCCTTCTGGTGTTTCAAGTTTTTCCTGATTCACATTATTGTTGTGGTCTGTGTCCAACTCTGCAGCTTCAATTTCCAGCGGGTCACTCAAGTCACAATCTGCTGTCCATTCAAGAGACTTCGAAATCTGTGGATTATGGTAAGGTACCCTCCTCTTGGAAATGAATTTTGGTTCTCTCGTGATTCCTGAGAAAAAGCCATATTAGATTTAACAAAAACATTCTACTGAAGACATAATATCACTCTATATAACAAGAATAAAATGAAAGTTTATCATACAACTGATTACTAGAAAGCATGGTTTTAGTATCTTGGAGCAGTGACAGACTATGAATTATGGGCATGGCTGTGAAATTCTGTGTTCTTTCCCATCTGCAAATAACTTTCCTTTCCACTAAACAGACAGGAACATGAACCCGTCCAGAACCAGGCTGGATTAAACCCTATAAAGCAAAAATGTCCACAGGATAATCCTGTGCAAATTGATTCTGGGAGCTGAACAACAAGAAAACTAACACAGACAGTGAAAAGAACATGGTTAACACATACAGAATAACCAACCTGTGGAGACAAAGTAAGCTACAAGCACTTCTCATTCACATGCACAACACACCTTGCTCAACAGGCTCTCTCTGATTGTGACAGATCTCTATCCACTAGCAATTTAAGACCATCTGAGATAACTGATAACTTTTACAGTATCAACACAAAAATATTTCCAAAAGTAGAAAAATATTTTGTAACAAAACCAGGTATCAAGTTATTTGAAGAACTGTTGGGCTTTACATAGGCAGGTGAAAATAAAATTACCCCACCATTTTAAGAAGAGTATTGAATGACTGAACACACTCAAAGAGGGAAATCATAATCCACTTCAAAGTGCTCATCTGCAACGGAAAAATCAGTGAAAGCCCTTAAGTGGCTGAAAGAAATACCTTCTATGAGAGAGACACTCCCATGCCGTGAAGAAGTAATGCAGAAAGAGACAACAACCTACGGTGAAAAGTATGTCCGTATGTCTGACTACATATATAGGATAGGAAAATCATTCCAGTGGCAAAACACTGGAAAAGTAGCAGAAAGGCATTCCATGCACCTGCAGCTGTCAACTTTTTGCTGTAATGTTCCAAGTGATTCTTAAAATTGTCAATTATGTGATTCAACAGGAAGAACCGTAAGTAAATTATGAGTAACAATCTGCAAATCCTACGAGGTACCAAGAATGACATTTAAAGATGTGGGAGGTTAAATGGCCAGAGAAGAGGTGTGAAAATTAATAAAAATGTAAAAAAACTACAGCAAGCATGCACAAAATCACCATTATAATGTGAGGAAGAGGAGAAACTGCTGTGTTGCTAACTCATGAGTTTATTGCAAGTCCTGTAAAATTTACAGTTTAGTTTGACTGGAAAATAAACATAGGTTGCCATTTTAAAAAGAAGTTAATGTGTTTAGATGTTTAAGTATTGCAGAATTCGTGAAAATTATAGTCTTCAATAAGAGGTACTGATACACAGACACGTGCTAGAGAAAGCAAGATTAAAGGAAAATGTATTTTGCAGTAATGGAAGAAAGCAATAATATATATATAAAGTATAATATTTAGCAAGATTAAATTATTTAAATGTCTAGCACCCTGACTAAAAAAACCCTACTGCCAACAGACAGTTCTTAATAACAAGTTCATAATTTAGAACAATTATTGTAGGAACAAATGCGTTATACTCTAATTACACAGACTGCATAGTGCAATTGCACTGAACTGCACAATTTCTTTTTTAATCTGCCTTGTGCCACTACAATAATTACTATTTTTTCCTACTCCTTTTCAAAGCACTGCTGTTGTCATCACTCTTCAGCTTACTCCTCTTCCTCAACTCCCTACAGGCCTTTCACTCCAAATGCTATTTCCTTTTTCTTCTGCTTTCTACCCCATTTCCCTGCCATGATAATGTCTACAGTCCTTAAATCCTGGGCTAGAGTATCACAAGGTTTCCAATGTAATGGTTGACCTTCTCTTTCAGTTAGCTGTACCTGTTAGGTTCGTAACAACTTTACTTTCTCAAACTTTGCCCCAAGTTAGTCTGTCCTTAAAAATGAAATTCTTTTTACTATTTCCATACATCACAGATAACCCAATACCACCCTCTACACACCCTGTATAGGGTTAACTCTGTGCCTGTGGTTCATGTTTGGGTCTTGGCTTACACTGCATGTCAGAAACTACATTTTTTTACAAGATTGATATAAACAGCACTAATTGAAAAGAATGTCAGTGTAGCCACAAAGAATATGGAGTCCAAAAACACACTCTAAATTATGACCAAGACTATACTTTTAATTATCAAGTGGACAAACTGTAAACATCACCAGTTCACTGTGGCCATGCACCCATTACAGAAAACTTTTCTGGGCCTTGGCTGCAACCAAGGGGGCAGCTTTCAGGGGCACTTACCAAACTGATCCGACCGAAGTCCTGCCCACAAGGATTTCTGCTGTTGGGACGGGCTACAAAACTCTGGGCTTCTCCATTTGAAGTTTCTCTTGTATTCGCTCAGCCCCTACAGCAAACAGAGAGGAGTCTGTGAAGACACCGGTGCATATCCTGCTACACTGCTCCTGTCGGTAACACATCTCCGAGGGGGGGGAAACACCAAAACTGCTGCAGGATGAACAAAGCGGGCAGGTTGCTCTGCATGTGCCAAACCCATCCCCACCGGAGAACGAAAACTACAGCTGAGAAAACGTCGAAGCATTTCATGTACCCAAAAATAACATAAAATAGAAACCCCAAAGCCAAAAATATGTATCTCATGTCTTCAAGTAAACAATTTCAGGAACAAACATAGCCTGAATCCGCTGTCACCCGCACGACTGAACTCTTTATGTCTTTACTGGCGGATTACGTAGCGCAGGGGCCTCCCCTTTCCCGCTACCCCAGGACCGGCCTCAGCTCCGTTCCTGCCTCCCCCGGGCCCGGGCCCGGGGCCGCGCTCGGCCCGCCGGACCCCGCTCTCGTCCCGCCTCACCCTGAGCCGCACGGGCATGGCGGAGCCGCGGCCACCGCACCGCCGGACCCCGCTCTCATCCAGCTCACCCTGAACTTCACGGGCATAGCGAAGCCGCGGCTGCCGCGCCGCCGACCCCCAGGCCCCGCCGCCGGCCCGGCGCACCTCCCCTCGGCTCNTACCCTGGCCGCGCCGCTGCCCCTTCGGGCCCTGCGCTGGGGGTCGTGGCGGCTGGGGGCGGTCGCCGCTTCAGCTCGCGGCGATGTCGCCGTGTTGTTCACATTAAAATCCTGATCCCCCCCCGTGGCCGGGTAATGGTGCTGCGCGGCCAGCGCTGTGTGTCTGAGGAAGCACGACGGGGAGACACCCGGTGCAAG
Organism: Dasyornis broadbenti; assembly: GCA_013397935.1. Taxonomy (NCBI): domain Eukaryota; kingdom Metazoa; phylum Chordata; class Aves; order Passeriformes; family Dasyornithidae; genus Dasyornis; species Dasyornis broadbenti. The sequence continues at coordinate 3,027,005 of VZRN01006818.1, forward strand.
TGCAGCGCAAGGCCGCGGGGGTCTTGGGCGCCCGGTTACAAAACAAAGCACATGTCCACGCAAGCAGCTTTACGTTGGTACAAAAATAGCGTTTCGAGAAAGGAAAAAGCGTATGTTTCCTACCCTTCTGGAGCGTCTGCGATGGCGTGCCAGCTGCCGCTCCGCCTTCGCCACCTCACCCGACCTCGCCACCCGGCCAGGACATCCTAATCCACCTTCTTGTTCGGATCGTCCGTCGGCGGTCGCTTCTCTGACTGCCTTCCCCCTGCTAATCTCCATCCTGGCTGCTTTTGACCGTATCAAATTAAAAAGAATGGAGAGGGTGGTAAAAAAAGAAGTGAACAGACGGATGTACCGACCAACATCGGCCCGGGTGGTTTGTTTACATTCCCTGTTGCCCGTGGCTGCCGCCCCTCCCCGTGTTCCCTGTTACCAGCGCCTGCTCTGGTCGCTGTTGCCTCCAGAGCAGCGAAAGCTTCTTGAGCGAGGGTTTTGTCATCTCACTCTGCAAAGCGCCCTGCCAGGCACGGGAGGAATGTCAGTGCCAGACCCACTGCCTCAAACAGAGTTTAGGTGCGATGGGACGGTATGTAACTGGTGAGCAACAATTTTTTACTGTCGATGTGACACAGGAGAGAGCAACAATCTGTAATGAAATGCTTGCGAGCAGAGTAAAATGTTCTGCGATGTCAGCAGCGGCGGGGGTGAGCAGAAGAAAGGTGCTGCGTTGATAGTGTTTCCAACTTTTACACATCTTTATGCATGAATTTCAACATCAAGACAGTAATTTTGGTATCATTTATTTGCCGATTACACTTGAAACCACTAGGTCCACCAAGCGAGTAGGTTGTTTGGTTATTACAGTGATTTATTTTGTAATGTTCAATCAAGTCTAGTTCAGTACATTTTCTAAAGTAATGCACAAACTTGCTACAGAATGTGAATTTGCCAGCTGGCAAAAATACAATGTTCAAAATACATATGCCAGGTTTGCCAGGAGTCTTTCCTCTTTGATATGTATGGAAACCAGGCCAAACATAATTTCCTTATGTTTTTAGGGTGTTTTTCAATTACCAAACCACAACAATGCTTTCGTAGATGGTTTGCGGCTGTCTGAATTTGGAGATGGATTTGATTCTTTAGTGCAGAAACATAGTAGGAGACCACACCATCCTGAAATGCAGATTGTTGTATTTCTTAGTACATCCTTCTCTTTTTTTTTTTAAGATAAAACACAATAAATTATCCTGAAACAATGGAATTCACATTCCTCTTTATGCACTGATTGACTCAAGTTGCATTTTAGATCTTCTTATAGCTAAGAGATAGGAATAGCTTATGTTGGAGAAGCATTTTAATCAGTATGTCAGCCAATGAGCTACTAGAGTCCTTACTTCCTGTTTTTTATCACTGCTAGTGTATACCAGCCACTTCAGGTTCCATGTACACACGTTACTGAATATACAGTTAATCAAGGCAGTATGATGTAAGAATGCTAAGATGCTTAGGCCAGTAACAGTATTTCCATATGAGGGTTGAACAAATAATGAAAACATAAAAATGGATCTGCGTGTAGAAAAAGTTGCACTGCATTCAGAAACTCACAGTCTGGAAAAGCAGAAGAGGATTGCTTACAGTTTGCTGGAACATAAACTTGCAGGGACTTATGTAAATGTACATCCCTCAGTAACTGGTCTATAAGTATTAAAAGCTTGTGTTGCTACATTACACATCTAACTAGTTTTGAGTTCAAGTCATTTCACATTTCTGTAACACTTGAGAAGTTGACCATCTTCCTCTTTTATTTCCTGTAAAGCAAATGTAAGTATTTTAGTTTGCCTTGCTGATTGTTACTCCAGATTTAGATTATCTTGTTGCTGTTCTTCAAATTAATCAAAATACGTGGTTTCTTTTGATTTTTTTATGTGTATAATTTCAAATGAGTAATTTGTGACCCATAAATTTTTCTTTTCACGCTGTTTGTTTTTCCATTAGCTTCACCACATCTTGCTACATGTCCAGAATTTAATCTTTGACCTTTTGTGTCTCCTTACCCCAGTACTCTTGAGTCCTGACTACAAGGCTTGAGCAACTTTCCCTTGAACTTCAGCTTGTGAACATCTAATTATTACATCTAACTAAATAGGGACCTTCCTATGACCTGTTTCTCTCGCTGCTTATAAACTCATATACCGCAGGCAACCATCCCTTAGAGAGTTGGTACCCTGAAGTCTCTTTCTTTTGGTTTAACACTAGTGGTGTCTCCTGCCAAAACTCAGAGCATGATGTATCAGCAACCCTCCCTCCAGCCAAAGAAGGCTAGACACAGCTTGCTGTGAAGACTGACAATTCCACTCCATGTGTCAGCCTGAGGGAATCAAATGAGCAATGAAACGCGTTTTCTACCTCCAGAATCCGTAGCCTCTAGCACGCGCTGGTACAGGAGTAAAGGAGGAGCCGTAGCACAGCTGGCCTGGCTCACGTCCCATGGTTTTACTCTTTAGAGCAAATGTTTCTTGTGCAAACTTGTCCCAGCTTATTTTACAACTCATTTAGAAACTGCAGTGTTAAAACTAATTTTAGAACTCATTTCAATCCCTGATTCAAGTGACAGAGCTGATCCAGCAGTCATTAAACAGCAGTGTTCTGTTACTTATTGGGGTCTGGATTTGAAGATATCCTGGCTTCGTGTCCCTGAACTTGGCAAAAGCATTAACTCATATCATCTTAAAGTAGCCTGCCTCTCTGGTACAATTACATTCTGAATAGCAGAAAAACTTACATAGTTCTTCTTTATAGCTGCAAAAGAGGTCATAAACATGAAATATGGATAGATAGATCCAGCTCGCAACCTACCATCTACTTATTTGTGCATTGTATGCTCTTAGGCCAAAACATTGTCAAAAGTGATGGCTGCCTTTGAGAACTTCATCTTTAACCCCCAGGGCCAGACACATACAGCAGGGCTTTCCATAACCAAGGACTGCCAACCTCCATGGCAACCCAGGGTGATCTTGGACCTTTAAAATGTCTCAGATCAGACCATTTTTGAAATCAGTCTCCTTAGCCCATGATTCCTCCCTCTTTAAAGTGAGAATAATTTCTGACCATAATTTGGTATCTGCTAATCATGAGGTTTGTGGTTTTTTTATAAAAGCACAAGATAGTTTTTACACAGTGTAGATTTCTGGTTCAGAAGCAGAACAGACTATCTCAAATGTGTGTAGCTGATGCAAGGGCAACCATGGCCAGTGTAATTTCTTACATTAGAAGAAAAAAGAAAGTAGGAGAGCATGTGTCTTTTTGATCTAATGTTCACCTGAAGAGCACAGAGAAACCACAGCTGCTCTGGCACCTACTTTGTAGGTATAAACAACAGTGATCTCTGTTTCTGTAGGGAGCACAGGGCATTACTTTGTGATATGTATGCAGCTCTATGCACTCAGTCATTACCAGTCTACATGACTGTTCATACTGTAGAAATAATCTCCTTTCTGTTTTTAAAGGTGCATAAGATTTGTGCACTGCAGTAGCAAAATTGTGCAATGCTGGCATAAATAATCTGTTCTGACAAGCCCTCAGGGAGTAACTCCTGTTGACAGGATGTGTGAGTGTTATCCCAGGATGATCTGATGCACTGGTAACTGTGCTGTAACAACGGAACCATGAGATGGGCCTCCATGACTTTGGCTGGCAGGCTCAGCTGGGTTGGCAAGGCAATGCAGCTCAACTACAAAAGGGAAGGCAAAGAAGCTAATAGTCACTGTAGAGGACCATCTGTTATACAGACAGAATTCCCTATGTTGTATTAAGAAAACCTTTGGTAAGAGACGTCCTGAACTTTAGGTTAAATTTTTGTCATTATTCTTTTAATTTCTTACTTTGCTCTGCATGCTATTTTTAACAATAATCTGCTTTCCCACTATTGGTGCTACATGTAGACATCACCAAGAAATCACACTTCCGTGATGCTGACTCATAGCCATTTAGAAGGGAAGACTCATTAAGGGAGTGCAAATTAGCCACACTGTCCAAAGGAGATTGGTCTTTATGTTTTGGAATCTGGATGTGAGCAGCTATCCCTCTTTCCCACTGCTCTTGGCAGCATCCTTCACGAGGTGGACAGACATAAGTCTATTTCAACAGCCCTGTAGGACAGAATGAAAATCTTCATCTCTTGGCCTTTGTCTGCACTAGGCACACACACATCAGCTGGTGTACACGTTTATTACCTGTATTTAGGCATTGCAAGAAATCTATTTGACTGTCTGCCAGGTTCTGATACATGGTTCTGGCTGTTTACAAGGACAGGAGCTTCTGAACATTCTGTATAAGCCTTTGGTTACTGCAGCTCAGCTTTACAGTTGGAATTATGTTAGGCAATACACAGGAATATTTTAGGGCACTGATTATTGCATCAAAACACTGCAGCCTGATGGCGCAAAGTGCTGCAGGCACGTGATTTGAATGGTCTGAAAAAGTGTTACAGTTTTTATTGGTTTGAGTATATTCTATCCATACCACACCGATTTTCCCCAGACAATATAAAGGCAGTATAAATAACAAACTCTGTATAATTCACCAGAAGTGCCATCATGTGCTCCTGCCTGATAGGTGATCCAGTGCCATGCAAATAAAATTTTAATGATCTTGTCAGCATGACCTTACTAAAGCTGAAATTTCTTGATTGTTTGAGCTTCACTTCTGTGTGACATACATTTGAGCACAAAGAAATCTAATATTTACCAGTGCAGCTGTTTTCTACCTCCTTCCCCATCTGCAGCCCCCCAGGGACACCATTCTAATAGTGTCTTGTGTAAACAGCAGTTGGCAAAAATACTGAAGTCCCTTCCACAGCAGATATGACATCACTGTGATACACGTATCTTGAGTTTCTTCAAAAAATTATTTCCTCCAGGTATTGCCTACCAGGGCAACTGAGTGAGCTGAGGGTATTCCTGGAGGGCCTTATTCATCTCTGGCTGAAGACAGCATCAGTCTGTGTTGGCTGCAGGGAACGCAGGTGTGGAGTTACAGGCTGAGCCTGGCCCTACCCCTGGTGATCTCCGGGAGAGGCCCAATGGTCCCTGTTGGTCTCTGGGGTCTTGCTAATGAGAGTTGCCAAATGCAAGACCTGTGCAGTTGATCCTGACTTGACCCTTTCCCAGCCGGAGAAAAACCACCACGTGGGGATGGGCTGAGGCTGGGCAGCAGCACTGTCTGTCAGGTGAAAATTCATCTGGCAACAGCTTCCCAAGGACAGAGCTGGGTCCCAGTTGTAGCCTCCCCATTGGCACTGCCTGGGGACCTCTGCCTTGGCTGCACTGACTCTGCATCATTCCCAAGCCCTGGCAGCCACACCTTATGGTGGTGGGATTTTCTGAGGACCTTTATCAAATGGGCACAGTTTTTACAGCTGGTCTGCACAAATAAGATGGTTTCTAGTATTTTCTTCCAATCTGTGTCAAAATCTAAGGTTTCCAATACCACTGAAAAAGAAAATGCCACCCAACCAGCAATCTGGTCCTTATCGCAGCTGCTCAGTCTCAGTACCCAAAAGTCAAGTTTCAGTCAATTTAGTCTTGGATGCCTTTTCAACTTCAGATAAACCAGAGCTTTGTGTACTCAACAGCTTTTAGAAAATACCTGCAATTAAATACGATACTTTGAATTCATTTCAAAATACCTGACTGGCTGTGGTACACTTCCAAAGATAATTTCATTAGGGTTTTATTTTCTGTGACAGTACCTGGGAACAGAATGCTGAAATATTCTTCTCCTGAGTGGCTCCCACTGAAATCAATGGAGCAAACTCAGAGGTACGGTCTGCTGAAGGTATCCCTTTTGTTTCCACAGACAAGCTCTAGATATAGGGCCATTGGCTGATCATCTCTGCTAGGAGATCTAAAAATTAGTATGTCTTATAATCCTTTATGTTCTAGTCAGTGGCTTGAACCTGGCCCATGTGGGTGGTGGTTTGATGTCATTCATGAGAACCATCACTTGTCAGTTCTGGCAAAATCTGAATAAACTTTGTTGTTTTTTAATCTGGAATGGCAGAAAAAGGTTTTGTGATCAAAATGTATACTTCTCCACCTGCAGATGTGCTGCGTGTCCCCATCATCAGTTGCAATGAGCTGTCAGACTCTAGCCCTCAATGACAATATCAGGTGAAGAGATAAAGTTGTAACTGTCATGTCCTGAAAGTCCTATTGATGTAAGGACCAACATTCCTGATGACCTCAAGAGATGGAAAAATTATCCTGTTCTGAAGAGAAGGATGGTGAAAGCATTAACCTAAAGAGCAATGTCATAGTGAATTAAAGCCAACAGTTGTGGTACTTAACTGTTTTTAAAGGTTAGTTCCGGCAGGTGCTCCACCACTTCTACTGTCATAGCCAAGTTGGCATAGACAAAGCAGTCCTTAATTGGTACCAGGATGTAAAGTTGCAGGAAAGAAGCCATGTGAGTAGTAGGTACGTTTGCAAATATCCATTTAAAGATAGAAATGTGTAGGAAAAACCTCTTTCTTTTGGAAGTTTCCATCTGGGTTTGGATTTGCATGTACAAAAAAAGTAGAGTTAACATTTTCAGAATATCCCAGTGGTCCTAATGTTTAAATTTTTTTGGATGGGTAGGTACCTCTCTGACTACACAGTGTCCAGTGTAGCAGCACGGTAAAGACAGGCTGTTTGTGACTAATTAACATCAATTTGCAGAACTTTTGGGGCCACTAAGGGAAGCAGAAAACTAAATCCCACCTTGTATTCAGAGAAAAGGGTCCAGAGCATGCCTCCAGTGTGGGATTAACTTCCCACAGAGTATTTTCTCTGGTGGAAAATATCTGGAATATTCTGTATGCAATCACTTGATGACAAGTCTAAATTTTCCAATTGAAAAGTATCACATTTCCAATATTTTACTTTTTTGTTGAAAAAAACAGAAACAAACACCAATAAAACCAAATACAAAAACAAAACCAGGAGAGTTTCAGTCTGCTCTGGTCTTATCAGAAATTAAACTTTGTAAAAATAATGCCAGAAAGAAGTCTGAAAATCATTTGACATGTTAATTGAACACTAGCAACAGGATCCAAGAAGTCAATCCAGCTTGACTGCATTATCACAGCTGATATGTTATTCTTAGTTTATAGAATGGTATTTTTAGGTTTTTTCTCCAGTTTTCAGTCTCTCCTTTAAGCACGGGTCATGCTGGCAGCCTCTGTGAAGTTGTTGCTTTTTCAAACTTAGAAAAATTATTTGAGATTTAATGTTTGATTTTTTGCCTCCTGCTTCCTCCCAGACAATGTCATTCTCAAATAAACAATTTGCTGAATTTGCTGTTAAAGATGTTATGTTGGTTTCTGTCATAACATGCTGTATCTATCTTGACTTCACCTTTAAAATGTAACTCTAATGCAGCAGCTCTTCCAGGTGATTTTCCTCCTAATTTATGTCTGCATTTGCTCCACCCGTGGTGCTCACTGAACACGGAAAATGTCATGTTAAGAAAGCTTAAAGAAGCCATATTTATCACATTTCTTCTGTCTATAAAATATTTAATCTTCAACAAATGACACTTTTCTAATCCATTTCTTACATTCCTTGAGATGCATGGCTTATCTCTCAGACATAGTTCTTATTGTGTTTTGAATTGGATTATTTAAGGAGCACCAATTAAATCCCTAAAAGCCTTTATTGGCATACTATCATTTCTGCTATACTCAGAAGCTTTATCTTCTCCTGGCATTTTGGGTAATCTCAGTGGCAGAAAGGCTTGTTGGAAGAAGGGTGCATGGCAGAAAGCAAGACCAAGACCCACACATTGCCCAGACAGTAGGACCATCTACCAAGGTACCACAGTAAAGATTACATATTAGCAGGGCTTTTATCAACATTCCCTATCAGAAGAACTCATAGGTGAGCCCACTATTAATTTAAAGCTAATCTAACGATTTCCAGAAAAGAATGGCAGAAGCACCACATTTTTCTGTGCTCCTAGGAAGTAAAGCAGTTCATAGTTTCAGATTTCTTCTTACCTCCTCATAAGGGCAAGTCGAGTCTTTGATCTCTGAGCAGGAAGAATGTAGATCTTTATAGCGTGACAGTTTCTCTGAAGACTTGAGTGCTGACTTTCTTTTCAGTATTGGCCTGAATCCATTAAACAATACATGAATGCACAATACTAGAAAATTTCCACTGCAGTCTATTCATTAAAACTGCAGTCTGTTCTGTGGCTCAATCAGTGCAGAAAGATTGAAGTCAACAATTTCTTCTGTTGTGTTTTGGTCAATAAATCTGCTGGTCCAGATTCATTCCTGGTACAATTCCAATACTGCAATGTGGATAGATGCTGTATTTTTTTTTCTTTTTCCCTGAATTAAATTGTCTAACCAAAAAGATGACATATCTTAAAAAATGCTTTGCTTAAGCAAGGCTGAAAATGTCATTGAACAAAGACAAGCTGAAGAATTTTAATTTAAGATTTACTTCAGGTTTGCTGACAACTGATTGTTAAGTCTATCTATTCTGGATTAAGACAATAATCATAAATCAAAGTAAAAGACAAGATCAGTTAAATAATGCTACTTAGAAACATTTATTTTTTCAGATACACCTTTCAGGGTTTCTAGGCAATGCATGGGCTGTTGACAGCTGTATGATGACTTGGGCAGATGAAGAAATGGCAATGAGTGAGAACTGCCCAAGTGAAACACTCCTCTATTCTTCTGTTTTATTACTGCATTGCCTCTGGCTTCAAGATCCAGGCAGAGCCAGCTGGAGTGGGCAGGCAAATTTACAGATGTTAACACATGCCTTTGGCATTTTCTTTCACCAGAGTTCAGGATATCATCTGCAGTCTCCTAAGGGCTGGTGTGCGGTTTGGAGATGAAAGACAAAACTCACTGGAGGATCCAGTGTACTGATTAATACCTACGACATTGTGCTTTAGAAAGTGTACTCTGATTATTTTTTGTTTTCATGAAAATATGTGAAAACCGCTGTCTGCGTTGCCGACGGACTGAACACGGTGGAATTGACACCACTAGGTGGCACGAACCTGATGCAGCAGAAAACGTCTCAAGAAATGCTGAAACACTTAGTGCTTTGCTGAACAGCTGCCATCCAGTAAGTGAAAAGGCTACCACAGCCCCACCGCCACGCTGGCCATCAGCACAGGACTCCTCTGGAGAGCCCACTTCATTCTGGTTTGCACAACAGTCTCCAGGATAATGGGGGAAGGAGAATGCGTTTGGAACAGAACCTCAGTGTTGCCTTCTCCCCCCAAGCAAAATGAAAATTCATTGCTAGTAAGTAAGGGTTTTTTCTTTATTTCTGCAGCATTTAAAGTATTTAAAGCATACTTTTTTTTTTCCCCACTTGGAGTACCAGTGATGTGGACAGGTAGGACCACTTCAGAAAAATGAAGTCAGCTGGCTGCCATTGTTGTCCCATTCCGTTTGGCTGTGGCCACACAGTTCACTCAGTGCAATCTTGTGTTTAGGCCCCGAGGTTGTAAAGTGAAGTATCTCAGCAGTGCTTTGCCCCCAGGTCAGCACTGACCCTGCACTGCAGCTCTGGGGAGAGCTGCTCTCATGATGTCCTCTGAGCAGACTGTCAATCTAGAAGACTCCCAATGATGGCTCTCCAAATAGGTATTTGAGATCCCAAGATAATTCGAGTTAAAATAAGTGATCCTCAAGATTTCTTTAGGGATATGCACTCTAGTATACTGCTGATTTCTTATTCAGATTTGCTAGTATCTAATCCATTCCTTTAAGCAGCATTACTAGATAAATATGGTAATTGATCTCTCCTAAAATACAGGAAAGCTGGCCTTGCTATTTACGACAAAGGAGACTAAGAACCACAGAAATACATTTTGGTTAGGTTTGCAAGTCTTGATTAAGCTTTTGTAACAATTTGTGTCTACAGCATGATAGGTGTAGAAAGCACTTTAAAGAGAGAGAACATGTGCTTTAAATGTGGTATCATATATGCAGAAGGCACTCAAAATAAAGAAAATGGAAGGTCCTTGTACTAAAGCACCTATGCTTTAAATGAGATTAAGTGCAGGATAAGATGACAATAAACAAAGGGCTGGATGAAAAGCTGGCAGTGGTGAACAGTCAGACTTAATAATACAACCATATCTTATTTCCTCCTCAGATTTTTTTAATACAGTATATTTATTGTAATAGGATTTCTGGACAGCATCCACTTGAAAGCCTGCACAGAGGTTAGCAATAGAAGACTGAAAAATGAATTGAGGCATGTCAAAAGATTTTAAGGAAGTCTGAGGCTGCAGGAAGAAAAAAGATCAAAGACTATTCCTTTAAAAATAGGTTTAACAATTCCCATTTCTTACACAGATAGCATGCTTTAATATATTATTCTAAGTTCCTGAGTCATTTGTGTCAAATGTGAATTTGGTTTGGTTTCCCGGAAGTGTGATGCTACACCCAGACACTACAGTCACGGAGGTTATGCCCATGAAGCCAGGCAGAAAGTGCAGGGATAAGAAAGAGTTCCTTACAGGAAACTTGATTTTTGGCAGAAAACAAACTAAGTTCTCAATTTTGGCCAATGAGATAAGAAAGGGGGAAAATACTCTTTTATATATAACATAGACAAAAGCAAACTGTTTCTGAGAAAAATTTAATTTTGCTAAAACCTGAGTTTTCATTAGCACAAGTTTCAGTCATCAATTCTGAAACATTCCTAAGGTATTTTGTGTATACTCCTACAAGTCCCTTGCCCAAAAAGGACTACGGTTTACTTGCACTTGTCAATTATATGTTATTTAGCAATGGATTTATTGTGGACACTTAGAAATGCTGAAGCTTGAAGCTTGCACAGGGTAGGAGCTTGTTCAAGGGCCTTTGTTTCGAACAGGCTTTCAGCTCAGGCAGAGGTGTTTCACCATCCTATTCCCCTGTCCACGCAGCCAGAGCTTGGTCTCACCCTAATTCCCATTGGAAGTACCCAGCCTTTGTGAGGCACCCGGCTCCCTTGGTCCCGCCGCAGTGACAGTGGCACGACTGATGCAGGGAACAGCCCAGGGAGCAAACCTTGAAACAGTACCTGCAAAGGCAGAGTGAATTACTGGGACTGAGTATTTGCCAAATTAATAAAAAAAAATTGAAAAAAAAAATGAAAAAAAAAAAGAGAAGAGCATCCCAGTTCACATCAGGGATGTACAATCAAAACTCTGAAAATTCAAAACATCCAATATTCACACTCTTCCTTTCTAAAGAGAGGCAGGAATTTGGGCTGTTTCACAGACAATTGGGGTGTGCTATTTTTGAGATCAGATGAAAGTTACAGAGAGGCACTCCTTGCATCCAGACCCTAGAAAGTACAGCCCTGGAGTTCCTCATAAAAATCTGCTTTTCTCCTTTCCAGCCTCACCCTTCACATGCCCCAACCCAGAATGTAAAAAGCATTATTTTCTGCTCGGTTTTCCTGAGCAAAATGGCATGTTTGTTAGTGTTAGTCCTATTACATTGCATCTGTGTTACAATCAAAGGAACTCATTTTGACTAAATTTTCCTGGGATAATCACTGGGCTTATTAGATCTTTTTCTCTTTGTCTGTTACAGCTAAAAACCTATCTAGAGATCAGCAACTAGAAATCTGCTGCCCTAAAAGAAGCAATAGGATTATTAGTATTTTATATTCCTGAAGGAAAGTGTTTTCTTAGGTCGAAACACTGCATAATAGAGCTGTTTGAGGTGATACACCAAAAATCTGTACTCATTTCCATTAACTGTGAGTACACTGGATCAAAATTCAACTTGGTCATTTGTTCTCTGCAATACCACTGAGCATCTAGAAACTGTCTCTAAAACCTGGGTGGTTAATGTGAACCAGGCATTTTTAAATAGATCAGCTGGCCCACCCATGATTATAAGCCTGAACATAAGGGAGCATATTTTACAAGGTCAATTCCAATTAAAGCTCCTCTCCCAACCCAAATATCTTTAATCTCCAAAGACTACTTGTATGCATCGTTTCACTTATGCAAGTCTGTTTTGTGATTACTTCCAATTACTTCCCTGCCCACGTAGCTTTCTCACCCTCATCCGTCATGGTTAGGAGTACATACATAGGGATGGATGTAAGTGGCCCTGGCGTAGTGCAGCTGCTTTCTTCAGGTGCTCCTTTGTAGGGCAGCCTTCATGATGTGATTTAATACTTGAGAACAAGCTGGCATGTAGGGGAAGGGGAAAGAGCTGCTCAGACGATGATGCTTAGTAGATCATGTTCCTGCTATTTTAGTTACTAGTTTTTCTCTCCACAGTATATTCACAAGCATAAAGTTGCAGAGTTACTAAAAAGAGTACAGGAGAGGGCTTTTTGATAGTAAAAATAGAATGAGATTTTAGTCTTAAACATGGATTAGTGTCAAAACTCCTGATCTTTACTGGAGGAAGGCTCAAATGTCAAGGGTAGATCTTGATCTTAATTCTCTGCATGGAAATCTGAAGTAGCTCCACACTTTGTCAAGTACTTTGTTGGAAACCTCATTGAGAGCACAGTGTGAATCAAAGGGCTCAATCCAGGACCAAGAGGGGGAATTTGTTCCAGCCAATTTTAATAAAAACGTATGTTTTAAAAATGTTAATTCTGCAAAGGTCAATCAGGACACAGACCACTGTAGTATTTGAACAGAGAAGAAAGGCATCTGTCTCCAAACTCAACCATAGTATACTGATTTGTTTCTTACTTTTCAACAGGCATGAGAAACAATAGGCTTCTGCAACTGCTCTATGTCAGGAAGGGGGAGTGATTCAATGCTTGTTTCCCTGCTTTACATCAGCCCCACAGTACAAAGGAAGGTGAGAAACAGCCAGTCTCCTGATCTGGCTGTCCTCTCTCTGGGGAGCTCTCACCCGGCACCAAACCACCATGTACCCCTTGGTGCATCAAAAAAGGAAAGGTGGTGAGGGAGATGGCCAAGCCTGTGCTGCTCCCATCCCATCTGTCATCCAGTCCAGTGGGACACTCTTTCCTCAGGAGAGCAGAGCAGCCTTCAGGCTACAGCTGGCTTTTCTGAGACATCTCTGCTCAGCTCGGGTGTGCCCAAAAATCAGACCCAGTGGAGTTATACCAGTGTGCGTGAGAGGAAATTATGGCCTGGCTCTTCAGTTTCATTGTTTTGTGTTGATGATGCAATATGACTAATTTCTTAGGAATAATAGTGCTGCACTCAAATATGCCCCTCTCAGAAACAGATTCCTTGCAAGCTCATTAAAGGTAACCATTTTAGCAAAACAAATGCATTTGCCTTAGTTCCTGAGAGCAAAATGACTTTGAAGTAACAGATATTCCTTTCAAATGATACTATCTTACTAGTGTATGATATCAAAATATTAGGTGGCATCACACCTCATTTGAATGGTGGTTTTGGACGTGCCATTTCACCACCACCTCAAAAAAAAATTAAAAATCTAAAAACATATTTTTTAACAAAAATGGTCTCCTTTTATACAGACATTCCCTCCAGTACTGAGGCCTGGAGTTTGCTGGTGTGGGACTGTCACTGCACAGTAGGCTGGTAGTGCAAATACCTTGAATTAAAGGTTGGAATTAAAGAAAGCAAATATTTATCTGAAAGGAGATCCCAAGCATACAAAGTACATTTTTAATAAGTGTTCATAAATACAACTGATGGTAAAGGAATCCTGCCTTTGAACTGATTGGTCTAAACAGATTTGATTTTGAATTCAGATGTAAAATTTTTTTTTAAGGTATGCAGTAGTATAGAAATAATTGGGGTTTGTGTGCTCCCAGTAGGGACTGAGGGAATTTTGAAATTCCTGTTTTACTTCTCTCTGACTATTGTGTCAAGTACATTCATTTCTAGCAAATTTTTCTTTCATTGGCATAGGAAGGTGAGAGTATTTGTATTAGTTCACCTTACCCAAAAGAAAAGAGGCCAGAAGGGGTTTAAATGTGAGTGTCCTCCTACAGATTCAGTCTCCATGATTTCTACAGGTATAGCAAATCTAATTCTAAGTGTTAAGCATGGGTTTCCTAGGAAAGCTGGTGATTGGAAGAATATGAATAAGAGTGTCATAAAATGGCAAACACCATGGAACAATATTCACTTGAAGATAGAAGAAATTCCTTTGAATATGGAAATATTTTTGGGAATGCCTGAGAAATTTTCCATTGCCCTTATAACAGTTAATCTGAAAACTCTGCCTGCTGCTTCCCATCATTTTTCATTTTGAAAATTTTGTAAGGTCATATTGAAAACAAGAGGTACTAGGAAAGATACCGTGCTTATTTGGTATAATAATTACATATGCCTGCACAATTAATTTAGGTTTGAGGAGAAAAAGAACAAGTATATACATTTGAATGAAACAATACAGCATATATTTATCATAAAAATTTGCTGCATTGAGCATATATTTTCTACTCCTTACAGAAGATATCCCAAGTAGGTCTGATCTCTGCTGGAGTTCCTACAATGAGTAAATTAGCAGGCAAACTGTACCTGAAGTGTTATTCCCAAAAAGCACACTTGATTGGAAACTATGTCTGTGCTTACTTCCTACAGGAGCTGCCCATATCCTGAGGAATCAGTAGTTATACTTGTTATGACTAAGGCAGACCTTCGGAGCAGATGTTTGTATTGATCTGATTTCGAGGACACACATCACTGTAGTGTCCAAGTCACCTTAGGCAGCACATTTCAGGACTATGTATAAAGAATATTGATTTTTAGATGCCTATTTCTAAATGGAGAAAATGCAACATCTGCATCTTTCTTCTCCCTGAACTTGCACCTGGTATTTCCAATTCTTTCCATGCAGACTGGCTGTAAAACACTTTCTTATATCATTCCCTCTGCTTGTTTCTAGTACTTGATCTCACAGAAGTCAACAGCATGATCTTCATGTGGACAAGATCAAACCTTGAAGATGTAGATTAAGACCAAGGTGAAGGAGATAGGAGTACACTACTTCTGCTTTACACTTTCATACTGAAAGCCCTTTTCCACTAGTGAACTGTGTATAGTGCTTTGTCCAGATAAAAATACTTTGGAAGAAGCCATGCTGTTGCAAAAGATCAGACAGAATATATCTGTCCCTCACACAATTACCCCTATGAGTTCATTCCTAACAGAATCCCTGATTAGGAATTGGGGCATCATCATAGAAATAGAGAACAGAGTGAAAAAAAATAATGGTCCTGTAAGAAGAGAGAAAATATATCACAGCTTAATCACTTAGATCTCAAGCAGAAAGGTTTATGCTATTATTGGTACCCTTGTCACCTTGGACACTGATATTCAAGAAGGTTTACCTGAAACTTACTTTCTTCACACATTTTTGCAAGCGCACCTTGCAAGCACGACCACAGTATAAGCTCAGGTTTAAATTAGCAGTGAGTTGTGGCGTGGAGGCTGTTGTTGTGGGATGGTGCCCAGTGACGCTTGTGAATTAAGATGGCCACTGCAAGGAGTGAACACTGCACATGGCCTAGTGTGACACACTGTTCTCTGCTTCTTTGAGCAACATAGGAATGGCAGGACTAAATGAAGTCCAAAGTGTGGGCCCAGCTCACCACACACAGGCATAGAGGATATTTAAACTTACATCTCAAATTTTTATCCAAACTGCTAATCTAAGCTACACTGATGGATATGGGGTACTTGCATTAAAATCTTCACCTTGTTGACAAATAATAGGCTATTTAAAAAGTCTTGCAATTGTAACACTTCAGTTAGATGATGTATGACTAAGTCAGGTGTTTTGGAGAGAGAATCTTTATACTGATTGATTGGTTATGTTCTCTATTAGTGTAGGAAACCCATGCTTTAGCTAGATATAGGGAAGGTTTTAAAAGTGCCTTTGGTATTGGGACCTAGTATGAAATATATTGCAACATAAAGTTCTTTCATAAAATCTAGCCCTGTTTATCACATGACATTAGGAAATCAGTGGCATTATTTTTGTGAGCAAAGGGCGCAGAATTTGGCCCAGCTTTTGATATATTGCCTGAATGGATCTATGCAATTGCTGCTGCACTTATTTCTGTTTGTAACTAAATGCAAGTTGCCTCCTATGGGAACTTGAATTGTGCCCTGTGTATTATTCATATGTGTTGAAAGAAGAATTGATGTATGATAGGAGCCAGTATAAAACTAGCAGGGGAAGGCTATTAACACATATACACACTGAACCCATTAGGTAAATTTGTCTTGTATTATTTTTATTAAAATCTAGATGACTGTATATCCCCATTACATCTCCCTGAGCTTGTAAATGATCTATTTGTTTAAAAAAAAAATTAAAAGTCTTAAATTGTCAGATTATTTGTCTTTCAAAAACAAAGTAAAATTCATTGACAATCTAACACAACTCTGAGGGGCCATGGAGGCTGCCTCTGTAGCTCGGTGGTTGCAGCAGTAGGAAGACCCACACCAAATCACACCTTCAGGCTGCATATCCTGCCTTCCCAGCTGAGTGCTCTTAATTAAGGCAGAGTTACTCTGTGTGTAAGGAAACCTCTGCAGTAGAAGAGGCCATGCAGTAAAATAAGTTGAAACCTGGTGTGTTGCTCGTCTCCAGCAGAGGATGCGTGGAGTCAAGCATCCTGAGGCAGCAGAAGACATCCAGCCCAGATTCACCACATCCTAGGAATGTTTCTCTTCAGGAGAAAGAAAGGAAGCAGAGATCTGTCAGCAAGAAATGCTGAGGAGAGACACATGTACCATAGCATCACTTGTGAGGACAACTGCAGTAGCTTTTATAGCCCCCCTGGCCAGATACATTATTGTCCCTCAGCTCCACGAACTGCCATAGCTCAGCGCTGTGACTCCAGTAGGTGACAGCCAATAATTTAGGAAGCATTTCATCTTGGCCTATAGCAGGGATTTTTCCATACTGCAGTGGAAGTCAAAACTCAGTTCTAATGAGAACACCACAGACCTCCCAGCTGAATAAAGTCATCTGCATCAGTGTTTGCTCCACCCTGGCGTCACACTTCCACACTCATCTTCCCCATTGCTCAAGTGGGAAGCACCCTCAGGGTGCCAGCAAACCACCATCTTCCAGCACCCTTTCCTCTTCTCAAATGCTGTTTGCTGCCTGGCATTCAAAAGCAAAACAGGCAAGAGCACCCTGACTGATTATGCTCTATCCCACCGGGTCTTGACATCTTTTCACTTGGAAAACAATGAGATACTGACTGTGGCTGGGAAACTGGGACCTGCTGGGTGAGTTACACAGCAATTATATCTATTTCAGGATAATTCAGGCACACCTCATTACTTCTGATGTACCATTGATTTTACTCCAATTAAATCCTGGAGATTTCAGACTGGGCTGAAATGTCAAATATCAATTAAAACAAAAAAAAATCTCAGATATTCACAAAATGGATGCTTCTTGGAGATGCTTTGGCAACACTTCTGCCCTCCCCTGCTTTTTGATCACCAGCTCCAATGAGCTTCAAACTGAAATCTTCCTCTCGTAGTATAAAAATGTCAGCCAAAAATGGCTGAAAATCACTAATACTTCAACCTTAGCAGCTAAATTTATACACATTAGCCAAGGAGAAATAGATATGCGGTGCCAGCACAGGTCAAGGACAACATGCTAGGTAAAATTATAGCACATAATGGGAGATGCTTCTCAGGAGTCAAATGAGTTTTGACACAGAGGAAAAAATAAGGTAGCGCAGCTGCTGCATTTCTGTCCCTCCTTACTGGAGCTGGTGTCTGAGCTCTGTGGACCAGCTATGTTGACTGGGGCTTGTCTGTGGACTTAATGCAAAAGGCCATGCTGGCTGATGCTAAAGCCAGGCTCTGGGCTGGAGGTTCCCATAGCCTTGTTCTTACTGCCCTGACTTGCCTGTGTTGGGTGAGCATGGCACCCAGACCCGTCACTGGGAATGAGATCCATTTGTTGTGTTAACTTATCCAAGTTAACATTACACCAATACCACTATCATGCTCACACAGGAGAATCTGTGTTTGTTCCCAGTGCACAGGTGCAATCCATCGCCCACATCCTAGGAACAGCTTCTCTCCCTTCTTCTGCTCCTACAGGAGAGAAAGAAACAGTATTTTATAAAGGACGTGTTAACCATCACTGATTAGGCTTGAGAGATCTAGAGGGTGAACATCTAAAATATGGTGCTCATTTTGTTAGACACTGAAAACTAATAGTTTACTAGCTGTGCTTGTTGTTTTCTCATTTAATTAGAGACTTAGCTCGACATTCCACAGTCAACAGAGCCAGTAAACATTTAAATGAGATTGGTATGCTTATTTCTCCATTGCTTTGCTATGGGATAAGGAAACATTTTAGTGTCTGTCGTTCCATTTAATATTTTATAACAAAGCAAGAGAGTCAAGTTATTTCAATTGTCTGTGTGTGTTGAAAAGAGGGATGGTAGAAAGCAAGGCAACAGGAGGCTAAAATACCTTGTCTCTGCATTATATGGGAACACAGCTGGATTATAGCAAATTGATGTATGTCCTAGGCAAAATACAGCACAGAGTTCCCCAAGGCTTTCTCTGCTCCCCCAAAGACATGAGGTGTCTCCACTGCTACACAGAGCTGCAGTGACAGGGGAGTTTTCTTCTCTGGCAGGCAGAGACTTACCTGCCACTCCTGGTACCATGCTAGCACCCAGAGGCACATCCAACAGCATTTTCCTGGGCCAGGACAGGGTGGCCTGAGATGTCATTCTCCTCCAGCAACACCTTCCAGTGGCAGTGCAGTTACTCTTGGCTTTTAGAGTCTGAGCTCTAATTTGCCTTGGGCTAGTCTTCCACATGCCAGTGGGCTCCATCATTACATCCATTACGCGCTCATCCCCCATTCAAAGATTTTCCTTCTGACCATGAGATCTAGAGAGATGTATGAGCTTATGTTCAGATTCAATCATGCAGCTCTCAGACAGAGAGACACTGAGATTTAGACCCAGTAGAGCCACCACATCTGGCATGGGGGGGAGCTGGGAGCATTTGCTATGGATCCATTTCACAGAGGGTGAGATGTACCCCAGCTGTGAACAGAAAGTACAGGCAGCAGCACTGGCAGACCCTTGCAAGGCTGGGCTTCCTTCCTTCATTCCAGCATTCCCCTGGCACACTGAAAGACTGGGAATGGAAGACTGCTTCAGATGTAAAGCATCCATTTGTATTTAATAGCTAGCATTGATTTCCAATTTCATATCTGCTGAACAGTAGCCACTGGCCACATTAAAATTCATCATCGTCTTCACTGCACCTTCCAATTCAGGCTCTATCATCACCCTTAATGAATCAATCTATGTCAGCATATGATGTATATTTTTTTAAACTATTCTCAGTGACTTTATGAAGTTAAATCAGCTGGACTCTGAACAGCCTGATTGGAGTTTGTGGGGCTACAAGGAAGATTTAAGTATAAAACACTCAAATAGTTCAATGACATGTTCAACCTGTATTGAAAAACTTGGTATTAGACTACTCTCTGTCCTTAAACCACATATGTTTAATGCATGGTAATAGTATTTATCCATCATCACGAAGCTTTACTGCTCCTTAAAGTGACATGAAAAACAACAATCATCTGTGTTATTCTTTTGCAGAGTTTAGGTGCCACTCTCTGTGTGGGTCACCCTTTACCCACACCATGAGCATGCCCCAGCACAATCTGCCCAGGATTGTGTATTTTGGAAGGACAAAGGTATCCCAGGCTTATTCCTTCAAGAAAGGGAAACAATTATTTTATTTCATGGCTCTGTGGCTTTGTAGCCAGCATTAGGGTTTGTTTCTGTGTGAGAGGGTTGCAGACCTTGCTATCCGGTGGCCTTGCTCGTAGCACCAGTGGAAACACTGGAAATGTCAGTGATGCAGAAGCAGGTGACCTGGAGCTTTTCCAGCCCTCCAAAAGAAAAGTGGCTCTTCGGGCCCAGAGATCAATAGAGGCTGCTGCTCGCTTTGTTTCGCGTGACCTGGAACCACCCTACCTTTTTCACCTCGTTACTGGGCAGCACTGAAGCACAAGTCAGTGTGTGGTCTCCTCAAAGGCTTGTGCAGTCCTGTGTAAGGAAAAGGCACAAATCTTCATTGCAAAGGATTGTGAAAGACTCTGACAACTGACAGCAGCAAACTCACTTGGCTGCTTGGTGCCACATGTAAATGAGGTTTTTTGTTTGCAGAAGGGCAGCTCTGCTTGTATCATGTTCTCCTTCAAGAGATTAATTCTCCCTAGATCTAATGTTAGCAGAGTGAGTCCAGAGATATTACCCACCAATTAAAAATTCAATAAAAATAAGCTGTCATTACCATAATCCTTCAGAATGGGAAACATGGAATCAAGAGCTGTAGCATCCCAGCCTGTGACAAAAGCCCCAAAGACTGCTGGCTGTGGTGTTAATTGATTGGTGTCATTTATAAGTAATCCAACAATCCTGAATAATTTATTTTGCAGTGGCATGTGCTGAAAATATACAGCTGCACAGATATTTGCACAGCTTCTGAAGAAATGGTGCTAAACAGGGTGTAAGGCAAAAATTAAGATTCAGTGGTCTCCTTAGGAGCACTTTATCATATGCTCTGCTCTCCAGTGCTTTTATTACAGCAGAAGTATATAGATCTGACAATAGGAATGTATAGACCTGGGTGGTCAACACATACAGGCTCGATACTCTCTTTCACAGCGGATTACCCATAATGAACTTTAAAAGCGAGGAAGGTGGATGCCAAGCAGGAAATACACAGCGCTGAGGACAGCCCTGCTGAGCCACAATAAAAATTGACCGCTGTGTTTCCACAACGAGGATGCTGATGATGGGAAAAAAGTCTAACGATTTCATCTCTCTCCAGCCAAAATGGGATAAAAATTCTTGCCGTTGACTGAGCAGGTTTTCCAGGGGTCACCTAGCGGGGAGTGACTCTCATTAACCCACATTGTTTTTACAACTGCATGAATAGCCCCAGCTGATACACTTTAAAATCAAGAGGAACCACCCCAGAGAGCCTGAAGGACTGAAGAGGCTGGCAGATGAAGCCAAATCTCTTCCCTTATGAATGCACAAATGAAAAGTTTATGTGAGCTCTTATTTGCTCAGGCGAAGCTGCCACCACAGTCAGCGGCTGACGACCTGGGCCTGTTTCAAGTCCACATCACCCCTCACCCAGGATGAATTCCACTGCCACAGGCCAAACCCTGCTCCTTTTTGCTTCTCTGAAGGGCAGAAAGCTTTTCCCTAAATTCCATTTTGCTGAAATGATTAATTGCATTTCTGGGAGCTGCTTCGAAAAATTGTTTATGTGCATTGTAACTGAAGCCTGATCCTATGCATGTTTGCAATAGAACATGGAACTCAATCCCAAAACACACATGATGAAAGGATGGGCTCCTTACAACATCATTTCTGTGCTGTTGTATCAAATTTTAAAAGTAGAGAATTATATTCTTGAAACCAGATTCATGTGGCTAGCTTAAAATTGCATTTGTACAAAACATTTGTATTTTAACAAGTGTGGCAGGGTGGGGTATTTCTTTCTGAACATTAGCTTTTGAAGCGATCATGCGGAAATCCTAACTTTCACAAAGTTTTTGGTTCTTCAATCTGCTCTTGGAACAGAGCCTAAAAATACAACCAAATATAGCTAAATGCCTCAGAAAGTAGAATGGCAGGGGAAAAAAGCATGCAAACTTTTATTTTAAAACTTTTGTTTTTTCCTCTCCTTCCTGACTTTGACCCTGTTTTGGGGCCCGGAGGGTGATCCTACTAACCCTGAGTACGATGAGCTCTGCCGTCTCCATGGGACTTTTCCATCTGCACTGCATTTCAAGAGCTGTGCTTGTTTGAGGGGAGTGCCAACTGCAGGCAGCAAATCCCATCTTGCTCCAAAGAAGTCAACAGAGAGCTCTCCCTGACTTCAGTCAATGCTGGATCGCATCCAAAGAGAGTGAAGGCAGCAGGGAATATACTTGTTATCATTATTCATGTTGGTTGTATAAACAGCGCTCACTTTTGACTGAGAAATATGTGACTTTTTTCCTATCATTTTAAGAAAAAAAATGTTTACCAAGAAAATAATCATTACTGCACACTGATTGCTCATTTTTTCCATTGCTCTGCATGTAAGAGCACGCATTGGTACAAATACAACTGATCTGGTTAAGTGTTTTAATACACAGGGGACTAAATTGTTTAGGATGAAAGAAATTCATTATCCACAGTTTGCAGGGCTGAAAGTCTGGCTGTTTTAATGTTACTGCTGAATAAAAAATTTAGAAGTGCATGCTGTGGCAAGCTGGATGTCTTTAGATTCTAGTCTAGTACACTAAGCATATTAATTAGATTATTGTTCATTCTTTCAGTAATGCTGAACCCCAACATGGCTAGTAGGATAACTAAAGGTAATCAGCCAAAGAACAGCCAATTTTCCCTAGATTATTTTTCCATTAATTTAATTCACAATGGGAAAAACTTGTGGTTTCCTCCTACCATAGGGACGGGCAAAGCCTAAGCAGTAAAGACAGACTATCTCAAGAGGTCACAGATGAATCCAAGAGCTAATGTATTTGCACAGGAGGCAGGGGAGTGTCCCAGGCTGCGGACTGCAGCAGTGTCTGTGCTCCCACCCCAGGTGATACAGCTTAGACCCTCTCCTCCCCCTGCAAACAGAGGGCTCCTGTACACAGCGAGCACAGCCAGGCCTTACACAGACCTTTAGTGTTTGGACAAGAGATTCTGCGATAAAACTATAGGACCTTCTCAACTAGGCTTTCATCTCAGCTTTTTTCTATAGGAACTTTATTTTTGTCTCATACTACCCTCCAACTTGTGCATGGTAAAGGAAAGAGAAACGTATTTATTTACTTATTTGTTTGTATTTCACCCCTACTATGGCAAAGCTTCATGATTCAAAAAACTCACATTGCAATATCTGAAGCAATTCCTATTCATGAATACTGTGGGACTAACATCTTGGGAAATTAAATGTTTCCCACCTGGGCTTTTGTATGCGGCTGCTGCCAGATCCCCCTTTGAGCCCTGAGGTCGAGACATTGAAGAGAAATCATTTCCAGTTCATTTAAAAGCTTTGTGGGGTGGGATGGCCCATGGTTCAGCACATAACTCTTTTTATAAAATTCAGTTTGCAAGTGCTCAGTTAGTTGGCTTCAAAAGAAATTAACTTCTAAGATTTTTTTTTTTTTTAATAGCTCCAGTCTGTTTTTTTTTTGAAAATACGTCTAGATTATATGGCTGTAAAGCTATAGCATTGCTGTCAACGGCTTGTGCTAGAGATGAGATAGAACTGTAGAATTCCTGTTTAAGGATTTTGACTGCCTTGGAAAAATTGCATCCCCATCAATAAGGCTCTGACACAAGAGCTCCCTCCAGCTTTCTGCCTTGCCCTCTGCCAAAATTTGCCACCTCTGCAGCAGAGGAACCCATGCCTGCACTGCAGTGCTCGGTGCTGAGGCAGAGGGGAGGGAGCTCGCTCTGTGCTGACTGCAGCTGACAGCAGCCCTGGGGGGCCCACAGTGGCTGTGGGGAGTGGGAAAAGCCTCAAGGGAACTGAGCCAGGAACAGGACCCCAATTGCATGGCAGGGCTGGCTGCTGCACCAGCGCAGTCACCGCATCAGTTCTGCACCGGAGGGAACCGCTCACATAGCTGAGAGGATCTGCCTGCACCTCCACTGCCCGTTTGCTGGCTGCTGTGTAACACGAACCGCAGATGAAGATAAATTAGCAGCATCACATCCACAGAAGTACCCACAGCACCAGCCCACCTTGCTCTCCTTCCCAGGACGTCATCCTGCCTAGCTCCACAGACTCATGCAGGAGCCAAACAAAAACTAAGCACTCTACAGACATTCCCTGACACCTCCCAGCTACAATTTTCTGTTTAGGAAAACCCTTCTTTTCACTATTAGCTCAGTCATGCTGCCAGAGCTCAGCACCTCCCTGAGTCAAGCCCTTTGCTGCACCACAGCAGAGCTCATGCAGCTTCATTATCCCTGCAGCTAAAGGCACCTTGGCAAAGATGCTGCAGGGACCTGAGGTCACTACGTATTCATGGCACTTCTTTGTGCTGCTTCAGAGTTACCGCCTGGCCCAGTGCTGGGTTGCACATTCACATGAGGGGGTTCAGACCTTGTGAGTGGGACCAAGAGGTGGACAGAGAAGGTGTCTTTCATCAGTATTTGAGCCTCACACCTCTTTCACTCCCTTCTAACTGAAGGGACTCTTTTGTACTTGCACAGAAAATGATAAAACCAATGAAGTGAAAAGCCATTAATTTGTGTGTATCTTGTCTCAGTTTTTGGGTACCTACACAGAGGTGCTGGACTGTGACTGATACTCAAGGCCAGGAGCTGGCACCATTCCAACAAGCATTAGTGGAAAAGTGGTGCCTCGCAAACCCTATCTGGGAAAAGAGGCAAGCAACCTAAAATTTAGGAACAAAACGTAGGGGCACACAAAGCCAGTGGTGATGGCAAAACTGAAGGAGGCTGTGTCTGCTAAGGGCTGCACTGGTGCTAAGCCCAGAGCTTTGCGTTGAAGGTTACAGAGATGAAAATTTTTGTCATTGTCTGTTTTACTAATCCTGCTTTAAGGTGTCCTTGGTTAAAATTAAGTGGAAAGCCTAAAAATCAACAGGTGCAGAAGTGCTTCACATATGTGCCTCAGTCAGATCTCCTTGTTCAGGCCCATCCTGAGAAATTGGGTTTGGGCAAGCAGGGGTAGAGGAGGAAGGTTATCCTTTCCCTGCTCCTGTAGTGTGTTCCCTAAGCTCTGTTTTTCTCTCTGCCTCCCTGAGTGTACTGAGAAATGCAGAAGCCTCAGTAATTTTGGTGTCCTGACCTGATACCACTGTCAGTTTTACTTCCAGCCCCTTGCTCCAAAGGCTTTGGCATTTGCTATTGCCAAAGGATCACTGTCCTCTTCTCTTCCTGGTCTGTCCAGCTGGACAGAAGGGTGCAAGATTTATTCCTTCATGAAGAAAACAATAAGGAGTTGAAAATGCAGTGCCTGGTTGCTCTGTGAGTGCCAGCATTGCCCCAGGATGGTACCATTTCACACAGGAGTGCTGCATGGCCCTGCTTCAGCCCTGGGCCTTATCAGGTATTGACTACCTAGGAGGACAATAGCACATGGAATTTTGTTTGCTCAGGTAATGACAGACTTTATTATTGAGTAACTGTACCATACCAAACATGTTTAATAATTAAGCAATGAGATATGACAAGAGGCAAATTCCAGCACAATTTTTACGTGCCTTGGATTGTATGATAAGGCCAAAGGCCAAGGAATTTTCAACAGATGCTCAAACTATTTTGCATTTGAGTCACCTATTCTGTCTAGTTTTACACAGTGGTGATATTCTGTCATAAATATTGTGAGCATTAAATTTCTTACAGTCTGAGACCTTGGAATCTATTCTTCAAGTGATATATGTTTATCACGGGCATGCAGAACATGGAATGCACCCCTTTGTGCATTATTAAGTCTGGAATTGATTTTCAGACCACAGTTAACAGGTCTGAAAAATAGGTTTGCTGATGAAATTGTTGACAGATTAACTACGTCAATGCAAGGGAACATCAACTCAGTGCCGTGGCTGCTAACTCTCAAATCCTTCTCCTTATGCCTTAAATAAGAAGAGCTTGAGATTTTGAGACAACGCTTGTTCTTATCTGCTGCAAATTTGCTGAGTTCTGTTTACTTCACACTTGTCTCTCTCCTTTTGAACTTGAGCACATTATGAAATTAAATAATTTTCACAGGAACACTACACTAATGCAGCATCAACTCTGAGACTTTAATCCTATAAAATCAGGCAAAGCCTGACTGAAGATTCTCACAATAGATTTACAACAAGCTCTTTGTGGTGTGTTTTGCAAGGACTTTCTTTATGCAGAGAACATAATACCGGATAGTGTGACGTGCTGTACAGCAAATATTTGTTTTTGAGATAAGCAAGGAGGCTTGAAAGGTCTAATGAGCTAATTGAAATAAATAAGGCTGAGGTGGAATTCAGGGCTGGATGTGTGTGGCAGTAATGGAGAAGCTGCCCAGCTGCTTTGCCACTCCTTCTCTAAAGACCAAACTTGTGGTTGGTGAGATACTGAAGCTTCAGGCTGCTGACCGCTCCCCACCTCTGCTTTGGGTAATCCATACCTGCAGGAATAATATAAGCCATTCCCGGCATTACTAGGTTTACTAATATTTAAGACAGGGTGTACTTCATCAGGACAATTAAAAGTACAATTATACTCTTTGGAATGGCCAGAATATGTTATTCAGATGAAAAAAGAAGCAAACTCAAAAACTACATGTTGAATATTCTGTAATGTAGTCATGTTTGCCTGTAACGTTCATTACAGACACCAAAATGTAATTGTGATTCCTGCCCTCAAAAGCTTCCCCTTCAGCAGAAACCTGAAGTTCAGGGTGCACTGGAGACTCACAGGAGGCAGAGAGCCATTGTCCACAGACTAACTGTGACCATGTGGTGGGGTGGGTGGACACAGACCAAGCTGCGAGTCACCAAGTGCCACCTCAGAGCTGCTTTTAAACCCAGCATAGATGAAGATCTGATTAGAATAGAGGGACAAGAGTGAGGAAAGAAGGCGTCAATTAAGACGTGATCACCTGACTGTGTGTTTAGGTGTTTGCATATCTCCCTGTGCACTCAGCCAGCTGTGTGTGTGTGACATCTGGAGTTGGGAGGGGGAGTACAGCTAGGACACAGTCCTCTTCTGATTCCTGCAGATAATCGGCTTTTGCCCTGAGGCACTACACTTTGCTAACCATCTTCTTCAAATCCAATTTTAAACAGACTGCGAGATACTGTAACGCTGGCTGCCAGGACAGCACATAACTCGAGGTATGACCTGTACCTTGCAATGCATTTCACTGGGAAAGTGAAGAAAGAAATCAGTTATATTAGAAACAACAGCCATGTCTTTCTATGTGGCTATTCTTTTTATTATATTTAGATATCTAGACTTTTACCATTTTCTTGAATAAGTAAGGGCTATTTCACAGAAGCTTCAGGGAAATGGCTGCATTTTAATACAGTCTAATGGACTTTTATGGTTATCTCTGAGGAATCCTGGTCATAAAAGCTAATTAAATTATACTGATCTACATAGTCAAGAACCATTCTATTTCTTATCCTTGGAAAGAAAAAAAAAAAAGAGCCAACCAAACTGGAGGCTTATACTCATGATTAGAACACCTCATTTTGATTTGCTCACTGTTACACAAGATATTTAACTTTCTTCAACAAGTGACTGTCCTTTTTAGTTTTAAGAATGTTAATTATATTTCAGATCTATCATTCTGCAAATGTGTAGAAAGATCTATATGCTCAATTTACAATTCTACATGCATCCAAAAATTCCCAAGAGAAAAGTTTAAAAAAAAAAAGAAAAAAGGCAAAAGTAAATCGTCTGAATCTTCATGACAGGGTCTTTATAAGTAGACTTTTTACGTATTCTTCATTCTCTTCATTATCTTTTTTTTCAGATGTCCATTTTTCATTTTTACTTTTAGTTCCATGCACCCTTGTAAGGCATCCTGACTTATCTGTATTAACAGTTTAACAGTGTGCCAATCCTAATACTGAAAAAAATGCTGGTTTTTGATCTGAACTCCCATTATTTTCTGTATTTATTACCTGCATATGCCAGATTTCCAGGATATTTAAGAGCCAAACAAACCAGATGTGTGCCAAGTATGATTTTATGAAGCAGGCAATATTTTTGAAAGTCTTAGTATAAGTCTAAAATTATCTTTCAGCACTCAAATACCTTTCAAAACATGGCCTAAGGCAATAAGCAAAATTTCCCCTTAGAATTATGGCCATTAGCCTTGACAAAAATTGCAGAAAGCAGTTCCTCTAGAGTTACTATCCACATATTTCAACCCTTTTGTTTAGAGGCCTTCTGACAAAATGCACCATACTGATCTCTGAATGCCTTAATCCAGCTAAGAGCAACACATCGCGCACTAAAGGATTTTCAAAAATTGCCCAGCAGAAGCTCAGAGTCCAGCAGCTTGTACCCACCATGTCCAGGGATACGAAATGCTCTAGACACCAACAGTGAAGTGGCAACATCCTCATTTTGCTTTTCAATTATGAATTGACTGAACAGCTCTGACCATCTCTTTCACCTTCTGCCTGTCTGTCCCCCCTTCTCTCAACTTCTTTGGCTCCAAGTATTCAGGGGACTACAATTAACATCTTCTTGTTTGTATCTGTGAATTGCCTGGCAGCGCAAGGGACAAGCATTCATTTCCACCTTCTCCCTACTGCTGACCCACTTTTTTTTCCTGGCTCCAAGCAGCTTTTAAAGAGACTGGTAACATGATTTTTAAAAAGTTCATTTACTAAACATAAAGTAGTAAGGGAAGAAACATCAAGAAACCAGTGCAATTTGCACCAATAAGTGTCAGCACCAACAAATCCCTCTGTGAAAAGCCTCAGTGCTGTGCGAGTTTGTAATGAACACGAAAATCTAAAGGTCACTTCCAACTAGAAAAAAAGAAAAAAAGGAGCTGATTTGTCAAAAAAAGGGGGAAAAAAACCCTACCCTTTTCTACAATGTAAGGCAAAAAATTACCAATAGTTTGCAAACTACCAAGAATTTCCAAAGAGAAAAAAGGGGGGAAAAGGAGGTAAGGCTTCTCGCTGACTTGCTACTTTAACCAAACTGGGAAAGGAAGCAGTGAGGGATCAGCCCAAAAATTGGTCTCTGCCTGTGTTTCATGCTATTTAAGACCGTACTGAGTAACAGGGGCCACTTCTTTAACAGAAGTTGTAAAACAACTATTAGCCATGATAGGCTGGAGAACTGGGGGTCTACATTTCTTCAACGAGGACAGACCAAAGCAAGAATATTGTGAGACAACGAACAAGGACTCCAGTTGAAACATATACCTCTCACATCCTCGTCAGCATGCACGTTCAGCAGCTCAGTGACACCGCAGCCATCTGCTCTACATTGCTTTCTCAACTCTGAATTACACAAAATTCAGGATTCTGTGCATTGTCTGAGAAACTACTGACAAAAGCAGACATTTGCAGATGCAAGAGGTCCCTATTTACAGAGATCTTACCCAGCAATGCTTCCCTGAGCGCAACTGCAATCAAGCTGGGGAGTTGGCATTCCCGTGCTCCTGCCAGGGCGTCAACACGATGCTCCTGGGCCAGCATCTCTGTGGGGCTAGGGCCTGCAGGATCTCACCGGTGGGATGGGTGGGGCAGGACTTTACCCCAGGCAGGGAGCAGAGCAGCTGCGGGCAGCTCTGTTCCGCCACGAATCCACATCACTCTGCACCTCTGTGCTGGAGAGACAGGTCCAAGGTCAAGCCAGTCTAAAGGCAGAGTCCATGAAGGTCAAGAGGGTCCATGACTGGGCATAGCTGTAGACCAGCATCACTGCTCAGATTGAAGTCTAAAGGCCTGGGCTAAAGTGGGGCCCATGGGTAGAGGTCTGGTCCCTGGAGAGGCAGGGTGGGGACAGTAAGGCTGTTAGTGCACCCACAATCCTGATCACTCAGGAAACCTTGCTTACTCTGCTGTCTTTAAGGATCTGAGGCTTTTCCTATGGTCTTCATGTCTTTCCTGTCTTTCCAGGATTTCTATAATCTTTCTTGCTGAAGTCCTTGTAGGCACACAGAGGTACAACAGAGGTTATCTCATGCACTGTCCTCTTGCACAGGCATTCCCTTGGACATTCCCGCTCCAGCTCCACTGTGACTTCAGCAGGGGTGGAGGTCGTTTCCTTTCCAGATGTGCTGGTGGGCTTTCTTATGTTTATCCGGAAGGAAAAGCAGCTGATTATGCTCACAAAGTTTGACCCAATCCAGAAAAATATTAGAAAAATATTAGCAGGGATGAGGCAGTCTCAGGTACATGTCTTAGTTTTATTTGCCTAACACCAAACCCTTCATGTTCTAATAAATAGTAACACTTCAAGGGTCGGGTTTCAGTGGTGAATTTGTGCGCATTAAAAGCAAGTGTATCAGCTTCGCAAGAGGTCTGGTAATCCAGAACCTCTTTGTTTTGAGCTGGGAAATCTCACCCCCAGGTTCATCCTTACCAGGGCCGGGCTGCAGGTGCTGCTGACAGCTGCAGCAGTGTATGCTGTGCCTCTCCAGCGAATCCCAGTGATCTGATCAGGCAAGTCAATAAATATGGATGATATATTTTAATTGACTAGTTTCACAGATCCATTATGTCCACAATCAGAGATGGATCTCTAGTGTAGAGATTCACAACTTTTCTTATTAAAAATGTTTGAAGCTCTTCGCCCCACTGCTTTGCCATAATTTAGAAGGAAACTGCTCCAGCTGGATATTTTTCTTTTTAGCAAAGCTGTTCATCTGTGTCTGATCTAAGGACAGTTATCTTGTATTAGAACACCGGATCTGATAAACAAGGGTGCATAATAAGATTAGAGTCTGTGGTGTTGACATGGTCCATCGACAAAAACCTGCACAGTGCTTAGTGAGGACCCAGAGAGTCAATTCCCCTTGGATCATATCCTACTTCTACCTCCCACCCACCCTCACCCAATACTGTTTCAATGTTGTGTCCTTCCCACAAGGCACCACAGTTTCTGTAACAATTGATTTTTCTGACTCAAATGCATTTCTGAATGCAAAGCCGGATTGCAAAAGAACTGATGAGGCAATGGCAGTCACTGGCTTGGTTTCCTCCACAGATATTGTCTACTGCACCCCTGAGAAGAAGGGGAAGTGTGGCCTTTTAATGCAAGGGCTGCAATGTAACTAGAAAATGTCTTGATCTTTTAGGAAAATGAAAGTTTTACAAGTCCTCAATTTACTGTCTGACTGTACAATGTCTGAGTGACAAGAGAGTAGCAGTTTTTAAAAAATAACTCATATTTGGAAACCTCCCTTCCTATTGGAATTGGGATATATTGGCCACTTAAATAGGAGTTAGGAACCTAAATGTCCTTTAGGGTCTAGTCCTTAGATGCTTCTTGTCAGACAATGGCCTGCTCACAGGGATGTATGACATGGGTTTGATGCTAAATTCATTAACCCTGAAACTGGATATGAAAGTGATGGGGATGATTCTGTGCTGGACAGACACGCCTCCTGCATCATCCAAGTTGTTACAAGTATATCAAACCATGGTTCATCACTCAGGACCTCAGCAGCACTTGTTAAGACTCTGGTACTGATCATAAGGATGTTTCTATGGGGCAGTCTAAATCCAGAAAGAAATTAATTTAATATATTGACCAGTACCACTGCTGATGTGCAGTGTGCCAGAGAGACAAGAGGTGTTCATGCCAGGAATAACAGTCTTTGTACCTTGCTTAAGAAGCACATGAGAAGACAGTTCTGTCTCTCGAAACTCTACAGTTTAAAGCTAGGAAGAGATGCAGCGGATAGGCAGAAAAGCAGATAAAAGAAAAAGTTTAATATTTGTCATTCTGGTAGATTTCATGCAAACTCATGGAGACAATATGGAAAAAGGAGAGCTTTAAAGAAGAACTGAAGAGACATTCTGAGGCAGCTATTCAGGTGTTTCAGGGAGAGCTTCTCTTTAGTGTTTGGGACACCATGAGGCAGAACATGGAGGCATGTGATTGAAAAGGTAGCAGGAGGCCATGGGTATTGGTACAGTCAAAGACACAAATTGGCTTCTCTGTCCTGAAGAAGGTGGTAGGTAGGATGAAGAAAAGCCATGCTACTCCCTGAGCCCCTAGTCAGGCACAGAGGGAAGGTACCAACAGAGATATTCCCTTAGGGCATTAAAAACACTGTTAACAACCAAAAAGGCCCCCTAAGTTTTGACCTGCTGTGATTCAAAAATAGCTATAAAGCTGAAATGGAAACAGATGGACAAATAACTGCTGAGTAAAAGGACTTCATAAAAAACACAGAGTCTTTCAATGTTTTTAAAACAGCTTTTTCTCTGCCTCCAATTCAATAAGAAGATACTGGATGTACCTTCTGAAGTTTGTAAAGATTTATCTACAGCTTGAGAATTCTATTCCCCCATTTACCCTTCTGTTGTTAGTTGGTACTTATTTTCATAGATCTTTCTTACCGCACTGGATTTGCTGACATTCACCAACCACTTTTTGCTTCAGCTGTGCTTTTTTATATCACTGTAACTACTTTTTGCATGGTCCCTTGGTGTTTGTTGTCTGCTTTGCTTGGATTAAAAAAGAAGGACTTGCACTTACAATCCTACCAATTGTTACTTGAATATTTACCAGTACCTACTTGTAAATTCCTGAAAGTTTTAGTGAGTTTTACATAATTGTTCTGATTATTATCTCTATTGTCCTTTATAAGGGAAAACTTGTGTCAGAGTCATCGCTACTCCACATTCTTCCAGCTCCAGAAACAACCTTAAAGTCAGGCCAGATAGATGCCTGGATTTGACCCTGCTAGCCTGATTATCCATGTGTTTGCCAGATGTCCAGGTTAAAGTATAGCCCAGATCATTGAAAGTGCAAGTAGAAGGGAACTAGAGTCGTAAGGAAGAGACAACGTTACCTTGGCACACTGGGGACACCACATTCAGTACATATTTTTACCCCCCTCGCAGAAACAGAAGTAATCTTCTCCCTGACACCAACACGGTCTGTGTTTGCTCTGAGGAGCTGCTGTGTAGGGCTGATGTGTTGGCAGGATGCTGTCCTGAAAAAAGTTCTCTGAAAGTTCAGGCACAGATGGATCTAAAAACAATTGGACAGCTGTCCTGACTACAGCATTACCATCCATACAAAGACTGTCAGCACCTTTTTCCTCTTAATTCTCTGTGCTATAGTCACCTTACACGATTATTGGAACATACAAGCAAAAAAAATCCCAAATTATCGTTAAAACTTGTTTCTTTGTGACTCTTTTGGGCTAAATGATCTCTACCATCTGTGCAGTGCATGGATATTTTTAGCAACTGTAAACTATAGTGATGGGCCAGAAACATGCAGCTTAGTACATTTCAGTCAGAATCTGAATTTGTGCTATTTGGATCAACCACATGCAATGTATTTGTAATAAATCACCTATATCAACAGTGTGTTTGTCCTCTGCTAAAAATGATATTATGTAGATTAAAGCACCACAGTTCTTTTAAAAAGAATTTTCCTGATCTATAATTGTGGTGACATGGCCATCAGGAGGCAGGGGCAGTGTGGTAGGTCAGCACGCTGGCTGCCACAAACTGTGTCCCATTAGTTCACCATTAGTGGGTTTTATGAACTCTCTGCAAAGTGTACACATAAAGGCTTAAAAAGGAACTTTCATCATTCTGTGTCTAAATACTTATATTTAACTAACATGGCTTTAACTACTGGAGACATTTCAAAAGGTAGTATTTAAAAATTGCTTAGTCACTTCATGGTTTTTTGACCTATTGACTATACTTTAATATATAACCTGCAAATATGCAAAAGGAGAAAACGCATGAGTCAAACGTACGTGGTAGCAAGATCCTTCACCATGTTTCAGTCCCTTTAGGAACTGTTGACAACACAGCAAAAAAAGTCCACAAAACTGGCAGCAGCAAATACTCCTTTGGTTAAAGCACTGCTGAAGACAATAGTAAAACCTGGACACTTGTGCCAATACTGTCCTAGAGGAATGCTAGGAAAGGACTGGCCAGGAGATGTAAAGCAAGTGTGGCTCTCAGTTGTGTTTAAGCTGCAGTACCTTTGAAAATTCCGGTACATGCCACTGAAGGTGTACAAAAAGGTGAGTGCCCCCGGGCCTATGACATTTTTATCATATTTTCTGGACATTCAGCACAGTATTTTACCCACAAATGTTGGAAATAGCTGCCATACTATGTTGACAAACAGCTGAATTATTTATTTCAAAGGATAGAGAAGAAAATGGTCCAGGAAGGCTGGCTATGTGTCTTTAAATGGCTGCTTAATTGTGGAATTCGCTTAACATACATGTACATTGCTATGTGCATCTTTTAAATTATAGTGCTCATCTGCTGATGAAGCTTATATCATGTCTAAGAAAGTAATTTAGATACTTGGATGACAGGAGGTCTGAGTATGCATTGCATTATCGCTGGCCCATGTGGTCTGAGGAGATCTTCTCTGAAATATTAAGCAATGATCTGAGTGATCCTTCTTATGACTTCTTGAACTGAGCTATTACCCAAAGTTAGGTGTCTTCTTTGCTGATTTGACAAGAAGCCTTGGAGAAGGTCCTAGGTCTTTCTTTACTTCCGAACATCTTTAAAAGACAGATATTTATACTTAAGGATTTACCAAGCAAGTCACCATTCTGCTGCCTGTGGGTCAAAGAACAGATCTTTGTGCTAGGTTCTTCTCAGGGCTTGTTCAAGCATTGCCCTTTCAGTTGTTTTCTTACCATCTCTGTCCCTCTGTTGGCAGGCCAGCAGAGGGTCATTACTACTTCCATCTCTAAAACATAGTTCACTTCCAAAAGTGTTACCCAGTAGGCCGTCAGAGATTTTATCTCCACCTTTCTCATAGACGATAATCTCCTGACTTTTTTTTAATTTATAGAAGTTCTTATTTTTAAAGTTCTCTTTCACACACTCCAGCTTCAGTGGGATGCAGCCTTACACCCAATATTTGTTTAATAAAGTGAAAAGCCCTTTTTACCACCTGTAGTGTTCCTTCTGACTTCAGCAATAATTTCACTGCGAACTGAAATCAAAATTTGTTCTTCATTCGGCAGGGCCTTGACTTAGTTGCTAGCAGAGGCACCATTTTTCAAACAAATATTTACATTTGTGTTTTATTTGTGGTTGATCCTATGGGAAAAAATTAAATGTGTTCTTTTCCCAATTAAATCTGAACGATTCATATTTGGGGTTAAGAGTTCATTGTGCGATTTTTTACTTGCTTTGCTATATTTTTATTGCTGCATTTGCTATGTTGAAGAATTGTGTGTGTCAGAAACAGTCAGCGGGCAACTTAATTAGGCAGGTGGATACATTCCTGAATGTCGCATGGATGGTCCAGAAGTGTGCAGAGACAGCTTCAGAAGACAGTCAGCAGCATCAGAAAATGTTCCTCTAAATAACTGGGAACTTTAAGGACAGTTAAAGGGGTTTTATATTTAAAAATAACCTCCTAGCTAATCATTCTACCCATATGTTGAAGAGCTTGTGCTTTGTCATTTCCTTATGTTT
The DNA here is from genome assembly GCA_013397935.1 of Dasyornis broadbenti. Classification (NCBI taxonomy): domain Eukaryota; kingdom Metazoa; phylum Chordata; class Aves; order Passeriformes; family Dasyornithidae; genus Dasyornis; species Dasyornis broadbenti. The sequence continues at coordinate 3,062,163 of VZRN01006818.1, forward strand.
GTTTAGTTTATGTGGTAGTATGTGCAATGTGTAGATAGATTGTTGATTGTTTTTCTGACTTCAAAACTCTGAAGTTTCACCTAGAATTTAGAAAGGCTATTCTGCTGATTTTGAACAGTACAGGCTTTCATGCTTCTGATTCCAAGTAAGATGATTAGACAAGACACTCTTGATGTTGTGAATTTATGGATGCTCACAGGGATCCCATGAAGGCAGAAAACTGAAGTGCATAATCCATTTAAATAAAGTTACCTACAAGAAAGTGCAGTTCAGGGAACACACACAATCTAGACGCCTCTCCCATAGCCCTCGTGTCGAAATCCTGCTGGGGCAGCAGGAAACTCCTGTGCAAAGAAGTCTAGCAGGTGTAGGCCGTATCTTTGTGCCTTCCACACATCACCTCTGTTTGTCCAGCTGCAGATGCTTTTGCCTCCCTGAAGCTTTTGTATGGAGTTGTTAATATTTGTTGATACATTCTCTATTTGAAAGTGTAACATTTTGTATTTTCATTTATTTATAGAATTCCTTACTCTTGCTACAAGCAATGTAGTTGTAAATGGATATTCCATTGACTGCCTAAGCAATCAGAGCTTTAATGTTGCTTTCAGTGAAGTTTCAGTTTTCTACAGACACAAGCACAGATCTGTATTCATGACTGCTTTTTATAATTAAACCAAAAAGAGAGTAGCTGCCATTAATGTAATGCAGTTTTCCAAATCAATATTGTGGCCTCTTCCTCCCTGATCTGCTGAAATACAATTTCAGAAATGCAGAACACATGGCTGTTCGTGGGGAGGGAGGCACAGAGTACCTGATGTTCCCTCACTGCTTTGAAAAAGTAAAATCTAGGTTGGGAGGCCTTAAAGAAGAGAGGTTGAGGGGAGCTGCTAGAGTTAAGCAGTTTATAAAGCAAAGGACATCAGCTTAAGCCACAGTAGTGCCTGTAGTAGTTTCCTGGAGCGGGAAGGTATTATCAACCTTCTCCTTGCTTCCTCATTAGTTATTTTTGGCTCCAGACGAGTCCTTCATTCCTCTTTACCAAGAATGTTAGACTTCCATCACCATCACAAGGAGAACAACGGCAGCAAAACAATGTGCATGTCTGGAGTGCTCCAAAGAATGAAGCTCAAAGATAGGAATTGTTATGATCTTCTAACAGAATAAAGAGGGTTTCCATTTAGCAACTGAGTTTATGTCATAAAGTGTTATACTGGCAAAGACATACTTTGCAAATACATTTTCCAAGCTTTCCCAAACTCAGCTCATGCTACATATATTTCATCTTGTCATTAGGATATCTTGCAAAGTTGAAAAAGTAATAATAATGTTTTTGAAACAGTGAGGCCTCACACTGCAAAATACAGTGTTAGAGAAATACGCAGGGATCTATACTCCATCAGAGCACCAAATTCTATCACACACTGGAAATCTGCATCTACTTCACCTATTTCTTGGTTGTTGAGTTTTTTTAAAAAGAGAGAATTGTGATACAACAAAAATTTAATAAAATATGTCAATCAAAATTTTCAGAAAATATTCTCAAATGATCAGGGCATGTTTTTTCCCCACAAGAATGAATCTTCCAAATTCTGTGGAAATCATACCATGCATCTGCACTTCTGGACATTTTCAGCATCCTCTAGGTCCAAAAATCTCACCCATAGGCGGAATTCTTCTGAACATTCATGTCTACTTAGGGGATGTTTTCATCTGAATTAGTGACTCAAGATTTCTGCATAACCAATCCCAATGGGAGAAAAAAACACTTCTAAAAAAGTGGTTAATTTTATCCCAACCCAGGCATCTAAAACAGAGATACATCAAGCCCTTTTAGAGCGCCTGTCTATCTATTGATAGTAAAGATAGCCCAAGGTGCCTGGTTCAGACACAGATCTTTGTATTGCAGATGACTCAAGTTGGGTGAGATGTATTCTGCCCCATATGTCTTTTTGATTTTACAGGCTCTCTTGGAAGCAGACTAGGCAGTAGACAGTAAAAATACTGACATTTTTGTTCTGTAAACCCGAAAGTTTGGTGTTCCCCCAGCAGGTCTACTCACCATATGTCTTTACATTTGTTCTGTATCACAAAATTGACTTCTTGTTGCTTGGTTAAATACAACATTTTTGAGAAACTGACATATGGTAGTACCACGCCACTCTTCAGAACTGGAATTCTATGGAGAGCAATGGGGAATTCTGTTTAAAAACTGGTGCTAAAAGCTGTCCTCAAAAATCTCTGCTAAATGGGGAAAAGAAGAAGGGTTTTTTTATCAAAAGCACTGCTTCTTGAAATATTGGTAAATTACTTGACTACTATGAGTTATTTGTATCAGAAAATGCTTATAGCAGCTGCTGAGTATGGCACTGAAGTGGATTTGATTCTGTGCATCCAAATGCTTGAAAATTCTTTACACATAGACAGATGTTTAAGATGCAAATGTGTTAGAGCTGAACCTGTTAGATCTAAAAAAAATCTTGTTTGCTTGCCGTTTTCTCCCTCTTTCAAGTAATATCCATTTCATTATTATTTTCGTGTTCAAGGGTAAGGAGTAAATAATGTAATGGCAACCAGCTGTCTCACTGGCAGCACTCTCCCTGCCCCCTGAGGCTTCCATACAGTGAGTAGGTGTCCCACACTGTGAGAGCCAGCAGAAGAGAGATCTGGGGAAGGCTCATTTACACAGCTCCAGAAGGCTGAGACTATCTTATAAAAGCTTTCTGGGTGTTGCCATTTCTCTCTGGACTAAGTCACACAGGTCAAACCATACCATGTTCAGGGGTAATGTGGTAGGAAATATCAACAATTTTCATGCTCCTGTGGCGTAATACTTCCTACATCCTAATACTTCTGATAACTGGTGCCATCTTCAGAGCCCTCCACCCACTGCCTTAGCCACCCTGCATCTGACCTGAGGAGGTCTCAGCCACAGGATTTTCCATCCTCACCGATCACGCCACACCTTGGGTTCAGAGTATCTGATCTCATTTCACACAAACTCTCAAAGCTCTGCTGGTGTGCCAGCATTGCTGCTGAATCACCAATGTGTCTTAGTCAGCCTGCTTAAAATGGCATAGCTCTGAATTGTCTGATTGTGTCCTCCAAGCTGAGCTGCATCTGACTTTGTGCTGGTCCCCTTAGCTCGTTTCTAGCTACTGGCCTCTTCTCTGAATTTGGACCCCCACGCTCCTTCAGACCTCTGTGTTCCAAAGGCCACGCGACCCACCACAGCCCCTTCCTCTGATGAGCTACCAGGGCTTTCTTCCACTTGTGCCGTCAGCCATAAACCCTTCAGGGCAAGGGCATATTACATGTTAAGCACTGACCTCTTCCTGTACCACATCATGTACATTTACAACACTATCAATTATTTAAAATAGCTCTGCCTTCAGTTCAGCCACATGCTGAGTTAAGTTCCATAGCCTTTGGGTAGTGTGCAGCAATTTTATTTTTCCTCCTCGTTGTTCACAAATCTCTTGCTGCTCTGTAGCACTTGTTACTATTTGCTAAGGGAGATTATATGGTGTATTATCACTCGAGAGAAGTGTTTTGGGGGAGATAATGTTAGCTTTCTTCACAAAGATCCAGCTGCACCTTCATAGCAATAGAAGCCCAGACCTTACCCCCAGAGGGCCCTTGACTTCATTAGCACTTTCGTTTAGCTCAGACAAGTAATTATTAATATCAACATCCAATTCTAGCAAATCTAGCTGGATGTGCCACAAGGTGACAAGATGTAATAAACATAAAACAAGATAGAAGCAGAGAAAATGTTCCTTTCACTTAACAAGGGAGACAAGACAGCAACAACAACAAATGGCAATGCACATGAATAGCTTCCTTTTTTTTTATTGTAATCTTATTCCCATACAGTAAGATAATTTTTTAATGCTTTTTCCCTTGAAGTGTTGGGGACAATTTTAATTATTTACTCAGGTTAATTAAGAAATTAAGTTCTGCCTCCTGAAATATGAATACCAGGATGTTACATGACACAAATGCTATTTTTATTTAGCTCAGGAATAGCCAAAGATAAATGCAATGACTTTCCTCCCTACGGTCTGCCAGGAGCCAGGGCACTTTGGCAACGGCTTTGTGCTCCCCATCTTCCCAGCCTGTGCTCAGGGATAAAGCAGGAACTAGAGGGTCAGGGCATCCAAGGATATGGCAAAAGCCAGAAAGAGTAACAGAGACCTTTCTTGCACTCTGCACCCTGTGTGCACCCCTGTGTGTGTGGGTGTTTGTGTGTGTGTACATGTGTGGTGGTGTCCCAGAAGAGAAACCTGGGAGCAAGAGTTTTACCAGGGGACCACGTTATCAGACGATTCATGACAGCCATGAAGATTCCAAAACCATTGTTCCTATTTTTCTGTCTTCACTCAGACCTGGATTTCTAAATAATTATTAATATTTTTTTTTAGCCACTGTGCCAAGAGCATTAGACCCTAAGACTACTCAGCCTCATCGTGGAAGATATGATCCCCACAGCTTTTCAGGTGAACCCCCAAATCAAGGTGTAGAGCCACTTGCTTACACTGCCCAAACAGCACGCTTGGTCAGTATAATAGATGGCAATCCATCTTTTAACAGGAAAGCTTGAGGGAAATGAAAGTATCACCCAAACCACTTCCTGTGGCCTGTAAGTCTGTTCCCAGCTTCTAGCGGTCTCTCAGCCATCACAGGACTAAGTCTGTTGGGTAGCTGGCCTTGGAGACAGCCCAAAGTCTGCAAAGACCTTCCTTACAGGGGTGTTTGCATAGAGCATAACCAGCTACAGCTGAGTCACTCCCAAACCCGCGACACTCAAGGACAGGAAGAAGAATCCTAAAGCATAGTTCCTAAAATGTGCTTAGATGTCATAACCTCTGTGTTTGGAAAATTCAAACCAGGAATTACAGAGGAAAGCTTCTCTCGTTCTTTGAGCCTTTCTCTAGGATGTAGGAAGGCTGAGGCTCTCCAGGGTGCTGGTGACTGACACCAGCTGTGACATTGGTTGCGTCCTCAAAATGAGCGCAGAGGAAAGAGAAACAGCCTGAGAAATGAAAGGTCTATGCCAGTAGCTTGAATGCTCCTCCTCAAGCCTTCTTTTCTGTTTCTTTAGGCCTTTAGATTTCTCCTGTATCTCCGATATCTCAAAATTATTTTTAAGTCTAAGCTGTTTCATCATCTGAGTGGATAACAAATTGTTGAATTATTTATTTATTTATTATATATTTATTATCAATGTTGAATAGTGCCAGACCCAGAGAAGTCCCTGTGCAACCCTGCTGCATCCCCCTGTGTGAGGAATCTGACTCTGGCAAGCTATGGTAAGAGGCCCAAAAGAACTTCAGCAAAAAACAGAGCAGAGACTGCAAACGCTGAATGAGAAGGAAATAATTGTGAAATGTTTGCTTGTCCACAAAGCATATTAAAAAGCCACAGAAGCACAGGCAAAATAAGACCTCTGAAGGCAACACTATAAAAGTATCCTTTGTCTGACCCATGGCTCAGATAGGCAGCCTGGAGCTAGAAACACATTGCGTTCTTCTCCAAATTTTAACTAATCATCATGGTGCATTTGCCATTTTTCCCATGGCTGTTCAAAAAGATCCAGTAAAAACTGCCCATATATTTTTAATTGTTTTTTTTTTTTAATTCTTTATTCACCGAAGCCAATATTTTACTCATAGTCCAGTAACTAAAAAAAGGGAAGCGATAGAGGAAGAGAAGTATAAGCTTATGATTGATGTAGATGGCTGGTCCTCTTCGCATCCTCCAAATCTCTTTTACTTGCCTGTTATGCAGAGTCTGGCTTCTTACTTGCCTCTAAAAGATGTATGTTTCAACAAGGAATTTGAGCAAGGGGAACAGTGACCTTAGTGACTCCTTAAGGCAACAGCTACAACAATCTTCTCAGATGAGAAAAATATACATGCATATAACTTGATTTATATTCTACGGGATAACATACTGCTTTCAGAATGATCTCTTACATGAGCAGCTGAGCATCCTCTAACATTAAAAGTGGTTTTGTGTTAAAAGCAGCATGCAAGGCAAATAGCATGACCTTGCAGAGGTGACAGGGCTACTGCTGTGGAAGGGATGTGATATCAACAGTCACCTGAGCAAACCTGCCCCATGTGGGTAAAGCTGCATGCCTAAGGCATTTGCTGGGTATAGATAGCCCCATAGCTGCAGCCATGGTGGAAGTTGTCTTATAACCTGTCTTTCCAATGGAATTACTAAGCTTTTCCGTTAGTAAGATACTACAAACACTTTGTCTTTGCTATAAAATCTGAGATAACAAAATAATGTTTCTCAGAGGCATATTGTGAGGTTAACCGTGCACTGGGAGTGCTTTCCTCAAGCACAGACTCATTCTTTTCTCCTGATTAGGGGTCCATTAGGAAACAACTGGATTTCAGTGACTCCAAGAATCAGACAATTGCATCCCTCCTACCAAAGTATTATCTTCAGGAGTGTTTCTATGTGCCCCATTCCTCTTCAGGCAAAGTGATTTTACAACATCCAGACTAATGTTAACATAGTTAGCAAGTGTAGCAAAAAGCAGGGACACAGATGAGCGACTACTATGTGTGCCCAGGATACTTGTACTCCAGTTGCCAGCCTGTGCTGTCATATCTTTACCATTGCACGAAGTATATTAAAATTAACACAGGTAGCTCATAAGTATGCCATATCTGCCTTAAGCAAATATTTATAGTCTGTGTAGACATATCCAGTTCAAAAGCCAAAAAAAGTGGAACAAATGTCTATAAAGGCACGCTTTTGCTACTCTTTTTTCTCTTTTGCATATTAGCAAAATAAGCTTCCTTTGTGGAAATTCTTATTATAGTCTTGCTTAGAATAGACTGGCAAGTGATGGGCTGAGTCATATTGAGTCTGATCTCCCTTATATGGCAGCAAACTAGGAGTCACTCCCTTGAAGTTCCCTGGCATAAAACTAGGCTAAGTGGGATCAGAACTGGGCTCACAAACTTGTGCAAGGGTGTTATAGGTTTTGCTGGTGATATATGTATTTTGGGGTTAACCCTCATCTAACTCATCATCATCAGGGTGACAATAACACTGCTCAGAATTTAAGAGGAGCCCAAATCCACATGGAAGAGTACAGAACAAAATGGTCTACAGCCTGAGAAATGGGTTTTGCTCTAACATAGAACATACGACAGTTTTTCAAACACACACTTGATATGTGCAGCCCATAATGTCAATGATACTAAAAGCACAATAAGGGTTACCAGATAATTCCTGACATAATTTTACTAATGCCTTACACTGTTTTTGTTCCTGACCCTCTAGGTTGTCCTACAACTATTAAAAACTACTGGGGGATTCTTTGTGATTTCTCTCTGAAGCTGGTTCATGAATCTCATGATCTGACTGGCTTAAGAGGCCAGTTGTTCCCTGACACGTAAGCAACGTTATAAACAATATTAAATAGCAAATCATCTCATTTTCAGACAGCTCCTGAACATTTATAATTGTTTAATTGCTATGAGTTTCGTTGGCAAAGACTGTACCAACTACTTTCCAGGGTGTATTCATTTCCAACCATTTTTATTGCAGTCCCTGCTGTTCTTCTTCATTATTTTTATACTCTCTGGGCCATGCACCACTCTGCTGAATCCAATGTCTTTTCTTAAAAGCCAGTTTTCCTTGCTAAGTTGTTAATTTTTTTTTCCTGCTGCCTTTGATGTCTTTCTTCAGTTTCTCAGTGCATCCTCAGAACTCCAATTCATTTCAGGCTTTTATTTTTGTTGATGACTGCTCTTTAATTTACTACTACATATGCCAGCAATTTACAACTGTCTGATTTCCTTAATTTGAATTTTTCACGCAATAATAAGTAAGACGCTAAGTTGATGTAGTGCTATCAACCTATGGTTAAAAAAAAAAAAAAGGGAGGGAAAAGGGAAGATACAAACCAACATTTTCAGTTAGTTTATGATTCTAAGTCTTTGTGGCATTTTTGGTCTTCTAATCTAAAGGTAAGGACAAAGATATGCAAATTAGAAACAACAACAAAAATAACACTGGAAGAAAGTCCAGTGTATTTGAAAACATAATTTGGGTTAGCAATAAAGCTAATGTACTCACCTTTATTCAAAAGATATTTTAAATTTCAAGCCAAAATGCTCAAAGCCATTTGAAACTTGCTTTCAAGAAAAGTTTGAAAGTGAACCCCAGTCCAACCATGCGGCACTTGCACAGGGCTACTGTTACACTCTTCATGGAGGGTCACAAAATGGGTAGAAAGTACAGGGAATGAGAAGAAAAGAGTAGCGGGTGAGGAAGGAAGAAACAAAGGCTTACAGAACTCTCATGGCTTCTTAGGTGCCCCCCAGAATATAGTGTACATCCCACCTTTCTCCTTTAGCTCACTACATGGCACAAAAGCATTCTATGCTTTGTAGTTTTCCTTGTTCCCCTGAAGTTAAACTCCTTGTAAGGATCTGACATACAGAATTATTCTGCTCAGATCACAAGGAGCTGGCTTGTACTTAATGTTGATGTAAACTATAAAGGCAGTGTTTTAGAATGTGGTTAAAACAAAGAATGGAGAATTTAGCGTGTCTAAATTCACAAAGAGAAAACCGGAACATACTGCTGAGGGAAAAAGTATGTCGGACACCGTTCTCCTTGTCATGTTCATAAACCCATCATTTCCGTGTGATTCCTTTCAAGTTCAAAGCACTGAGTTTTTTTAGTAAATGAGACAAGGGGGAAATGGTGAAAACAGTTTCCCTGAGGAGAACTATTCCCCAGTTCTTAAAAAGTTTGAACATTCCAAAACCTTAGGGAGATGAAAGCATTTTCTATTACAATTTTTTTGTGCTTTTCTTCTGGGTAATTTTTTAATGTATTTTTACTGAACATAACACAGTAGGAAGGAAACAAAGAGCTAGTTCGGATCCATAACTGAGCTCTTGGGTTGGCTGACACCAGTCTCCTCTCACAATGTTTTGAAAGGTTGCCCACCATTTTCCATGGTGTGGCATAGTGCTTCTTGCTGTCCTCGCCTTGGGCCCCCATTCAGGTGTTTCAGGGCTTTGTAGGTGTTTGGTCCTTGGTGTGTGGAAGATTATGGATTATGGTAGATTATGGAAGAAAATTCAGCACAAGAAATAGCTAAGAAGAGTCGTTTCAGTTATGTCCCAGACTTTTTTTTTAATATATTTTCATCTGAAATATCCTGAAAATGTTTACACATAGCAATGGACTCACAAATAGCAGGCAGGAAGGGAGCTTGGGAAGTCCTCTAATCCATCCTGTTACCTACAGCAGGATAGACGATACCTATGCCACTTCTCACAGATGCTTCTCCAGCTTCCTCTTAGAGAACTGCTTCCTAGGACATATACTCTAATACTTCATTATCCTTACCTTTAAAAATCTTCACTATTGACCAAGCTGTGCAATGCACGTGCACTATCTCCCTTAGCACATTTTTTCTGGTTTTATCCAACATGTACACAGAGGTCAGACAATTTCCTGTCCTCTCCCTGGCAGGCCTCAATGTGTCTGAAAAAAACTACATTTGAAGGCTGACATCATGTCACTCCTCCCTCTTCATTTCTTCACAGAAAATAACCTGGATTCCTCCTGCCTTTCCTCAGAGTTTGTGCCCTCATGATTATTTCTTGACTATTGATCATTCTTGTTGCTTTTCTCATGAAAATCTGCCATTAATTCCGCCTCTTCTGAAGTGGAATACCCCAAAATGTGTTCTGTATGGATGACAAAAAGATCCCACCCTTGTCAAACTCTTCCTCTCCAACTCAATATGGAATATCAATATGGAAAATCTTCATCAGCCACAGCAGAAACAAATAGCATTTAAAGATCTATTAAGCTCAGCTTTCAGGAAATTGCAATTTGGCCTCATTGTGCCATTTGCAAGCATTAATAGGCATTAAGGCTAGTACCAGATACACTCCTATAAGTGAATACCCACTCAGAGGGAAGAAAAGTTATAGATGCTGTGGGATCCAGATGTGCTCCCCTAACTGCCATTTAAGGGCCTCCACCACAGTGTCCCACTCCTTAAGGTCACTTGCCTTCCTCACACACAAAAAAAAAGAGATGCAGAAAACCCGAGATGAGAGGGAGAAAGTGCTGACCTGCTGTAACTCAGACAGTGTTGGTACAAAACGATGCTTGGATAGCAGGATTCTATCTTCATTCTCTCCATCTTTTACAAGTATCATTCCAGTTCACAAGCAAATAATATAAAATTTTCTGGAGACTAACTTTCAGAGTTAATCTCCAGAGAGACTGGTCAGTAGCTTTATAACAGGGAATCTTGTGCTGTGGGCTTCTCCTGTGCAGCATTTAGGATTCCATTCAAGAGCAGTTCCCCTTTGTCTGCTGCCTTCATAAATAATGGATGCATCTTGCATAAGAGATTAGCAAAGATTGTTAAGCTTCCTTTTTTGCATGTGCAAGATTTGGTAGCTTTTGAAATATTGATATAGTTGTGCAATTTGGTGTACTTATTATGTTTTTAAGAAAGATTTTTTAAAAAAAGACATTAGTGGAAAATTATGGTAGATCTAAAAAACAGACACCTGACTCTCATAAACATCAGAAAATGTGATCCTTCCATCTTTAAATTTGTGAAAAAATACTTGCATTACTAACTTTTGTAATATTCTTTTAAGAAAACTCTACAGAGATTGCTGTAGGTTTCAAAGCAGTTATGGTAGGAGGTCATGAAAAGCCTTCAGGAAATGCTGCCAAGGTACTGCACCATCTTAAAAGGAAGAACACAGTGCTGGAAACTTTTCAAATCTGATTGAAGATAGATAAAGGAAGACAATTTTTTTAAGTCCTCTATTCATTTCAATGATTTTATTTTTAATGTAATACTTCACAATTACATCTTTTATCTAAAAACACATGTTTAGACTCAGTATTCCTTTTTGGAAAAAAATCCCCACAGATAATTCACTGCATGTTTTGGTGGGAACCATCTAAAACTGGTGACATCTGGTTTTTTGTGTGTGTGCATGCTACAGAGTTTAACTGTCTAAGCAGCAACATAGTGCTTGTTGTTGTAGTTCTCTGTATGCAATGAAATCCTATTTCCAGCTCTCTAGCCCATCCCTTCCTCAAATCCCACAGATAGGACTCGTAAGTACAGCTTATTTCAGGGATGAGTTAACCAATAATTTCATTGAGCTCCATGGCTAGGATCCCAAAATGCAGTCTGCCTAGCCAAAAAAGGGTGGGCAAAAATTGAAAGACTGGATTAAATAGCTATAAAAGTTACAGGGCCTGATAGTACATACAGTTATGGCAAAATCATTACTTTCCTGCTGTGGCAAACTTGCCAGTATCCAGAGCTATAGGAGAGAAGAACAGGAATAAAGGCCTGAAATAACGTAGCTAATGAAAATTGCAGGCAATATGGTACAGAGCAACTCGGTGCCAAGACATTTGAATGGTTTGCTGTGAAGTCAGCCAGGATGGCTGGTGCCACATTACTGCTAAAATGCCCTTCTGGAGCATGTTGATTCCTTCAGGACCACACAGTTGGGGCTTTTTGTCCATGTTCCACATTGCAGGGATGCTCAGAGCTGGCTGAGAAGCACAGTGCAGTTGTACTCAGGGCTCTGCAGGAGTTAGCTCAGCTCCAGCTGGACTGAGTACCTCAAGATTAGTGCCAGACTTGCTAAACTGAAGCTGGCTTTTTGCAAAGCCACACTGGGCCATGGGTGCTTGGACACCAAAGTTGCCTCTGTTCAGAGCAAGCTTCAGTCTGATTAAGTATTTCAGTGTACAGGATGTACAACATTGGCTGAGCTTCTTCAGTGACAAACTTATTTTAGATATGGTATAGCTATCTAACTAACCAAACTACTACTAGCACTAACCAAACTACTGAGCCTGGCCAGATCCAAACTGCCTCTGTAATCACAATATGATTTATCCTGCATGTCAGTAAGAAGTCAACAGCTGCCAACTCACTCAACTGTTTCCCAAACTTTAGGTCTTAGTCCAGGCTACTCTGTGAAAACAAGGCTAGAGTTTCTGACCTTACTTGCCCCAGATGAAGGAGGGTGAGGAACTCATAACTCATGAAATAGAACTGAAAGAATGATGGTTTAGCAGACAAAGAGTGGAAACAACAGGTCTGTGTTAATAGGGACTGAAATATTCAGCTTTCATGACCACACAGGGATACCACAAAAATGATCATGAAAACAAAGTTACTCAAAAGTTGGAAAGCAGGGGACAGGTACTCCATTCCTAAAGGGATTAGCGAAGGTATGACTGACTAGAATTACATGTGCCTTTTTAAATTACCCATTTACCAGCACTAGGGAATGTGAAGAGAGCAAGAAAGACTGACCACATTGTTTTGTTTTGACTCTAAGGCAGACTGTTTGCACTGGAAGAGGATCAGAACTTGCAAGAAGCTCTTCACTCTTCTAAGATTCATCAGGTTACACACAGTGTATCCAAAAGTGGCTTAGCCTCTCCCCACATCATAAATGTGTTATAGAAGGAGTGGGAAAATATTGCAATATTTACAGCTTTCTTCTCTTTCAATCTTGTGACCTATTCACCTTCCTTTCTATCATTTGATTCCTCTCTTCTTCCCACCTTTCTTGTGAAGAAATGTGAAATAATCCACAGAATTATTTCAATGCCTTAAAAAAGGGACATCAATTCAAGAAACATCAGCACAGCCCAGGCCCTAACAGTGGGCAGCAGTAAATGACTAGAAAAGAATTACAAACAGAGCAAGTGCATTCTGTTGTTCCCAGAATATCTATCGAGCACACAGTAATTTGTGGTTAAGAGGATTCCTGAACCAGACATGGTGATTTTGCATTTAATAGCCCCCAATGGATTTATCTTTCATTAAGTTGTCTAGTCACTCTGGAACCCATGCTAATTTTACTCATCTACAGCATTTTGTGGCAAGGGGGTCACATTTTCATCATTCTCTCCTCCATGTTGTTACTTAAGGTTCTGGGCTTTAATATATGAAGAAGATATTTCAGGAAATATTTCATGAATTGACAAATGAGTGTTGATCTTTGACCTTGAAGTGGAGACATATGATTCCCCTTCAGAAGATCAGACAAACGTACCTCTGCCTTTATACAAACTAAAAAACACCCCACCATAACTAAGCAAAACAGTAGCATGTTTTTAAACAGTGGAGTACTTGAATCTGGTTTCAGGGGCAAGCTTTTCATCATGCACAGTTGAATCCATTAGAAAAGTTATCAAGAAGTAATCTAAACTTGGCTGCATAGTGGGACTGTGCAGATGTATTGCTTTTTGATAAGTATTGAACTGAATTTATGCTGCAGTATGGCTAAACAGACTCACTCCCATGGAGTTTCATAATCAGCATCTTCTGTTTTCCACCATCCCTTCTTTCCAAAGGACACAGTTCCCTGTGCCATTCCTCATAATGTTCAAAGGAATTCGCAACAGAAGCATGAATTCTATTGTATACTGAGAAAAACAAATTCTTTGTGCCATAAGGTAATGGAGCATATCTAAAATCATACAGCACAAGCTTTAAGCTCAGCAAGAAAAATTCTGTTACCACTAGCTCATTGACAGAAAATGAAGCTGAAAAATTTGGCCAAGCATACTTCTGTATTTTCTTTATGCCTGATTGTTGTGTTCAAACAAAGGCCTCCTCTTTTCTACTTAGTATAAATGCTCCTTGTTTAAATCCAGAGTTCATAACTTCAGAATTTTTCCTAGGGAAATTGTTCTACTGTTGTTACTAACGCTGCTGAGAAGATCAAAAGAAAAAGAAAGTTTTACTAAAGCATTTAGGATTCTGTACTACATTAATACAGACTGGGGAAACACTAAAGCACTAAGCTGACTTTGGACGGCCTCACTGACAATAGCGGCTGCACTCTGCTGGCATACCCAGTTTTACCTGACATCATCTGGGAATTGCTACAGAATGAGCTGCTGAGATTTGGACAGAAAGCTCTGGCAGAGAAGTGGAAGTCCAAGATACCCACAGGGATGTCACCTGATTTTGTGTAGGTGGATGAGATTATGTTGAGTCAAAGACAGACAGGAAGAAGGGAAGACCAGGGAGAATTTTTCCATAGAATCTGTACAGTAACGTGGAAGAGGGAAAGGAAGACCTTCAACAAAAATGCTAGAAGAGGAATTGGAAGGAGCAGAAAGAGAAATTAGTGTAATGGCAGACATTCAATATCATATGACCCAGCATGGGACTAACTAGGAACAGAAAGTGTCTGGAAGCAATCCAAGATCCTTTATAAATTCCAAAATGGTTTCTCTGAAGATCTGGGTCAAGAAATATAATAATAAATGAAAGGGGCAAAGACTCATACTTTTGACTTGGCACTAATATGTACAAGTATCTTCCCTTATACAAAAGTCCATGTCTCCAGTGTATTGCTGTTTGCTGCAGTGGTTAATAGATTCTGCTTTTGCAGTTCAAGGAGGGCAAGATGTGCTTTCTGTTTCCTCCTGAGGATACCAAGGCTTCAGAAGCAGTGGGACAATGAACAGCACAGTTATAAGCAGGAGAGGGACAGAATGGCTCCACACATCACTGTAGCCCAGCAAGTGGGATTTTGCAGGGGATGAGTGGGCAGCTACACCATAGGGCTGTTGTTTTGATGTCTGACTGCTTCTCGGCAAGACAAAGTGAGGTGGGAGCTGCAAGCAGGCATGGGGTCACAGCTGTTCAGAGGGAGAACCAGAACATCCCATGTGTCTGTGAAGAAGAGAAAATGCCTTCAATTGCTGCATCCCTAAGTATCCCACCTGGGTTCCTGCACCTTCATATTAGGGGCTTAAAGTTTTTGTGCCAAGGAACAGATGTAGGTTGTTCTTCAGCCCCTATGTCATGCTGTGCTGTTTGCTCTAAACTTACATTCAAAATAGAGCTGGACTTTTGAACTGCAGGCCCCCAGGGAGACAGAGCTATGCACCATTACTAAATTTAGACACTTCTGAAGTGGAAAATAGTAAAATGTTTTGCAAATCTCAAGCTTTTCAGGATGTAACACATGAGAGTCGCTCCACACAGCCTGGCTGTTACAAACAAATGATCGGAAAACAGGCAATCATGAATCTCTTTCTGGAAAGACGTATCGATTCCTGAACTGTCCACAGATTATTTCAGATATATCCAGAATGAAAGGCCTGAGTTTTCTTCCTGGCTCCAGTCGCACCGAGCATTTCACACTGCACTTCTGCCTAGGAACTGCCGTTCCCTGAGGAGGTATTTCAACTCTCTGCAGAAACGGATGAGTCTATGTAAACACTGCTGCATTTCTTTACAATATTTTGGAAGGGGTTTTTTACACTATGTTATGAACTTTATATTTTTTTAAAGCTATATAGGTATAATCAAAATTGATAATCTACCATGTCAGATAATTGCTGTATTTATGGCCTTTATCACTTTCAGTTCAGTTCAGAACATGTAATTATATGTTCAATATGCCTCTTCTGTGCCATCTTCAAAGTCATTATTCCAACAGCAACATAGTTATTATTTCTTAACATTGGGATACATACGGTTAATAAGGACACCTTGCTACTTTATGTCTTCTAGCAGCTTGTTTATAAAGGTCGGTAAGAAATCTGTCTTTGGATTTCTTGAGTTTTCTGTGAGAGCTCATCCACTGCATTGCATCACAACATCTGCTTCATGTAAACTTCTTGAAGGTCACTGGGACTCAGAACAGCAAGTAGTAACTAGGGGTTAGCTTGGCTGGTGGTAGCAAGCGAAGGTTCCTCTGCAGAACCTTTCTGACAAGGATCGCAGTACAGTGCAGTCACTACAAGTGATCTGTGCATTTCCATGGATATTCAAAACAGTAAATCCAAATTACTCTTGAGATCTACAAACTGGAATACATAAAGAGGAACAGAAAAACCCCAGAGCTTTGCTTCATCCTTTAGTTTTCATTCATTAACAACAGAGAAGCCAGACACAATGAAATAAAATGTGTGTACTTAGACCAAATTGCTTTATTATTTAGATAACAGAATTATTTAACAAGAGGTAAAATAATATAATAATTACCATTTTGCCTCTCTGATGCAGATTGATGGTTCTGAGTAAAGCTCAGATAATACAGCTGCATGAATTATGAGACAATATAATTTAAGATAAAATGTAATTATGCTGCAACACCATCTCTTGGTTTAAGTTACAGAGCAGGACAAGGGTTTCTTAAGACAAATTTGATAACCACCTCAGAGGGTTTTTTTCTTTTTTTAGTTGCCTAGTTATAGAGTTTGTAAGTATCTGTTACAAGGTTAGCCCATTTGTGAGGTATCCTAAATATGTTACATCTGAAACGATAGCCTTGGCAACGTACCAGAGACCCAAAGGTTTCTTACAGGAGTTTCTGATATGCATCAGGTTCCAACAAAACCTACAGATTAAGATAATTTTTGGCACATAAAAAGGTCCAGGCTAGACCCAGACAAAGACCCAGTGTTTCTCCATGAGTTAGTCATTAAGCTTCTTTGTGATTCAATCCTCTTGATACTTGTAATATGCAAAACAAAAGTACATTTCCTTCATTTCTAGAAAGAATTTTAAAATCTTCAAATAAAAGAGTTGTACAGCAAAGATAGGTTTTATAATCCTAAGAAACTCAACTGCTCTATCTATCTATCTATCTATCTATCTATCTATCTATCTATCTATCTATCTATCTATTTATCTTCTATGATTCATAGATTTACTTTCTTTTTGCTGGTACTTTATACAGGGTTTGTGCTTTTTGAAAGCATTTTCAATATTTTCTGCTGTCATGCTCCAGAACTTGCAAGGATTCACCTTTTGGGACTCTGGTTTAGAGGTGTTTGAATTGCCCTGATATCTCCTCCTCTCCTGATGGTCACAAAGGTAACCTTGAAACTGATGGCATCATCAACTGGTGCAGCAATGTCTTCCTGCGGCTGCAAATTATCTGTATTTAGCACAATGACCTGCCTGTTCGTACTCCAGGTGACCAGAAAGCCACATGTACAGGAGGCAGAACCAGGCAGACCTAGAGCCAGCTGGGAAGCTGGGACCAGACCAGTCCCAGCATGGAGCTGTTGAAGCTGCCTAAAAGTGACCTCTTTCCTTTGAAAAACTGAAGGGGAAGAATGTGCTGAATAGACAACAGTTAAGCCAAGTCCTGAGGAGCAGATCCTAACCAAATGAGAGCTGTAATGTAATAAACTCTTCCTCTAATATAACCTTTGTTGAGAAAAATCACCAGTTACTTTCACTGTAAACTGCAGCAAGAGTCAGCTGTCAACTGGCCATCACTAATTGTCATTATGCCTCCTCTCTTGGTAATTCCTAAGGCAGCTCTGTGCAAGCCCAGGTCAGGTCTGGAGGCAGTGTGGGCCCTTCCGGGGAACTGTGCCCACTTATAGGCATAATGTTAGCTCGCACTTCTCTCTTATTGTATGTCTTTAAACCATAATTTAGATACCGTATTGCTCTTCTGTTTTCCCTCAAGCCAAGAGTTGACCTCTGTCTTCCCTACCTGCATTTTGCTAGCTAATTAGCAGCAGCATGAGCCATACTGATGGGATGAAGGCGGACATGAAGAACTGGGAGCAAAGATTAAGGCCCCATTCTTTCACCTTAGAAACAGCCGTTTGTTTCAGAAGAGCCCATAAGAGTTGCCATGGCACTCAGGGATTGTTTTTGTGCGTTGGGTCCCACTGTGTGGTGACTTACATGGAGTTTCTTTTAATTTCCTGACATTTTCAGTGATGGGGCTAAACGATGAATTCTCAGATCCGTGAACTTTGCTCCTATTTTGTGGTTTGAGCTCATTTTATTGACTGGTAATGATTTTATAATAAGAGAATTGTTTCTCATTAGCAGTGCAGTGACTGCTGAAGGTCTGTGCCTAGCACAGATTACTTACTCCAGTGTGGCCAGATACTTAAATCAACCAAACATTGTAGCTATTTCAAATGAAGACTGTTTTATTGAACTAGATTCCATTAATTTTCACTGTTCTCTGACAGCTGCTGCATCAGTTTCCTTTCCATAATTAGTTGCTGCAAATTTGCACATATGAACAGTTTTTAAATATGAAAGGCAACTGACACTGGTGGTCTTCATACTGGTGCTTCCAAAGTGATTAGCTCAGCAGGAAAATGGGCAGCGGGGAATATGGAAGATCTATAGCAGTGTGCTCCTGCAATATGAAATGCCATCTGATGATTTTGATCAGAGCTATGCAGCAATCACATGGTGTGCAACATCCTGCAGGTGAGAAAAGCTGTGGTCCACCACCACCAACCCACACTCCTTGGGAGCAGCTCCCTCACACCCTCCTGGCCCCCTGTGACACAAGGCTAACTTAGCTGCCATACACAGAGCAGTCCAGATACACCATTATTATTGCAATGAGTAATTGACCTAAAGTGCTAGTTGCAAAGAGTAAAGCCATTAGTGAGGCTGCCAGGCCAGGCTAGCCATTAGAGCTCTCCCATTGACACACCTCGAGAGGACAAGCCACCATGATCAGTATAGCAAGTGGCCAGCTTTTCTACTGGCAGTGATAGCTTAACCAGGTCTCACCACTTCTTTTAGACACTCATTTGTGGCTCCACAAGACTCTCCCAGCAGTTCAGCAAAACTCTGTGTGGCTGCTCTGTGACCACCAGATTGAACAATCTACATGGACTAACAAGAGTTCTCCTTGATTTCCCAACACAATTCACTGTGTCCCTCAACAACAGCTTCACCAGCACCAGTCATGTAACAGTGCAGAGGAGGGAGAAAGCAGGGAGACAAAAAGAGCTGCAATTTAATTAAAGCCATAGCGGACAGCAAAGGAAACATCTGTGGAGCCACCATGTCCACACTGACTGCAAAACGACTGAACCTGCCTTGGTACTTGTTTCTCTCTGCAAACTACTACTAACAGAGCCTAGGAAATCTCCTCAGGCTGAACATCTAACTTTGAGATGGTTAAAGTCAGGTTTAAAAACCCAATCCAAAACGTCTCTGAGACTTTGGTGTGAAGATACCACATCCCGGTAGCTTGTTTGCTAACCAGGTTATCAAATGCTTCATTTCTGATCATGCATCTCTCTTGGTGTACCCTCACTACCTACTTTTTTTTTCCCCCTATCCTTTCAAAATGTATTTTGACCTTTTCGTTTGCTCTTGCTTCTATTGTACTTGTTTTCTCCTTTCTTTCATGTTTTTTATCTCCTCTTTTTTCCCTCCCCTGGTTTCAGCTTTATGTTTCCTTACTTTGTTTTCAATGTGCTGCTGCCTCGTGGGTTGTCACAGTAACACCTCGTAATTAGGTCCTGTTCTCCTCACTGTCCTGCGGGGTAGAGGTCTAATTGGCCTCTCAGTTTCCCTGCTACAACTCCGTGGCCAGACCAAAGACAAAGCCTTGGCGGTCCCATCCCCATTGTCCTCCTAAACCTTTCTTCTCCCTTACATCCACATGCCTTCAGTGAGGAAGGCTGGGAAGCAGCTGATGTAGCTTCAGAGCCAGCCAGCTTCCTGCT
This sequence comes from Dasyornis broadbenti, assembly GCA_013397935.1. Lineage (NCBI taxonomy): Eukaryota > Metazoa > Chordata > Aves > Passeriformes > Dasyornithidae > Dasyornis > Dasyornis broadbenti. Next base: position 3,081,693 of record VZRN01006818.1, read on the forward strand.
TTGGTAACTCGTCAAAATTTTGCATTCCTCAAAACCTAATTTGGAGCTGGCACGTCTGAAGCCGAGCTTCAATAGTTGTGTGCACATGTGATTTCAAGCGGGTGTCACTGACAGTTGAACACACCAGAACCACCCTTGGGCCCACAGGACCAAAAGCTCTGAAAGATGGAAATAGAAATAAATCTGAGAAGTGAAATAAGGGGTGGCTGGAAAGGAGGCAAGAGGAGAAACAGACATGCTCCTCAGTGTTTGCCAAGAGACAGCTTGCTGTACAATCTGGTTTATAACCATTAGCCTATAATGAGGTACTTCCCAGCACTGCTGTGCAGTAACACCGAGGAGTCAGTGCTCTCCAAATTGCAAAGGGTCTATGCACAGCCTGTAACCAGCAACCAGTGTGTTTGGTTGATGATATATTTCCTTCAGGTACAACCACACATAAAAAATATCCCAGATTATTTAGCCCCATTAAAGAAAGCAATTACTGTTTTCATTCAGCTGCACTGGCAGGCCAGAACCACTGTAAAGGAAATTCATCTCCAGGATGTCCAAATGACAGAGCTGGCCCCTGTACAATACAGCTTACTGCACCAGCATTAACTGCAGTACCTTTCATTACATTCTGCTTACACTGTACAATATTGGGTAATTTGATATTCCTCCAAGTGACATTTAAATTTAAGTCCACATGAAAGCTGATTGTCATCTTTTGTGAAATCATTACGTGACAATTTTAGACCCCTATGTCACTTGATGCAAATCAGCTCTTTATATAAAAAGCTACTAAACTACCCTCAGACTTCGTAAGGGCTATGATTTTCGCATCTTTTTGGTGTGATTATTGTTCAGCCATTTATGTGTGACTACGATAAACATACTTCTTTAGAATTAGTCCACTTAAAACCACATTTCCACGATCAGCTTGCCCTTCTTAGCCCTTCTTGGCCCCCACTTGGTAATTTCTACTAAGTTATTTTAATCATGTTTATCACTACAAGGCTTCTTAATAAGACAGTCTAGCTTTCCCTTCTCAATGCATGAAACACTGCTGCTGGAGTTTGATTTGCATGACCTAAATGATTTCTGCAATCACTGCTCTCCAGTTGTTTGTCCTGGAGGGACAGTGAAGGATTATACTCTTTTAAAAGCATTTCTATTTAGCAAATGCCTCATTTGCAATAAGACATCAGCATTTACCACATTCATAAAGCAGCTAATAAATTTCATTTCTGCTTCAATTTTCTTGCTTCACAGAAGGCCAGAGAAAAAGATTGCATAATTGAGATCCAAGAGCAGGTAATCATTCCTTACCATTAGCCCTCCAACTGCAGACCTGCAAGCCTGTTCAAAACAGTCAATCAGCAGCTTGCACTATCCATCCTATCACAAGGACCTCACATGAGAACCTCCATATCCCACTGCATAAAAAGGAAGACGACTCTACTGAAGCCTTGAACTTCTGTCCCTCATTCTACTGTTCCTTTCTGCCTCAGTTTCCCTTCATTTAAAAATAAAATAAAAAACAGGCATTTAGCACCGCAAATATTTTAAATTTGAAGATGATATTTCTTATATTTGAGGGACTGATCCAATCAATATGAATATGATTATAGAATTAAATTGCTCCTAGTTCAAGGCCATATTTTGGGAATGGGGAACAGAAAAAGTATGGGGTGAGGTGAAGGGGTGGTGTCAAGCCTTTTCCAGCTGCCCTCCCAGATGGCCAATTCTCAGCACCACCAACTAATGGAGGCACTACTCTCTGGGCCAGAAGCTATTAGGCTCATTTCCTTTGCTGCCACCGCACAGAGGCACTGAGGAAGAGTTTGGTGAGAGAAAGAAAGGTCTGAAGTTCCTCATCAAGCTGCAGCTATGTAATACAAGAGGCACAATTTTCCTCGTAACAGTAAGCTAAATGAGACTTTGAGCTGATTAATGATCATGGCAGAAAAAGAATCAGCAGTGAAAGCATTTATAAGTCACTGTATACCTTCCAGTCCAGCAAAGGATTCTGAAATAAACTACTTCACGCAGTGGTTGCTTTTAAAGGGAAGCATTCACATTGCATTATTGACTGTTTATTCATACAGGTCTTCACAATAACCACTAATGTCACGACAAAAGCAGCAATAATGGATTTCCACATCTTCTTGAAACAGCCTCTGTCTTTCTTAAAGCAGGATCTGCCATGTTTCTGTAATACCTAGGACATTGATATTGGACCTATTAGACCTCATCATAGTAGAAGGAGTAACTATTTTATAATCTTTATAAGTACAATATAACTGCATAAAAATTATTTCCTTGTCTCAGCTTCCATATCCAGTGATGCAACAGCATCTAGCTCCACAGTTCTTTCATAAAACAGATTTGCTACTGGCAAAGGGAAAGAACTTCTTTGGGAGAATATTTGGTTTTTTCTTCTGTCATTGAATCCAAAAGAACCTCTCCCTCAACACCACCAGCAGCCTAGAATATTGCTTCTTGGAGCACAACACACTTTCATCCGCAGTGCAGGCCTACTTTTGTTGTGGATAAAAAATCAGCTGAGCCAGCAGACACTTGTTGAATTCTGAGCATTCTCCATCACCCACCACAAGCAGTGAGGGCAGCTTGGCTGCTGGCTGCAGCAGGAGCAACACAGAAGGCCTATTAACAGAATAGACTTTCGGGCATCACAAAGTTACACACTCACACACAAGCGAACACACAAACACTCACACACAAGTAGGCACACGTGCCCACAGGAAAAGTAAGAGTGGCCCAAGAGAGATAAAAGCAATTTATAATGTTTCCACCTTGCAATGTCATAGCAAATTCAAAGACAGACAGCTCCCTAAAATGTGGCAAATGGCCATAACTGGAAGTCTCACTATTAGCAGACTGTTTCTCTGCTAAATTTGTATTAAAGAAGAAATCACAAAATCTGTTGTCGAAAAAGGAATAACCCCCTACAGAGCCAACACTCTCAGTGCAGGTGAGGTTCACAGTAAATTGATACAGCTCATGCAACATCAGGCAATATGAGGTGTCATTTACAAAAAAAAAAAATTGGCAGATAACTTCAGGTCTGTTGGCTGAAGCAGAAAAAGCAATCAATACATGTTGGCAATATTTACCTACTTTGAGTGCTGCCAAATGTGAATTTGCAGGAATGTATCAGCTGCTTTGAACTGATCTTTGACTTTGTCTCTTCATAGACAAATGTGAATTGAAACTAGAGTGATCCACATTACAGACAAAGAGATATGGCAGGAATGCGCAGGGTCACCCCTATTATTTGTTCTTGCCATAAGAGTCACTGCAGAAAAAATTAGGTCAGATACAGTTTCCAAAGGGATTATGTGAGGTAAATCAAATTGATAACAGAATATGAGTCTGAAAAAACTCACTGTGTCAGACTTGATCACCCTCTACCTGGAACAAAACACAGATTTAAAAAAAATTGGAATAGAAATTTTGGATTTTACAAGAAAGAGCCCACATCTGATACATTATCTGTTTCCAGCTCTCTCACACTCCCTTCTTCTCCTCGATCAGGCAGTGGCTTTTAGATGCACCATTCGCCCCCCACCTCTGAAATACAGACTGAGACTCCTATAGTTGTTAAATGACATGCTGCAAATGAACAGTAAAGAACACCTAGAAGACAGAAACACATTCTGTGACAACAAAAATTAAAACATTGAAACATTAAAAACAATCATGACTTTTGGTTTTTTAATTTGATGCCTAATTGTTATTATAATCCAAGTGCTATGAAAACTTCACTGAAAAACAATAATTATTTCAAATAGCTGGTCCTAATTAAAAACAGCAGAAATGTCCCACTAAGTCAAACTAATGATACATTCAGTGTTTTGTCTCCAATGGAAGATGTGTTCAATGAAAGATGTTGATCATGGCAAGCATGTGAGACTTTCTGCATTCCATTCTTCTACATCTCCCAACAAGCAAATTGCTATCGTAGTATATCTGATGGTGCATTGCTGCCTAGTGCTGTTAGCATGTTTACTGACATTTAATCTGCAAATTTGCCTCATCTCTTTTTGTCCTGCTGATACATTTCACCTTCCCAACCTCTCACTTGTGTAAGACAAAAAAGCCTTCCCACTCTCCATGGTTTTTGCAAGGAAGGCCCAGCTGACTCACAGACTGACCCAGGGCCATGAACGACAGCATGTGGGTCCCTTCCTGGAACAATGTCTTCCTTCTCATTCTGCAACATTTCTTCTTCCAAGAAATAGTTTGAAACCGAAGAACTGGTTTCTGTGGAAGAGCAAAGGCGGAGAGGAAAATCAGCCATTTGCAAGTTGCCAACAGAAACAGGACTCTCTTACAGTCATACAGAATTTTTTAAAAATTAAGCAACAAGCTTGAGACATGGAATAAATCAGAGGGAAAATGAACTTGTTCTAGGGCTTTTGCTAGCATTTCTAATTGTGGAAATAAATGAGAAAACTGTCAAATGGAATCTCTTTGATACAACTGCATTAAAAGATAATTTCCATTTCCCAGATGCATGATCTAACTCCTAATGAAAGGTGTGTCCTGAAGGACAGAATCTGACCTTATGTGACTCTAATGAACCCAACATCTTTAGCAGGCCTCTCAAATACTCCATTTTTCTGCAAAGTGTTTTACTGTACTGTTTACATGAAAGAAGCTGTACAAAAAATTTGAGTCAGATTAAATGCTGTAGGGCCAGATTTCATCTGATCTTCTCATGATACCCTAGTAAAAAATTAAAGGAAAGTCTTGTACAGGAAGTATTTCTTTTTACTGCATGAAGCAGCAGATCTTCTTCCTCATTGGGGAGGAAACAAGGACTCAGGTCTAACTTCCCTCTGCAATGGAGGAGATACTGAAAAGTTGAGACCAGCAGCGTATTTCCCCCACACAGCAACACTAGGAAGAACGTTGCCCAAGGTATAGGCTTTAGTGGTATTTTGGATGTGATTTTTAATTTGTTACCAGAACCCTTTAAATGCGCATGGTAGAGAAGGAGATATATTTTCAGCAGCTCACTTAATAAAACAAGGTTCCAATTTACATGAACATTCATTAGGAAGGATTTTTAACCTGTAGGTATGGCCAGACTCTAAGTAATGGTAAATCTGACAGAGACTGAAGTTGGAATTCTGTGGCTGCCCTCCTCCTGATCACTAACAGCCGGCTTTAAAGCAGTTATAAAACCACTGCCTGTATCCCAGCAGCAGAGCAGCACAACCCTAAGGCCAGGCAGAAGGAACTGCTGTTGCACAGACACTGTAGCTGTTAGCTCTGGTCTGGTTGGGCTACCCAAACTGGCTTGCACCCTTGTGCCTGGCTTTGGGGTCCCACGCTGGGAAACTCTCTGCTGTGCTTTTTGCTTCCATGGGCACAAAGGAAGACAATCAGAAGGATCTCACAGCAACGTCTCTGGGGATACACCTCAGACATATAAATATGAACATTCCTGCTCTGCTCCAAAGAGTTGCTAGTTAATGTTTATGCAGTTTTCATATTGGGCTTTTTCCTTAGCATCGATGAGTATCTGTGAGCCTCATATTCATACTTTAGCAGCCAGTAAGAATGGAGCCGGCACCATTTACACTTGGCCCACAGGTTCCTGTAAGTAAAGAGTACTCATCATCATCCACCATTGCACCCAGTAATTATCTTCAGGATAATTAGCATCTGTATCTTGGAGATCTCCATCAAGAGATTTGTATTGTGGACTATAACTATTAAGCTGGATCTCTTTCTGGTATGAACCAGCATAGCATCCTTAATTAATATATTTTTCTCTCCATCTGAGCTGGGACAAAGCCTTAGAAATTCATGTTGTTGAGGGATACTCAAGGCAGCTGTGAGCTATAGAACTGAGTCTCCCAAAATCTGATTATGCATTCCTTGTGCACTCTGAGCTTGAAAGTTATAGCTTGGTTGTAAATATGTGATCAGACCCTTGACTTGTTTAAATAGAGGACTATGTGTTGCATAGAATGTATGTGTCATTAATCTGCTAAACTTTGCACTGATAGAAACTCTTTTTTTAAGACAGAAGAAATTATTTTCAAACCTTAAAGCTTCACAGACAGCATCTATGATGCAAGAGTGCGTGGTCTGCATCCTTCCCATTTTAATCAGTATAATAATAGGGGATTACTTTGTATCATTTAAACAGTTTATGTATCATCATCTTGCCACCAAAATACCAGCGGCACTTCATGGATCTGTGTCAGCTTGAGAACAGATGAGGTTGTTGTTATTATTATTATTTATTATTATTATTATTATTATTATTATTATTATTATTATTATTATTATTATTATTATTACTCCTACTACTACTCCTACTACTACTCCTACTACTACTACTACTACTACTACTACTACTACTACTACTACTACTACTACTATTCCTCTTTCTCTGTTTGTTGTAGCTATGGCCTGTTTCATGCTTGCTGCTGAAACATGACCACAACCTACTGTAGCAGCAGATCTATGTGCTACCTGGGGAGCCGGCAGTGGGAACAGGGAAATCATGTCCCCACTTCCTTTCAGCAATAAAAGCCTCAGGATAAAATGTCTGTAAAGACGAGTGCTACTGAATGAGCCATTCCTAGGAGTGGAAGCAGGCTGGGATTGAAGTCTAGCTATTTATCTCTTCCTACAGCAGATTTGTGAGTGTTTGCCCTGGAAAGAGGAGAGGATTCAGAAGCCGTCACTGTTCACAAACCACAGTGTTAAAGCTGAAGTGCTAACGCCTTTCTGTGGTTCTGTGTTGTGTTTGTAAAAAGTACAGTAACTTCTGTCTGCAGATAAATGTTCACTACATGCATCTCACAACTTGTGGGGAATCTATTAGTAATTACAAGGAGATTTCTGTACCTCATAACATTTCTCTGGATTAATGTAAGATATGCCAGTTCCGGGACAACTACTTTTTCAGGCACACGTAATTCACTACAGTTATTTTGGTTAATTTTCTTCTTGCAAATAAGTACTACTAGTAATAGCTAGCATGTTGTTGCAATCCTCTTATGATCTTTCTCGTCACATAGAATTTATACACAATTGTAATTATTATTGTTACATAGCCCTGTATAATAACTGCATATGGTATAGGTATGTGTTAGCATATGTATGATGTTGTCACAACAATGTGTATTGTATAAATAAATGGTAAATATGAATGGTATATATATATTATTTGATACATATATGCACAAGGCAGTGATGCATACTTTGACATAGAGTTTGAGGCACATATGAATAAAAACTGGAGAAATAAGAAAAAGGAGCTATGGTAAAGACATTCTATCAATATCCAAATTGTTAATGATTAAGTATTTTTGAGGACAGATTAGGATAAAACTACCCAAAAAAGGAAAATAGTAATCAACAATCAAGATATATTTTCTTTTCTTTCCTCCTTAGAATGACTTTGATTTTTACTGTATTCAGATGGATTCCAACATATTCAGGAACTGTCATCAGACCATTTGTCATTCATGGGGAAATATAACAGGACTTGTATATCAGTAAATGAAACAGGAACATCTGATATTGCCAGTATAATATCAGCACCTTCTATTTAATTTGGATGCAATTAATCTGGAAGGACAGCAATGCCCCAGGAAACCAAATTTCCCTAGTTTTATACATCAGAAATAGATGTAATTTACTGGACTAGTGGCCTCATTTATGTGGGACAGACCTTCCAGTTGGAGTTTCCAAGCACCCCAACACTTTCATTTCACCAAGCTTCCTGTAGGGTATATATATCCATTTTCTGTGCTGGCAGTTACATGAGCTGCAAACTGCAGGGGCAGTGACACAGCTTGCACAGCCTCTGCACTTGAGCAAGGGGAATTGCAGGACATTTACAAGAAGATTGGGGTGATATATGAAGGAGGACAAGATGGTGGATGCATAAAAAGTAACAAATACACACAGAAGATATGAGAGGCAAAGAAGATCATCTTCAAAACACTCCCTGTCAACAACACACAGAGAGGGCAACCACAAGGTCTCCTGCTCCAGTGGAGTTATTGTCCAGTTTTGAATCCATGTAGTGGCCGTGAATGGCTTAGAAGCTCCTTTCTCCTGGATTTGTTCGCTATAATGACTGCAAGCACAGGGATGGTGGCTTGTTTTGAAAAGCTGCATAACTGGGGAGTGAAGATACCTACTGGGATGCTTCTGTTGAGTGTTGCAACTTCCCAGTGCCACCCTCAGCTGCTGGCAGCTGTTGCTGGCACTAGCCAATACTTAGGCATAAATAAGTGTCTTTTACTGTCTCTGCATGAGGTGTTCAAACACAAAAAAGGGCAGGTAACTCCCTAGCCTATAAAGCTCCTATGAATATATTGACATTTAACTATTGTGACTTAATCAAGATTTGTAAATACCTTACAATGAGCAAGTGATACACTCAGTGTCAATTAAAAGGAGGATGACACAGCACTGAGCTGATACTAGCCAAAGATATTTCTTGATGATCTGAAAAACCACACCTATCTACTGCTGATGCTTCGGGCAAATTATTTCCATAGGCTCAAACAATTAGAGATACCCTTCTGAATGATGTTTATCTAATGCTGCTTTCTTCACAGTAAAGACTGTTAATGCAGCAGTTGAGCAACTCCAGGAAGGCACAGTTATCCTGAGATAATCAGGAGCCTGAGGGCTCAGAGGCAGTCATCTGTGTTCTCTGCCCCAATTTCATCAGTATATTAAATTTAAAAAAATCTCTATGTTAATACATCATGAAGGTCAAACATTTCATTGCAAAGAAGGGTGGAAATTCAAAAACAGCATTCCCAGAGCAATTCTAACTATATGTTCACATGTATATAGGTACAGTGCATTTTCCCAAATATTATTAACACTGTCACCTAAAACCCATTAGACTGTGGACAAATTATTAGGGAATTGATGTATCAAAATCGTGCATTTATTTTTTTGCCTACATGTATATGTTTATGAAGTGTGTGAGTATGCAAATAATCAAATCAATTTCACTTTGGAGATGCATTTAAAAATACTCTTTGACTAGTTTTGTAATTCATTTACATATTATGCTATTGCTTATATGGAAGGGCAGAACTAAGGTTCATCTGTCCATTTTACCAATTCCATGTAACTGCATGGAACCTGTTTTATGTGATACTGATACCAAACCACAGGACACTGAGTATATGATATATTCTTGATTGTCTTGTGGGAAATTACAGTTTCCATATAGGTTCAGCTGGCAAGCTTTTTACCACTGATACACTTAAAGAAAATGGGGCTGAGATTTATTAGTAGTGTTTAGGATTCCTAATTACGGTCTAAGCTGCCTTAGACATACACTAGCAAACCTGGAACGAGCTGTAACTAGCTGACGGGCACCTATATGACAGAATGGTTCATGACTCTGTTGTGCATAGGTAGCCTAATATAGAGCACTACAGAATATATCTCCAGAGTGTAGCTTGGACAAGTACATGCTCAGCTTTTCATCATGGGTGTGATGTATGTGGCAAGGAGTCATGGCTGACTGCCCTCCCTACATTGTCATGTGAGAGAGCCATCTAATCACACTTAGGCTAGATGAGCAAAAATCCTGTGTATGGAAAATTCTGAGAATTACTGGCCCAGTGACTTGTTGACACTCAGTGTTCTCTGTACATTAAATACTGTGGGCAGTATTTAATCACTTTCTGAAGTCGATGTGCCTTCATGAACAGCCTAAACCACACATAGAAAGGTTTTGGAACTAAAATATAATGTTATGCCAAGAACAGGGCAAATACAGGGAGAGTAGGAAATGGGCTAACCTGGGAAAGCCTGATGCACCTCAGAATTTCTTCTATAAAAGGAAGGATCCCCCGAGGACTTTTCCTCCATTACTGAATGCCAGAGACAGAAAAAAAAAAAAATTACTTAAATGATAAAAAGCTATTCTCAAGAACCAGCTATAAAATGACTGTTATCTACAAGCCACTGCTCTTTCTCTGAATCCACTGTTATGTACCAGAATTGTTAAATAACAAGGTACTAATCTAAGAGTGTTTTCAGGCAAAAAAAGCTACAGTCCTCTCTTTATAACACTGAAAGAGCATAAAGAAATACAGTAAGAGTAAATGCTGATCTCGGAGCATAAATTTCAGTATTGTAGTGGATGAAAGGAAATTTACATACCATTTTGAAGTTGATTATATCACAAAACTCCACTCTAGAACTAACTCGCAGTCTTTAAACTACCGTGTTAAAGCAAAAAGGGAGACAAGATAAAAGATAAAGAGAAGGGGGAAGGGAAAAGTTGCTAATTTACAAAATAATGGGATTATGTAGAATAAAGGTTAGAGAAAATTATAAGAGTTAGAGAAAGACAGCATGAAATCCATTACTTGAATTCACTGTGGCCTCTCTGGGATCTGAAATTCACATAATTAGATGATTTTTTAAGGGAGAATGGAAAAGGAAAAATGTAGAAAACAACAAAAATTAGGAGAAGCAGGGAGGAAAACTAACAATTCAGGTGGCAACACCAATAAAACAAATTAGAATTTTTATTTTATGTTACATCATTAAAATCATGGCCCTGTGTCTTCTTTCACTTGAATTGAATTTGGAAATTCCACACAGGGCACACAAATAGGCTGCACAGCTAGCATAGCCTGTGGAGTATCACCTTAGCAGGTGAAACACAGCACCAGGGCAACAGGAGTATCATTTTCATGGAAGGAAATGCAACACCAGGGCAACAGCTTCCATCCTGTCACCATCTTCGGTAGTGATTCACAGGCCTCCTCTTAATCCAGCCTTGTCTGAATGTTAAAATCCTGTCTAGAGTTCAAATTTTATGCTGCTTCAGTTTGAAAAAGAAGATTCTGTGTAGTGCAGAGGCAATTAAAAGTCTTGTGACTTTTGAATTTCTAAGAAAGGGAGAGGACAGCATTTACATTTCAAATGCATGTTTTTATTGATAAAAAGTGAATATAACAACACAGATATCTCATGGGAACAGGATACTATGAAATCTTCAATTTGAAGTTCAGCAGAACTGCATAGTTCAGCAGCAATAAAATGCAAGTATTCATAAAATAAATCTATTGCAAAGATCATCTATTCAGACTTTCAGGACAATTAAGGAACAAGAAGGGATTTGACCCCTGAGTCCTTCTAGAGGTGACAGCAGAAAGGGGCGAATAGGCTGTAGGCCTAGCAGCTGATAAACCACCCTGAAAGATGGGCTGAAGTGTAGCAAACAAGCTGCGGAGAGGGAGTGAGCGAGAGGCAGGCAGAGTGGGGCATCACTCATCTTTGCACAAATCCCATTGATTACCACTGCACCCAAATGACCTGAAAAAACATCAAAACTTCTCCAGATCAGACTGTGGAACATGGCCTGTGCGAGATGTAACATCGTGTTTGGAGATGGTTTGAATGTATGCACTTACCCAAAATCAGTATTTTCCTGGTTTTACACTGGTTATTTAGAGGACACAAAACTTCACTAAAATATTATCTTCTAACTATAATATATACAGTCGGATTAGTGGTAAACACTTTAATGAAATTACTGTTTCAGAGGTTTGCAATTTATGGACTTCTTAAGAAAGAAGCAAAACTAATAAATTTTTATCAGCTAAAAAACCTGCAATGCACTCATTTTGAAAAAGAAAAGAAGAAAAGGAGAGGAGAGGAGAGGAGAGGAGAGGAGAGGAGAG
>VZRN01006818.1:3099673-3184719 GCA_013397935.1 Dasyornis broadbenti
TCGGCCCCGCCGCGGGCGGGGAAGAGAACGGTGCCCGGCGGCCGCCGGCGTTGTCAGCGGGAAGTCCGAGCCGAGCCCCACCTAGTCCGGCCGCGGGAGAGGAGCCGCTCGCTCTTTCCGGCCGGTGTGTGGGGGCGAGGCGGGGGGGTCAGCCCGGGCGCGGCCGGCTGGGGCAGCCCGCCGGGGCTTGTGCCTGGAGCTGCCTATTTGTTCCATGGAGCGGGACAAATACACAGCGCTGTGGCCTACGAGTTTCCCTTCCTGCTTATCATAAAATGTAAAGGGAATGACAGGGATGTTCGTCTCGTCTGAACATCGCACCATCGTCCGTGTCAAAGCAAATGGAAGAATCTGACACTTACTGCGCCAAACCCGTCTAATGAGCCTGAGATCCTTGTGCCCTTCTGCGTGCGTTGGTGAAGAATCGGTGCAAGGAAAACAAAGTTTGCAGAGGGGAAAATAGAACCAAATCTGACTGTTTTCACATTGGCCCTAGATTACAAAAGAGAATGAGAAACCAAGGTTTTCTGCGCAAAAAGAATAGCATGCTTTTACTCCCATTTCCATCTTAAAGGCATGGGTTGTGCTGCTCAGGGTAAATGAAACCAAAAAAGGAAAGTCTTTTTCTATATTGTTTTGGGGTATGATAGTAAGGTAGTACAGTTCCAAGAGAGGGTATGTCAGAGATGCCCAGCTTGAAAATCACACAGGTCGTGTGTGTGTTCTTGCATTTAGATGTTTTGATTAGTGTAATTGTAATTTTCCACATATAACAGCTACATCTTACCCCAGTCTGAGATGTGTAGACAGTGTATGACAAAGACTTTTCAGTACTCTTTCACCGTGAAGTATACATTGAAATTACTGTTATAAGAAAAGGAGACAAGAAACACTCTTTTCCATGAATTATAATTAAAAGGCAGTGAAGCAATCACATTGCGTTAAAGAATAACCATTTAAAAACAAGTGTATTTCCCTTTGGAAAGAGTCTCTTATCTCTATGAAAAAACTTTGAACATTAATCAAATTATTACCTTTTGGATGACTTGTCTCTATATTAAATTCACAAGCTTTTGGGAGGAAAAAAACCCAACTGAACTTGGTACAGTTGAGCATTTTCATTTTTCTTCTTCATTGCATCTTATTTTACTCTTGCTCAAAATCTATCATGTGGATTCATTCTAGATAAAAATGAACTGAGTGAATAGTGGGAGATACTTGGACTATTCACATTAAAGGCTTTGCAAAAATAAACTTTAACTAATTAGATGCGCTATTTTATTCCTTTGGTACCCATATATTTTCAGGCATGCTGCTTGTAGTGATATGAACTACTTCTGGTTTAACTTAGAGCTGTAGTGTAAAACTGTATTATTATCTGTACCCAGGTAACTGAGTTTGGAATTACACTGTACAATATAAGTACCGTGTACCTTTTTTGCAGCAAAGATGATAATACTTGGAGCACCTGTCTGCCTGGGGGTGAAATAACCTGTAAAATAAAGTTAAAAGACCAAAAAAAAAAAAAAAAAAAGTAAACCCAGAACTTTTATATGGGAGGAAGAAAACCCAATAGTCCTTTTACTGTCTGTACCTATGCTTCTATTACTATATACATGCACCAGATAAGTTTTCTGAGTGGAATTAAAACTGTGCTATTTTGTTCCAAAGCTCTGCTGTAGGACAGTTCATCAAAAATAAATCTGAAGTGAGCCATGACACTTCTTTTTGTGCTGTGCCAGTTTTTACAGAGTAAAACTGTCTTTTTAATTGAGAGCCTTTCTGGAGCAGAGGCAAACAGATGGGAATCTAGGTGAGGGCCTACAAAAGGAGAAAGAAATTGCTTGTATGGCTGAGGAAGGAAGTGTGCTGGAGACTACACTGTAGCTTGTGATCTAACAGTTAGTAAATGTGACAGGGAACTAAAATAAACAGTTGTCCACCTATCATCTGGGATGTGGGAAGTGCAAGAGTCACATAAGTACTTGAGTACTTGATGCTTACTGCTACAGTGCCAATCCTGTCATCCACAGAGCTCTGCTAGCTGCTCGGGGCTAGGTACAGAGAGGTGCTCTTAAGGATAAGAATATCTTACTGATAAAAACAGGCACTCTGTTGTCCTTGGGTGTACGCTGAGAGGGTAGAGCGGTCCTTTGTGAATTGGCCTTTCTAGGTAATGCTTAGATGACACTTTCAGATGCCTAGCTGACATTTGAGAGTGTTCATCAGGTTAGGCTCAAGTTGTGAGTTTTTAATCAAAATTGCTCTCTTAGTAAACAAATCACTCAGGATACGCTGTACGACAGAAGTTCATGTTTAGCTTGTGGTTGCAAGTGCTGCCACTCCTTTACCTCAGGACAAATCCAAAAGCAGACCGGAGTGCACTGTGTGGTGTCAGTGTACTGAATCCCTGCTGAGTTGGGGCAGGTTTCTGCTGTGTTCTGTTGCATCTAGGTCAGGTAGAGGGATATTTTAAACAGTCTTCTTGTTCAGAGAGATGAAAGGAATATCTCCAGTAACTACACCTTCATATTTCAAGGCAGACTTTGTTTTCTTGCTCAGATGTGGTTAAGATGGTCTGTTCCTTTTCTTCTTGCTTAAAGCAGGGGGAAAAAGAAGTGTTTTTGTACTAGAATGTCATTAGTAGGAGACCTGTTTTAGTAGAGCTTTAGTATCTTAAAGCATCTAATGTATCACATTTTCCTTAGGGTCTGTCATCCATGAGGCAGCTGGGTGAGACAGGCGTAGTAGAAGTAATGTTTTGATGAAGTTGTGGCAGTTTGCTTGTAGTAGGCAAATGCTATTTGGAGAAAGTCAAAGACCTAGTCTGCTGGTACAAACTGTTTCTTTATGAAGCAGTTAAATGAGGTTACCTTCAAAAGCAGCAGTAGGTTTTGGCTTGAAACTCTCAGCTCTCAAGCTTCAGAATGTGTAAAGAAACACTGGACAACTAAAAGTCAAGAAGTTTTTTATTTTTATGTGTGCCTGCTCATGCATACTCTTGTGAGCTCCTGACATACTGCATGTTCCTCTCTTCTAGCAGCAAAGAAAGGGAGGAAGGCTGTAAACACCAGGTTGGAAATCTGCCTATTAGGCAACTTCTGAAATATAAAATGATTTGGGGGCCCTCTAGCTATTCAAGATACTTCTTTTTCAAGAACAGTCTTTTAACAGTGATTTTTACTACTGAAGCAGTAGATTGAAAGTCACTATAAGACCCTAGAGGAATGTGTGTTGCAGAGTTAGATGTTTTAAAGGTGAATCAGGAAGAAGAGGAGGCATTTGACAATACCTTGTGCACTGTCCCAGTCAGCACTCTAGTTATTAATCTAAGGACTTGATGTTATTTGAAGTTGGTATGCAGCTACAAAAAGAGACTGCCAAGTAAGTCCACATGGTTAGTTTATTCCTGACCAAGGGAGGAAGGCCAGACCATAGTGGAGAAGTAGGACGGTCTAGCTCTTCTGATGGATTGGTGTTTGTGTCCTGTGACAGACAAGCAATATCTCATGTTTCTCCCAAGCTTGAAATTCTCTTTAGGAAATCTGTACTTTCTTAGATCACTTGGTATCATTCCTGCAGCTGTTGCAACACAGGAAGGTGGCCTAAATGTGAATGACTTGACAAGGTCTTCTGCGAAAACGATATTGTGAGCCACTGTTACTCATTCATGAAATCATTTTCAATGTAACCCTAATTGTAGAGCTGTGAGAAACCTTATATCATTAAATTTTTGAGCAGTATTGAAGACCTGGAATAGGGGAACAGTTTATTTTCATAACTGAAGACAAACTTAAAGCAAGGCTCTGTAGTTAAAATTCTTTTTCATTGAAACTCAGGAGAATGTGATCTTTGCATCAAGAGTTGTTGACATTGAAGTGACTCTTACTTGTTTTAATTATAGCGGTTTTTATTACCTAATTTCAGTAGGTAATCTGGATTAAAGGAAAATATGTACTCCAGCATTTCCATTAGTATGGCTTACTCTATAACTTTTTGTGACATTAGATGGTGAAAGTTTTTCCTTAAATTAGCTTCTTACCTATTGCCCAGATAACATATATTGTCTAGCCTCCTCTTCAGTTAATCTGATAATTTGTGAAGAGTCCCTGCAACTGTTTCTTTCTGTTTCTCTGCATTAGTTGTCTTAGCTTTTGAAGTCTTGTCCTAATTTTTCCACTCACAGTCTCTGCTTCTGAAACCTAACCAATTGTGCCTTCACGGTTTTTTGTGTCTGCAGTGAAGTTTATTAAAAGCATTCTTCGTATATCAGGAAGAAGCAAAAAAACCAGTATCACCACGTCTGTCAAGGATGAGCTGCAGACATTAGTGAGTTATCTATGTGGAGTTCCAGAGGGGAGGTACAGGGGATAGAAGGAGCACCTGTTACTAGGAGTGGCACTTCAGCACTGCAGAAGTGGTTTTGGTAGTTACAGAGTCAGACCAGCTACTTTGATTTTTCTAGTGGTTTCATATATGGTCAGTATTTTTCATTTGAGATTAAGTCAGCATGCTGAACAGTAGTTGGACTGCATCAGAACCCAGATAACAGTGATAGTTAAGTTGTGCAACTGTACAATCATTGTTTGCAGTTAATCAAACTTCTATTAACATCTAGTCTAGTACTTCCCCCATAAGTGATTTGTTAGAAGACTAGGGGAAAGTTGCAAAATGTTTCAGGATGGTAAACTGGAATGTCGAGTCAAAGCAATCTCCATTGAAGTGGAAGTTACCTAAAAATCTTTTACTCTCTGCAATACAATATTTAGGACTAGATTGATTTATTTTTTCTATCAGGTGACGTTTACTATTGATACTGAGTTGTGGATGCCTGATCTCTCATTCAAAGCCAGGCTGGATGCTAGCCAGGCCCTGAGTTACCTGATCTAGTGCATGGTATCCCTGTCTATGCCTGGTTGAACTACATCATCTTTTTGGTCCCTTCCCATCCAAGCCGTTCTGTGTGTGTGGCTGTGTGTCCAGGCGTGTGGGGGCAGCCCAGTGACATACCGTGCAGGAACCTCTTTTATTCATCTTGTGAATGTGAAGCAGTTACAGGAAATTGTTAGAGGTTGTAAGGTCCAGTCCGTAAAATTCTTGTGATCTTGCATTGTGAAGGTACCTACAAGTTAACATTCTCAAAGCTTGATGTACAAGTTGACCCATAAACGTGGCCTACTTGGCTTCATGTAATCACTTTTTGCATAAAATATTGCTGAAGGATTTTCTTTGGATTGGGAGAGTATATAAAGTAATACAGCATACAAAATCTTGACTCGTTCACTTCAGGAGTTACATTTACATAGTTAGTATGACTAAGGATATATCATACTGTCTTTTTGTGATCCTTCTTGTTAAAAATGGAGTTTTGAAGGGCAGTAGACATTCTTTGAGTGTGGTGATTTTATTCCCACTCAGAGAATGGTCATTTTGTTATTTACTGTTACTGTCTGTTGTTTATATTGGTAGAAGCATATAGAAAATGCAATGTGTTTTCATGGGTTTTATGGTGAGCAGCATCAAAAATAAGTTTGTGAAAAGTGTAACCTCATCTTCAGAATTCTCACAAATATAATACCAATCCACAGATGGATTTCCAACGTAGTTTTATATCAACAAGTATACAGTTTGAGATGCCTTGGACTTGTGTTCTTTGTGGACTGTGAAATGTTGTGTTCAAAAACCTAGCCTCTACCAAGATTAGTTATTTCAGAATGTGCCGTGCTTCTAGAAACTGTTGCCAAATTGTCATCTTAGCACTTGGTGGAATCAAAGAAACTGTAGTAGTGCTGTGGCATCAAGGAGCACTGGAAGAGGCAAGAATAGCTGACTGTCATGCTGGAGAGTATCCCTCTTACATTTTTTTGATCCATCCTTTTTTACTTGGTAGCAGATTAGATGCGATTTCACCAAAGAAGAGACACCCTGGTGCTTAATCTCTGTGGGCATTGAGTAAGTTTGGAGACCAATAGAGAGAAGTTGTAATATTATAATAAGCAGACACTCATAACTAGTTTTTTGTCTAGTTGTGCTTTATCTTCTAATGTTCTTACTTTTGGTGTACAATTTTCTACTTGCTTTTTATATCTGAATACTAGAGAGGGAAACAAGCATTTCTGAATTATATTATATATATTATTCTCATTTTATTGTTACCTTTTCACCTTCCTTTATATTCGAGTTTATATTTTTATATTTGCTTATATTTTTAATGATCCTCTGGGTTTTTTTCTGATCTCCCTAAATGTTTTATTTCAGGAATTGCCCAAAGCTAAACTGAGGTTCAGCCGGAGATCTCACATAGAAAACTTAAGTGTGCTAGCTGAAATTCAGCAAAGACTGAGGAAAATGAGGTTTTACAATTAAGTGCTTTAGGCCACTATGTGTGCTTGTGTTTGGCATTGTTTTGATCTGTGTGTTGCTTTTCATCAAACTCTTAAGAGTAATCTCAGAAGAGTGCTGTACCAATGTGAGTACAAATTAGAGTGAGAAAGTAAGAATATTTCGTGTGAATCCTGGAACATAAAGATCTAGTAGGTTGTACAGTTTTATTCTTGAAGAACAAAGAAGTCCTGAAGTCTCCCTTTTCTGCTAAAAATCTCGGTCCTGTATAGCCAGGAAACTGGTGAAGAAACAACATTAAGTGCAAGTTTGAACATAGTTTAACTGCAGTAACCAGTATTTTGAGCAATGTGAAGTCTTGCTAACTAGTTCTGCCTCTAGCCAGAGGCAAGATCTTAAGATGCAGTTTGCAATAACTTTTTTCAAAGACAAATGCGCCAATTTGAAAATGTTTGTACTTACAGGTAATGCTATTCTTTCGTTACTTAATCTTATTCGTTACTTAATTTTAAATGAAATTTGGTGCTCTAAGTTTCACAGAGGAAAGCTGAAGCCTCTTTTCTAAGCTGAATGCTGAATCTGCTGTGGTCGTAGAAGTGAAAATAAGAAACCTTTCACAGACTTGCCTACAGAATGTTGAAGGCATAGATCACAAGCACCTAAACAGTATGCATTCAGTAAACTGCAGGCACCCTAAGAAATGTGGAAATGAAAGACTGGTTTCCTGAAGGATGAACTTACTTCACTGGGACAGTCAGGGTGGATTGAAAAGTCATGCTTCTACTTGGGCTTTGCCCAAAATATAGATTGTTTTGAGATGCTTGTATTTCAAGTAAAACTCTTCAGTGAAAGATTAGGGTGTAGTGGTAGTGCTCGTTCAAATGCTGTGGTGATTGTGATTGTCACAGCCTACGTAATTGATAACTCTTAGAAGACAGACATGCGGATTTTTTGGGAAAGATCTTCCCATCCAAACCCATAGAGTTGATTTTAAATTTCAGTAGCCTTTGAACATCTTCTGTTACATTATCAGTGTGTTTGATTTGTTGTGGGTTGACCCTGGGTGAACATCAGGTGCCTACCAAAGCTGCTGTATCATTCCCCTCCTCAGCTGTGTGGGGCAGTGTATTGTTTGCATGACCTTGCTTTGGTAGCAGGTAGGCTGTTGGGGTGGCTTCTCTGAGAAGCTGCTAGAAGCTTCTTCCATGTCTGATATAACCAATCCCTGGTAGCTCCAAAGATGAATGTGCCACTAGTTTAGGCTGGGCCAATTAGAAATGGTGGTAATACCTCTGTGATAACAAATTTAAAAAGAAAAAGAAGGGGGGAAAAAAGTTAATGCGCAGTTGTAATTGCAGCCAGAGAAGAGTGGGCTGAGAATATGTGAGAGGAACAAGTCTGCAGACACCAAGGTCAGTGGAGAAGGCAGGGCAGGAGGTGCTTCAGGTGCTGGAGCTGATTCCTCTGCAGACATGGTGATGCAGCTGTGCCCATAAAGCCCATGGAGGTCCATGAGGATGCAGAGATCCACTCACAGCCTATGGAGCAAACCCATGCTGGAGCAGGTGGGTGCCTGAGAGGAGGCTGTGAACCCATGGGAAGTCTGCGCTGGAACCGGCTCTTGGCAGGGACCTGCAGACCCGTGGAGACAGGAGCCCACACTGGAGCAGTGTGCTGGTAGGACTTGTGACCCTGTGGGGGACCAAAGCTGGAGCAGCCTGTCCTTGAAGGACTGCTCCCCGTGGAGGAGTTGACTCATGCTTCGGCAGTTTGAGGGGTTCTGTTTCCCATGGGATGGACTCATATTGCACCCATTCACGGAGAACTGTTAGCGAGATGGACTCAGATTGGATAAATTAACAGTAAACTATCTCCTGTGGGAGGGACCCCACATTGGAGCTAGGGAAGGACTCCTCTCCGTGACCAATGGCAAAAACATGTGATGAACTGACCATAACCCCCATTCCCTTCTCCCTGCGCCACTGGGGAAGGAGGTAGAACTTGGGAAGGAGACGGGGTGGGAGAAAGGTGTTTTTAAGGTCTTACTTTACTTCTCATTATCTTGCTCTAATTTTGTCAGTAATAAATTCAGTTAATATCTCTGATAGAGGCCTGTTTTGCCTCTGATGGGATTTGGTGAGTGATCTCTCCTGGTCCTTACCTCAACTCGTGGACCTTTCATTATATTTTCTCTTCTTTTTCCAGTTGAGGAGGGGAGTGATAAAGAGTCATTGGCAGATGCCTGGCATTGAGCCGGGGTCACCTCACTACAGACAGAAAATTATAGCACAAGGCTTTCTGGGTCAAGATAAGGACAGGGAAGATCACTTGCCAGTTGCTGTCACAGGGATAAAATAGAATCAACTTGGGGAAATCAGTTTAATTCATTGCCAATCATATCAGAGTAGGATAATGAGAAATAAATCCAAATCTTAATAACACCTTCTTCCCAGGCTGAACTTTGCTCCTACAAAAAGCAAAGTTACTATCTCTCCCTTAGCAGTGCAGTGGGACGGGGAATGGGGGCTGCAGTCACTAGCATGGACATGTTGTCTCTGCTGCTCCTTCTTTCTCAGTAGGAGGACTCCTCACACTCTTCCCCTGCTCCAGTGTGGGGTCTCTCCCATGGGAGATAGTCGTTCATAAGCTTCTCCAGCATGAGTCCCTTCTGGGGGTGCAGTCCTTCAGGAACAAACTGCACCAGCATGTGATTTCTGTAATGTCACAGCCTCCTTTGGGCATTTATCTACTCTGGCCTGGGATCCTCCATGGGCTCTCAGTGGATCTCTGCTCCATTGTGGACCTCCATGGCTGCAGTGGGGACAGTGTGTCTCACCATGGGCTGCAGGGGAATCTCTGCACCAGCACCTGAAGCACCTCCTCCTCCTCCTTCTTCACTCACCACTCACGCAAAGTTATTGCTCTTGCATGTTCTCACTCTTCTCTCCACTGCAATTCTTCCCACTATCAGTTCACCCTTCCAACCCCCTTAAATATGTTATTCCAGAGGTGCTGCTGTTGCTGATGGACTCAGCCTTAGCCTGCAGTGGGTCTATCCCGAAGCCATCTGACATTGGCTGTGCCAGACATGGGGGAAGCTTCTGGCAGCTTCTCACAAAGCCACCCAGCTACCAAAACCTTACTATGCAAACCCAATAAAATTTGACTTAGAGAAAAGTGAATCTTGAGGTATGACAGGTTTCTCCAGGAAAAGGCAGGCTTTGAAGATGCAGAGGAACCAAAAAGTACGGTCTAAACATGAACTAGAGTGATCTTACGAAAATTCAAATAGAATCTTGTGGAGACTTGATTAAACGAGTTTATCCCTCATTAATTTGGTAACTTTCTACTAAAGATTTAGTCCGTGTAATTGAAAGTAGTGTTGGGATCAGTGTGATTCAAATTCATTTAGTTAAAATTATTCAGCTTTTTGTGTAGGTGTGCTCGTGTCTATGAGCTCAGGCTTGCAAGTGTGAATTGCTTACCTTTGGGGTTATACTCCTAACTCAGATTTTTCACCTCTTGAAAATTTGTGACCCATTGAATGAGAGTTCTTTGGGGGTTTGCATCACAGAGCAGATGCAAAGCTATGGCAATTCACGGCTTTGCATGCAAATATTAGCTCGAATTTGTTTCTGTGGGGATTGTTGGTTTGGTTTTTTAGGTTGGGGTTTTTTTGTTGTTTTTTGGGGGGTGAGGGACATGGGGAGTCATTTTAGTGGGTGAGGTTTTTGTGTGGGGTTTAGTTTTTTTGATTGGTTGAGTTTGTTGTGTGTTTGGGGTTTTTCTTAAATATCCTCTTGAAGTGTGTGGCAACTTAGCAGTTGCCTAAGGAACAACCAAGTTGTTTGCGCATCTCCATATGGGCAGAGCTGTGAAGGTCAATTTATGCAGTTGTCATCTTATAGGTAAGGTTTGCTTGTGGGTTAGACCTTATCTGTGGAGCAGCCATCCCTAGGTTCAAAGCGCTACTGCTTCACTGCCAGAAATAGAACAGGATGTTTTGTCCAAGTTTCACCCACTTCAGTTAAGCTTTTCAGACTTTTTAGAAACTCATGTTCACCAGTGGATTCAGCTAATGAAGTTAATTGTTAAAGAAGCAGTTAAGGTTGCACCTCCATTATTGTACCAGTAGCAAAACCACGTGGCAGAGAATAGTAGTTGTTGCTGGGTGTTGGTGTATGCCTTTTTCAGACCCTCAGGACAGATGTCTGAAGCTATAACAAAAGAATTGTTGAAGGTAGGTATCATTTGGGTGACTTCGAGTAAGGTTTGTTGCTCATGTTCAAATACGGTGTTTCTGTTAGGGAAGTATTGATTGAGAGGTTAAAACAGACATGAGTTACAATTACTTGGGACTCTGCTGGTATGGTTCAGTTATCATGAAAGAGCTAATTTTATTCCTGTTAATGAATGCTTCTAGTGAGTATTCTCAATTTATATAGAATCAGTGTTGTTTCAACAGATAAAATTTCTAATCTTAATTAAAATTATGTATGGGAATTTGTACGACTTATCTGTGGCTACCAACCTGATTTGTAATAGAATTACTGTAAATTGTACTGTGGAAAGATACTTTGTACATAAAGGGCCTACACTAGCTGGGTTTAAATGGCCAGTAACAAAACATCATATAATGATGAAGGAAATCTTTATATCTGTGCCTTGATGATGTGTTAGTAATCTAAACAAACCTGAATAAAACCCAAACTTCCTATAGTGAAGACAGTACAAGTAATGATACCGCAGCATGCAAGCTCTGACGCTGCCAGGGGTGTATATGATGTGTAGGTATGGAGAAAAAGAAACAGGAGGAACAAAAGTTAAGGTGATCCTGGAATTGCAGCTGAACTCAGCATTGGCTTATGTCTGTAGAAGGAAACCTGATACAAGGCTTTACTAGTTCAGCAGCCAGTGTCACAATCAAAGTAGAGCTAGGATTGCCAGATGTTAAGCAGATACCAGATGGAATTTGAGGCTAGGTCTTGCTTCTGAAAGAGAAATTATGATGCCTTTTTCCAAAGAAGAGTGTCTTAAGCCAACTGGCAAGCTTGTTCCTAAAGTAACTTTCAAACTGCACATGAGTGCATTTTTTAAACTATCTTAACTCTGAAAACTTCCATGCCTTACTTGTAGTCCTGCTGGATTTTACCTTGTTCTGTGGCTTGAAAGGTAAAATACTGTGTAACAATTACGGGGACAAACAAATGGTTGCATCTGCTTTTAGTCAGAAAGATGCCTATCAGGTAATAAAGCAAGTTGTATATGCTATGATGTGGCAATCCATTAACTTGTAAAAGTTGTAGAGCTAAATACTGATTCTTCTCTGCAACGATAATAGAGCCAAATTCACAGCATCAAATTGCTGGTTCAGTTCTCAGAATTTGCTTTATGGTTGACTGTTTAGCTTATGCATAGCAAGACTTTGTAAGGTGGTAATTATACATTCTCTGAATTTAATACACTTGTAGTATTTTTTCAAATCTGACTGTTGTTTCTGTTTATTACCTGCCTGGATTTTCTTTGCAAGCATAAAAAGCATTTGCAATTCAGTTTCTTCTGGAATTCGGTGGTCATAATTTTAACTGTAAGTTTGCCTGGTAGAACATTCACAACCAGTTTCCTGGGGGATGGTGACTGTTTTACAGAAATAGGGAGAACATGCAAAATCATGGCAAACAGTCACCAAAAATAAGAATGTATCTGATAAATGTTACAAATTTCATTTGAAGCTAAAATAGACTCTATGGCATAGGTTTTATAAGGTACTCCACATTTGAATTGACATGGTAGAATTTTTGCACAAAGTTGAAATTTGAACTCAGTAAGCATTGAAGCATAGCATATTCTTAGTAGCATACAAATGTTCATTACATCACTTTCTTTGAAAATGCTTTTTGTATTTTGTGTGAATCTACTGCAAGTTGCACATGACTGCTAGTCTCTCACATCACGAAGCTTCCACCTTGAGACACCAGTGACTTAGAGCAGGCAGTTTTTACCCTTACAACATCCATTAAATTTCTGTTCAAATTTAAGATCTAGCTGGGAGTTAACTTTGACTTAAGAAAAAAAAAAAGAAATCCGATTTTATTCAGCTATACTAATTATAGACAGTGGAACTAGTCTCATAAGGTCAGATGTTGTTAGCTGCTTTGCAGAAATGGTCCCTGTGTGCAGTATTAATCAAGGTAACTCCCTTCAGTGGAAGGAGGAAAACTTGGTTAAGCTTTCTCTGTGTAAGTGTCTCTGTGGGCTGTTCAAGGAACAGCTTAAACCTTGGTGCCATGCTTGTGCTGCAGTAGCTTGTTCTCAGGTCTCTGACTGTTTCTCAGGTGGTTAGTATGATTTCATGTCACTGAATAAGCTTAACCACCCAGACAGCTTTCTGAAAATCCTCTGAAGATTGTCTGACATCAGTTAAAACATTTGAACATAATTGAAGAGCTATTTTTGTCCAAGAAAAATTACAGTATTAGTGCCCAGAAGAACTGGCTGTTCAACTGATGAAATAGATGTTTGTCAAGACCAGAAACTATCAAAATCAGGAAAAAACTAGAAATAAAAGTTGCTTCTAGCTTTGTTTACTGAACGGTGGATTCAATTCCAGAGAGTCTGCATTAGTAATGAAGTAATTGTACTTTCAGGAATCTTGAGTATGAAAGTCTTTAATTAGACCACGATCAGCTTTTCAGTGTATCTAATCATCAGAATTGATTTCAGAATAATGTTTTTTATAAGTGTGTGAAAGTCAGCTCTGGAGTATTTTAATTTCTCTTTTATAAGAGGTACACTTACCCTGTTGAGTAAGGGTTATCTGAATTGTCTTAATTCCTAAAGCCTCTGTAAGTTGGTAAACATGAATGGGCTTCAACTTCAGGTTATGTTGTCAAAGTTCTGCTTATGTTCTGAAATTATTCTGGGGGCGAAAAACCCCCTCCTTGGAGTTGAGAGATAAGAATTTAGGACTTCTCACATGTAAGTATTTGGGAAATATTAAGAACAGCACCCATCATCTCTTAATTAGTTGTTCACCTGAAGACGAGGTTCTAAACTAGGAGATTCAAAACTTAATGGAATCTGGATAGTTTGGCTGTCTGAGACTGCTCCAGTATCAGAAATGGGAAACATCTCTGGAAAGACATAATCCTCTGAGTTTGGCTGGTCTCATGACTGAACTAGTGCTATTTTTCCAAATGTCTGACCATTGTCATCTTGTTTCATCTCAGGGCTAGTATCCCCTTTGTGAGAAAAAGGTGGATTTTTTCCCTTTGCTTTTTTTTCCCCTCCGCTGGTAATTGTAAGCAGGTAAACCAGTCAGTTAATTTGTTTCATCTGCCAATCTAGTATTTGAATCTTTTTTTTTCTAATGCAAATAGTTGAGATTAATTTAGGTGTGCTAGTCTCAAGGTGGTTCTAGCAAAGTCTTTCTTCCAGAGAGGTAAATGTTCTGAGGCAAAAGTATTAGGAAAATTTTAATTAATACAATGAACCAAAATATCAGGGTCTGAACAAGAATCATGGTGTCTGTGAAGTGCTAAATAATCATGATCCTTTCTGAAAATGATGAGGCTTCTGGGAGGGCCAATTCATTTAATTCCATACCTGAACAACGAGTTCTTATAAGCAAGCCTTGGGGATATCTTCAGGTAGGTGACTGTACTTAGTTCATGTCTTCAGCCTGGGACTGAGCTCCAGTTACAGCTTCATATAGTTTAATATCACTTGAAAAGATTGGATTATTAGCTTTCCCATCTCTTAGATAACAAAGTACAATCAGAATCCAAAATTTGAAGCTGAAGGAATTGAAAGAAAACTAAAAACAAAAAAACCAAAACAAACAAAAAAAAAACAACAAAAAAAACCAAAACCAAAAAAAAAAAAAAAAAAAAAAAAACACCCCACTTTCACAAGTATCACATAAAGCACAATTATCAATGGTATATGAACTTCCTTGAATTCTTCATTGCATGGTTGCATTTTAGAAAAGCTTTACAAGCAATAAGTGTGCAGTTTTTTCATTCATCTCTAAAGTAAGATTACTTATTTCTCAACTTCCTTAGCATCATCTTTGTTTTCAATTTTTCTGGAGACATGCTTCAAAAAGCTATTGAAGAAAATATCCAGGAGGCACTTTTTCCTGGCTTGTCTGAGAAGGACAGAAGCAGAAAGCAAGTTCTACATTCACAGTCCTTGTCAGATGTGAAGCTTTTGAAATGCTGCATTTTCAGTGACTTGTCCTGGTTAACCTTTCTTCTATTCAAATGGGTTTGTTCAAAGATCTACTCATCCTTCAGAGAGAATCTTTATAGGGAAAAGTGTCTGTGTGTATATAGAGTGTGTGCGTGTACTCTTCTAGTTTACCAAGTACTTCACATGTGCCATGAAGAAGTGGAATTAAGCAGTTAGATGAATACAATGCACTAATGCACTAATTACAAGAAGTATTTTGAACAGACTAGCAAGAGAGGCTGCACAGACACAGTGGTTTTATCTCAGTAAGTGTGCAAGGCGGTTCCTGGGGTGTCGCTGGCAGTTAATGGAGGCAGTCTGAAATTGAGCTCTGTACTTTTGAGAGATTGTGTACTTGAAACGGCATTAGAACCCAGTTTGTGATAGTGCTGTCTCTTGAAGAGTAGCTTCCCTCGTTTTTTCTAGCTAAATTTTCCATTAGGCATCTCCACAGTTCAGTTATGTCAAATATATCTGTGCGTATAAGTACTCAACTCAGCTGTTCAAAGGCGGTACCTGCCCCAATTAAGTGAAAAAGGTCTTATTTTTTGCGTGCTTCCTATCTTCTTGCTCTTTAGCGTCTGCATAGAGGCTGTAGTTGACAGTATTTTCCTGCCTAAAGGTGGGGGAGTGGAAAAATGAAAAAGCAAAGGAAAGTTGGCATTGCTCTCACTTCTGGCAGGTCAGTCACCTTATAGGTCGATAGCCTTTAAAGCAAAATTCTCCTTTAAAATAGACTCTACTAAGTGAAGAGGGGGATTCAAACAGGTTACTTCATATGTTTCCTAAGATTAAGTGTAAACTTACTTGTATCTAATTGTTTGGTGGTTAGGTTGATACTTCTCAAGTGTCCAATAAATCTGGGGAGGTCTTGCTTATCTGTTGCTCACATATCTTAGTATCTTTATTTGTGTTGTGCCTCTTTAAGTATTGTCATTTTGCATCCCAGAGGTGATCTGGTGACTACAGACAGATGTTGTTGGACTTGACCCTATCTTATTCTAGAAACGCCAGCCAGATATGTTGCTTTATGGCTTAAACCTTCTCTTTTAGATTTTGTCTTCTTCCTTTTCCCCCCACTCATTTGTCACCAATGAGTCAAAAGGAAATCCTGTTGGCACTAGATGAATCTGCATACCTTATTAGTTCCAGAGTGAAGCATTTGTGTCAACTGAAAAATAAAGAGCATGATTGAGATTTAGGATGCCAGCAGGATCTGTTGCGGAAAAATGGGTTTGATCAAGAGCAGGGTCAGGTCAGGTTATTTGAGAATCACTGGGAAGTCAAGTTCAGGAAGGATCAGAGCCCAGGCTCAGTCTGAGGCATGCTTGCAGCCATCAAGCATACTGGTCAGTGAAAAAGTGTGTGCTAGGCTTAACACCACCAAATAGTGTGGCAGACTGCAGTGTCCTACATGAGCCAGTGATTTCTTGGCTGAGGAGGCACAGACCTGCAATCAGGAAAGTTTTCTTAGGAAAATTCTTTTAGCTAGGAGTTGAGGTTTTCTTTCCTGTTAGAAAATAGTAAGAGAAAGATGAACTGTGATCAGTACGGTTGCTCAAAGGCAGTGGGGTGGTAGATCTAAGTGGCAGCAGACTATGGATGGTGCTTCTGCTGCATGCTGTGTTAGCGATGTCCAGGTTAGCTTTCTTGAAGTGTTTTAGAAGATACATTAGTTTGTGTTCCATTCCAAGATATAATGGCCAGATGATAACACCAGTGCAGGAATGCCAAGCTGCCTCTATACTTTATGAGCCTGTATATAGTATATATATGTTTTAATTATGTGCCACCACTTAAAGTAGGGAAATCAACTCCAGAATGTTGTACAGCGATTGGATATTTAGGGTTGAACTTCCAATCTGGATGCTGAAAGAAGCTTCAGCTTACATTAGATTCCTGAATTGCTGTTTCAGAGCCAAAAATGAAATTGGCAGTCTCTCACTAAAACCAAGTTAGTTTATCTCAGGGTTTGGAATTTTCTTTGGAATTGTAGATCACTGAGTAGGAAAAAGTCACAAATTACTTAAACCAGATATTTGTTACCTGCTGCTTAAGTTCTGCTACTTTTAAACTACTTTTAGCTGTCATTATTGATATCTCCATATTTCGTTGCTAACTTGAGGCTGAAGATGGAAAAATTCAGCTTAAATCTTTCTCTTAAAGACAGTGAAATTGCTGCAGTTCACCCAGATTACTGTATTGGGATTTCCACTGTACCCGTTACATTTATGTCATTCTAGTCACACCCTTCTAAAAATAAAGGGATAACTGAATGTTTGTTTTGAAGAAATGACTGGTAATGTAGTTATAGGCTTAACTTGTCATGAGTTTGAAAGGTGCCTTTCAGTACAGTTAGGAAAAATTGTATTTATAAAAAGGCTGGACAATTTACAGATTTGTGGATCTAAGAGCATTTACAGTGGTGCCAAGTAGATGAAACTTGTGTGAATGGTTCTTGTGGTCTGTGTTTGCAAAAAATTATGTAGAGAGGGAAACAGTTTTTTAAATCAGGAGTGAAATGACGTCCTATTAGGTGTGAAAATCACTTAAACTCAAAATGTATTGGTGACAGAAGCCTGTGGAGACACCTCCTTTGCTGGACATCAGGTCAATTATTTCCTTAGGGATTTCTCCTGGTGTTCCTTTTGCGAAGGACAGTTTAAATAAATTGAAAGATTATGCATTTGCAAGAAGAAATAGGACCTGGTCTCTTGATTTCTCAGTCTTCTGACAATCAGTGGTGGCAGAGGCAGGACACTACTGTGGTGGTTTAATTTCTGTGTAAATCATCTCAGCATTTTGTGCTAAATACCTAACAGATGGTGTGATTTCAGAGATTCTGTCAAATTACTGCTGATGAGAAGAGTCTTTCTCTTACCTTACTTTTATCCCTGCTTACCTTTACAAGTACCTGTGTTGGATCCCTGCACTTTTCCTTTTCCCCAGCCCACATATTATTCTTTAGTTGGGGAGGGTTCCATCTTTCTGTCAGGGTGGAGAGGGGAGAAAATCGGTAACTCAATCTGGTAAGTGCTAGAGTCCCCACAGGAAAGGAACTGAGACCTTCCTCTCAGGAAACAGTAACAGTCCTGTTAGCTCAGTTGCCAGCAGGACTGTAAGAGGGGTGGGGTTTTGAGCAGTGTGACCCAAAGACATGTCCCAGAATCTGTGGCCTTGTTTTGGTTTTGCTGGGTCAATTTCCAGCAAAGATGAGCAAGCAGATATCATAGTTTGCTGTAGGTAGCCACACCAGCTAGTGTGGAACAGGGAAACAGATTTAACTTGTAGAAAAGGTATGGTCTCAAAATACTATTTTGGTTGTTTCCATTTACTCATGAAATGAGTCATTATAATTGCAGTTAGATACCTAGTGAAACATTAAACAGTTTTGAGACTTGGGAAGGGATTTTTTTTTTAAAAAATGATTTCTGGCATCCTGCTGTTCTTTTTAAGAAGTGTTTGTTTGCTGGGAAGAGGAGGTTTTAATTTTCTTGTACAAGTCTTTCTCTGTGATTCTTTGCTTAGCACTTTAGTGTTTCAGAATAGAAAATTCATGTTATCTCCTCTTGGATAATTACTTCTTATGAATAGCTTTAGTATAGTATGGTTTATTCAATATTTATGGGAGAACCAGTAATGAGGTAGAGGAAATACTATATCTGATGATTTGCAGTATTTTATTGTATCTGCCTTAAGAGTTAATAGTTTAAAATATCTGCTGTATTAAAGAAGTTAACTAAGGAGTTTTTATCAAACCTTGCTTAGTGAACTGGATTGCGGTGTCATGGTTGTACTTCCTGCATGTAGATCAAGCTTTAATCAGACTGGTGATTTGTGTCTTTTAGGTGTTGAGGGTGATTTATCTCTTGCATCATGCGTGAATACAAGCTAGTGGTTCTTGGTTCTGGAGGAGTTGGAAAGTCTGCTCTGGTAAGTATGAGGCAGTTCAAGTATGGTTTTTTAGACTTCCTGTATTTTTTCCTCTAATACCCTCCCTACTAAAGTATAATTCTTTCTGGAAGTGGGCTCAAATAAATATAAGCATTAGTAATGCCCAGTGAGGCATCATGGCTAGAATAGATAGATCCTTTACTGGGTGCATCTGCATCCATTGGTGCATTCTCACATGCTGTTGTTTTTGTCTGGGTTTGGTAGATGGTGTTTGATCAGTCTAATGCAGTGAGGTGGAGCCACAGCATTATGAGGGTGTCTGGCTTCAGCAGATAATCCAGCCATCAGTGTGTGGGAAATCAAGCTCCTTTGTGAATCTCTCAAAGGATATGAACTAGCTTGCCCCCTGTAAGTCCTGTCTCTAGAAAGGTCTTCAGGGTGCTGTTTGCTTAATGTTCGATAGCAGTCTCTGTAGCACTAATATTTTTTATGCAGATAGAAATACAGATTCATATGTTGGTAGGAAGTTTAATGTGTTTCCTGCACCTTTTCTGTGCAAGTAGGTATATAGCTGTGGCAGGCAGATGATTAAAATGCATGAGCTCTTTTATTTACAACTGAACGATTACAGAATGGTTCTGACCTAGACTAGAATTGAAAGTGCTCACAAAATATTATGTTCTCAGCCCACCTAAGAACTTTGCGTCTTTCAGTTTAATTGTGCACTTTACCATTAAGTAAGCTGCAGAGGTCCACTCCCTTGGGTAAGAAGTATTCTCTTGCGAAGCAGTTCCTAAAGAAAAACTTAAATGACGAATCATGTTAGATCGTGAAAGAACATTTTCGTTCACCTCTGAATTCTTTATCTTACTGCAGCATTTCTGGATTTGAATGTGCCTGCTCTGACTTGACCATTGAGTCTTAAGTTCCATTTGACTTGTGCTAAAAACATCCTTCACGCTAAGTACACAGGAACAGCCTAGTGAGTCTAGTTAAGACTAGTAAAAGCTGACAGTTGTTTGTTGACTAATTCCTGTCCTGGCAGATAAGTAGCAGAAGATGAAGTAGTTCTAAATGCAAATGTAAAAGCTGTGCAGCTGTATAGTATCCTGGTCAAATAGAAACTAATAGTGATTCTAAGAGTTAGGCAAACCTTTATAATCTCAGTGCATGCTTTAATTCTTACCGTCCAAGTGATGGTGGATAAAGGAAAGTGTAGCATTGCTTCATCTAACAGTTAAATAGGCATACACATCTAACTTTCTGTTTTTTCTTAAAATTATAGTTATGTCAGTCATTTGATTTGCTTTAAAAATGTTATGGATAATGGAGTATTCACCTAGAACACATTTTACAGATTTGTGTCAAATGTTTACAAAATGTCACTATGCAAGAGAATCTTACAAGAACTTTTGTGTTGCAGACTGTACAGTTTGTTCAAGGAATATTTGTTGAAAAATACGATCCTACGATAGAAGACTCCTACAGAAAGGTATATGCAAAAGACTTCTCTAGTGTTACAGAAACTTAAAGCTGTAGTACATATTGTCAAACATTTGAGTTGCAGCTTGAGAAAGGGTATGCTGTATTAAACCAGATAACAAGTTTGAAATATAAATGTTCTCCTAAAATTTGTTTAAAAGGAATAATTCAAGACTAGCTTTTTAATGTTTAAACATAATACCTTGCTGGCTAGTCAGTTTAAAAAAAAAAAGGTAAAATACACTACCACTTTTCAATTTTATAATATTTATTTTTAGTTTGCTGTGTGTTAGTATTTGCAGGTAGATTTGGCTTTGGAGGTACTAAGCTGCTTTGCTGCTAGAAAAATTGCTAAAAACAACATCGCACCTTGGAACACTGGAGGCATCTATCGTACTGTACTCATAACAATTTAAATGATAGCTAGATATGCTTCCATTAGATGGGTTGTTGTTTTATTAATAAGTTAACACAAACCTGTCATAAATGAACAAGCATTTACGGCAAGTGGCCTGTTAGTTTCTCTCTTCCTATCTTCAGGATGACAAGCTTAAAGGTCTGATTCTGCTTGCATCATCTTGAATCTCCATATTGCTCACTCTTCAGTTTCACCTGAGACCATGATTAAGATTCCAGACTAAGATATAAACTATCTGAACTGCTACCATTAACCACTTGGTGCAAGAGAGAAGTATTCGGCTGTGTCAGTTTCTTAATCTAGCTTGTCTTTTTTAGCAGAATTACTTTTTGTGTGCATTGATACTCTGATGTAACTCATCATGTGGCCACAAAAATGTTAGTGTCTATACAAGGGAGGCAAGATGCACAAACCGTAGGTGGGAATGGGCAAACTACAAGACCTCCTCTTTCAGCACTGAACTATATTTATACTGGAAAAAAGGTGATGCATAAAGAACTGTTGCAGCCTACAGTCAGCAGAATCTTACCTGAACAGAAGAGGAATTAGTGAGAGCAAAATAATAATTTCATTCCTCTTTTCTTTGACCTGATATAAACTGTAGGCTGGAAAAATCCTAGTCTGTCTTAAGCATGTGGGCTTCTAGCCAAAGCTAGAACTCTTATTAAAGAGACAATAGCAAACCAAATTCTACGTTGACACTTTTTCTGTATTAGAGAAGCAGGAATTTTTTACCATATCCCAGTGTTTGGTGCAGGACTTTGCTAGGTCAGGCCCAGTAAATCACTCCAAAAGACATTCACTGGCTGATCTAAAATGAAATGTTTCCTTTATGTATTTACATTCTTTAGGTCATACTAGCATCATGATGTTTGCTGGGTGAATTTTTCCAAGATTGTTTCCATGGAGCCTAAAGAAGTAAAGCCGTCTTAAAGTTTGCTTTTTGCTAACTACAGTTTTTGTTGTTGCTGCTAGTAAAGATCTTATAATACTATACTTTCAGGTTTCTTCCTGAAATAACTGGTAATAACTCTGGGTATTCTTTTCAAATCAGCCAGATTGCTGAAGTCTTGCTAAAGTCTGGACAACATTTTATGTCATCATTTTCACCTTCTGACTGTTAGTTACAATTCTAACTTGCTTCTTGACTCCAAAGTGTGTTGGTTTGGCAGTTGAAATTCCATGCTATTAATGTTCAATATAATTTTATAATATTTAAAATTGAGAGGATGTGACTTGTTTGTCTAAATAATTGAGCTTGAAGTCTTGAAACTTTATGCCTTGGTTTACTCCCCAGGTATTTCTTCATAAAGTAAGTGCTGCTTAATAACTTAGTCAGCAATACCTGTTAAAATAGTGATTATTTTTAAGGAATCACAATCCATGGGAGACATGGAGGGGAGGTGTGAGAGGAGGGGAAATACTCCCCCTCCTTTTCCCAAGCTCAAATCTAGTTACAGAGAAAAAGCAGCAAGTTAAACTAGTGACAGTGCATCTATGGAGAAGAGGTGACACAAAATTTTTTGAGTGCTGATCTGTTAACTAGGAATTTTATATGCAAATGGAAACAAAGAAGCTTACGAATAGCTTGAAAGAAAAAAAAGTTAAAATGTGGCTAGCCCACTTGGAACAGCTTGAGGGCACTTCTATGTCCTTTGCTGCCCTCGGGGCCATTTGTTTGAGGTATCTACACTAGACAGAGAAACTCTGGAATGAATATAAAAATTGTTCTGTCTTCTTAAACCTTCCATTTTTTTGCAAACTTTTCTAAGCTGCGTCAATTTTCTAATTAGTGTTCCTAAAGGCTTGTTTTGGGGACACTACTCTTAGTGGTGGTTGTTTAATTGTTTGCTGTATACTACTTATTCTCTTGTTGATGTAAATTACTATTAAATGAGCCTTAGTATGCCAATCCAGTTTTCTGGCTTTCACTTGTACTTTTCTTTCAATCTATAATGAACCCTGAAACAAGTGGAAATTAGTTGTGCTAGTTGCTGATAACCATCATTACAAATTTAGCATCCTTCTTTTAAATAATCAAAAATCCCTAATCACTTTGCAAAGTGGTACTTGGCTGCTGACACTGCATTTGAAAATGTCACTGGGGCTCTTTGAAAGACTTCTTCCTGCTGTTTTCAAAGTGTATATCCATACAAACTTCTTAAGCCATTATGTTGCTTTATGCATTATGAATTTGCTTATTAAAATCACACAGTTTCTGATGTCTTTGGAGGGGAGAGTTGCAAGGGGAAAAATTATAACCACATCTTTCTCTCTTGACAGCAAGTTGAAGTAGATGCACAACAGTGTATGCTTGAAATCTTAGATACTGCAGGAACGGTATGTAAAAAAATAACTTTCCTAAATCCTGATCTACAGTGTATTTAAAGAAAATCTGAGTATTGCAGCAGAAAATCAATTGCAAGTTTCCCATGAGCTCATGTTCTGTAATAGGGGAAGGAAATAGAGCATTTGAAAAGAGATTATGCTCCTGTTTTAAGTTTGTTGCCCAGAAAAAAATAAAGGCCCACTGACTACTGAGATTTGACTTCTGTTCCTGTAGAGAATATGTGCTTTCTTCTGATGTCCTTTTTCTTTTGTGTGTGAGATGTACTGTGACATTGGGATAAAAATAGTATTGCTTCAGTCAGCTTATGGGAGCTCAAAGCACAAAGGTTATGCTGACCCTTTGTATACTGGTCAGGTTTTTCTCTGACTAGTTCCAAATTTACTTAAACTAGTAATTTCCTTTATTGATTCCAGTGAATTTAAGCTCAAGACCCTTGGAGTTTAACATGTGTTCTCTGAACTGTGGTAGTAATCTGGTCCAATAATAACTTAGTTCAATTTCCTATTAGATTAATACTCTGTAAATATATAGTAAGATGGAGCAGCTGTTTTCTAGAAATAAGTTGCACTTTTCATCTGACATACAGCAAGGGACAGGCAGTGATTGATCAGGCACCAGGTAGCCAAGTCACCAATGCGCAAGAGTCAAATGCCATTCTACAGTCATACTGGTAAGAGTGCACCAGCAAGTCTTTATATGCAATATCATAGTTGTCACTGAAGTCAAGGAAATGTGACAAGTGTATTGAGTGTCTCCATCCTCTACTCCATCTCCTTGAAAATTTAACATAGGAAAGTGCCTGGACTACAAAATTGAGTCTGAAAAGGGATGCATTTACTGCATGATCCATTTTAAGGAACTGTCAGGATGTGGAGAAAAAGTTGGTATGTTAGGAGAGATTCAGGAGGAGTTTAACTTCTGTAATCTACAGGTTAGAGTATACCTTCTACTGTACTTCTCTCCAGTGAAATTACTGTAGTTTCTCTAACTTTTTTCCCCTGGGGTATGTGGCTGTTGGCAATATCTAGATGTTGCTCAGCCACACCAGACAGTGTTCCAAACTTCAGATTTCTTAAAAAGCAGGTCTGTTTGCTGTAGTGCTTATAGTCAAACAATAAAATACTGGTCAGTTCAACAGGAAGGGGAGGCAGCACAAATGCATTGTACTTGTGATCCATTTGTGGCCTGAAGTTTATAGCAGTTTGTGCAAGGAAAGTGCAAATTGAATGCAATATCTGTATCTTTCTTAATTACAGGAACAGTTTACAGCGATGAGAGATCTATACATGAAAAATGGACAAGGTTTTGCATTAGTATATTCCATCACAGCTCAGTCCACATTTAATGATTTACAGGATCTAAGAGAACAGATTCTTCGAGTCAAAGACACTGATGATGTAAGATCTCTAAAAATTCTTAATACTTAAGAGTTTTCATTAGTGTGTTGCAGTGTACGCACTGTGGTCAGGTGGCCTACAAGTTTTAAGTTCAGAGATGTAAGAACCAGTCGATGCATAGTACAGAAATGCAACTCTTAAGGTAAACTGGAGAAATTGTAACTTGTCATGTGTTATATAGAGACTTTTTTAATCTTTCTTTAAAATATCTTATTTGAAACTGGATATAACTTTGTTCATTAGACTGCAGTAAACATTTCTAAAGCAGCTATTGTTATCTTAATTCCTGTCAATGAAGTTGTAAAATTGCTTAGAGTTTAATTTTCTCCTTAATATTCCTACTGTGTATGGTATTTTAAAAGCATAAAATTTTAAGTTGCAACCTTTAAACTTGCTTATTATGTAGCTTTTATATTTTGTCTGTCTGCTTGCAATTAAGTTTGGTCATCCTGTTTCCACACAATTTCTATTATGCATCTCTTAGCATTATTAAAGCTATAAAGTGCGGCTAAAACATTGTATTTTATAAATGATTGGAAAAAAACCTCAAAATAGTTGAAGGAAGTGAATACTTGGTCCCCTAATAAAAGAAAGGTATTTCAAATGTGAAACAGCAGTAAGTGTGTTTTTAACAGAAATACCATGTAGTCTTCAGGCAGAAAAACTTCCTTCTTGAATAAAAAGATGAGCAATGAACAGTTTTTAAGCATGATCATCTCATCTAAACTGTGTTTATGCAGACTTTGATTCCTTCCTTACTGCATGTATCTCCATATGTTTCTGCTGTCAGCAGACACAGAATATATTAACCGTTTCAGTTTCAGGGAAGTGCATTAAGACTCTTTTAATACAAACCACCTTGCACTTCCTTGACCATAAGCGTTTACAGGTCTTGCCTATGTTCAGCAGATTTCTTCTTGAAGCAATTTATTACCCATTATCATAAATGTATCTCTAAAGGTTAGTATTTAAGTTGTGGGGAGCTTTCCCATCCACCTACCAAGTTATAGCCTGGTTTACCATGAAAATCATTTTGTACAATAAAATCAAGATAAATGTAATATTTAAAATTGTGCTTTCTATGGTATATTTGTGCTGATTAGTATAATTTTGGTAGTATTTGCTTAGAATTTTTTTTTTTTGGAAGACACCCCTCAGTCTTGAAAGGCATTCCGTAGTATCAGGAGAAAGATAATAAGCTTCAAGTTGCAACTTTAGTTTCCATCGACATTCACAGAAGTTTTTTCCTATGCCAAAGCTTAGGCATGACTTGCTTTCTTGGTGGGGGGAAATTAAATGGTCAAAATACGCTAAACCTTTTTTTCTCACTTGAATCTATGAGGAGTTTAGCTATGGCCTTAAATTAGTAAGAGAAAAAAAT
Source organism: Dasyornis broadbenti (assembly GCA_013397935.1). Lineage (NCBI taxonomy): Eukaryota > Metazoa > Chordata > Aves > Passeriformes > Dasyornithidae > Dasyornis > Dasyornis broadbenti. Next base: position 3,125,170 of record VZRN01006818.1, read on the forward strand.
GGAGGAAAAAATAGATTATGGCGCTTTCTTGCTATAACAGTCAATTCAATGTTTTCTGTAGTTGGTAACTCTGGTAAGGTAGCATATTTCTTTTCTCTGCGTGCTGCAGCTTGCTAATAAGAACTGTGTGCACAAACTGCTCTTGGAAGGTGTGCTGATATGCTGAGAGTAGAAGAATGGTGAAAGGACCTTGTCATGCTAGCCAATACAGGACACTGTTTCCAGGATTTTGGAATTTGTAAGACTTGTGAAGCAGATTTTTCAGTACACTTCTTGATGCCTTAAACATCTGAAAATGAATTCTCATTAAGTCATCTAAAAAAGCATTAAATTTGTTCAATTGGCAGTGAACTGAATCCTCTAACTATTCCCCCCACTGCCCTTCCAAAAGCTGGCGAAAATGCAGTCCCTTTCATTTGAAAATTAAAATACCACACAGCTGTAAACTTAAATTTCAGTTACACTAGAGCTTGATTTTTGTGAAAATCAGGATCCTCTAAGGATTCAGATGGCTTTTAAGTGTGCAGTTACATTGTGCAGTTCTAAAATTTTAATTATTTCTTTGCTGGCATTGAATTGTTTTTTAGGTGCCTATGATTCTTGTTGGCAATAAGTGTGACTTGGAAGATGAAAGAGTTGTGGGAAAGGAACAAGGTCAGAACCTAGCAAGGCAATGGAATAACTGTGCATTCTTAGAGTCTTCTGCAAAATCAAAGATAAATGTTAATGAGGTAAGGCATTTTACCTGTGGTGGGGAGAGGTGTCAGGGGGAGAAGAATGGGACACTGTTCTGATAACCAAAGATTTACTGTTTGTCAAGGGAAAACTAATAAAATTATTAATAATATTCACCATAATGGAAAAAACTGTACCCTGCTATTGTGAGATGTTTATGTTAAGGGATGTATTTAGCTTTGATTTTCAAATTATATTGATTTTAGTGTAATTAGTCTAACTTTCACATTATCTTCATATGAATTTGGGATAAATATTTATTTTGTGTTCCATTCCCTAGTTGATACAGACTAGACTGCTAGACTTCTTTTTTAAAAGACCTTTAAGAGAGTTAAGTCATTAAAAGTATTTAAATTAATTGGTGTTAACACTATTTGAGACGGTAGGTACAAAAACTCCTGAAAGTTTTGTTAAAGTTAGCTGCTCTGTAAAGTAAAAGGGGTGCAAAAGCCTCACTACTATATATCTACTTGTTTATTTAACAGGAGCTAGATGATTGGTCAAGTGCATGCATTTTGGGGACTTTTGCCATAATGCATGCCTGTTTATCCAGCAGGGAGTGCCAGCGTAAAGAGAGGGATACAACAATGTTAGAAAAAGAAACTGTGTTAGTATTTACATTTCTGGAACAGCTTAAATTTTATGATAAATCCTACGGTTCATTAGGTCATCTGGAAAACATTGTTGGCAGCATCAGTCAAGTTGAAAGGGCCTCTGTGCAAGACTTGGAAGTAATCAAAACAGTATGGTGGTTTTAGCACAGCTGATTTTTAAAATAAGTAGTGTGTGTTTAATTAGTTGGGAATTTCTGGAAGCCATTGACTTTTTTTTTAAATTCGTATTAATCACCATAACTGTATAAAAGTCATATGTTCAAGAAACTAGAACTTCCATCAAATACTATAAGCCCTTGTTGGAACATTTGCTGCTTTTCAGCCAGTGCTTAGGAAACTGCTACAATGGCTTTGGTATGAGGGCTTCCTTAATTTAGGAGATGCAGAAATAATTGGAGCAACATCAATTATGAATGGAACAGATGCTGTTGAATTGTAGTATGTTGATTTGTCTTAAATTAGCCTTTCAAAAAAAGGGCTTGTTAGAATTCTAGGAGGCTCAAAGTGTGAGAGTCCTATAAATGAATTACTTTTCTAGGAAATGTTATGCTTCTGTCATGCTGTAGGTCTAGAGAGGCAGAAGTAGTTCTTTAGACTTCAGTATTTTAAAGGTATCTGGAAAAGCATGATCTCATTCAAATACAAGAGACTATTATTGAATACGTAGTATATGCAAGTTACCATGAATAATGTGTAGTTAAAACTTACTAGAACTTTCTTTAAAAGAACATCCTAAGAGTGATTTGAGTTAGAAGAAAGCTGTGACTTGTTTAGCACTGAGGTCATGAAACTGCAGAGTAACACCGTAAAGTAGTTGATCACTGTGGCATTCTTCATGTGAGTTCAGATAAGTTTGACCCAGAGATTAAACAGCTGTGGGTTATAGATGCCTTTCCAGTTTGCTTCATTGAAAGTGTAGAACTCTTGGGAGACAATTAACCTTAAGCAAGGAAAAAAACAAAACAATTATTAACTAAGTATACAATTTAACTTTATGGCTTTGTGGTAACTAAATATTTTCAGGGATTCTTGAGTATGTGAGTGCATTATGTGTGAAGATTCAAGACTTAAGGTTATAAGAGAGGCCTCCTAATTTCCATAACCAACTGATTTTTATCTTTTCAGATCTTTTATGACCTTGTGCGACAAATTAACAGAAAAACTCCGGTGCCTGGAAAAGCACGCAAAAAGTCATCATGTCAGCTACTTTAATGCATAGCTGTACTGTAGCTCTGAGCCAGGTAAGCATTTTAAATTTTTCTGTGCATTATGGCTATTAAAAACAAACAAAACAACAACCAAAAAACCCCTGAACAGCTGTGGTAGCTATTGATGCAGAACAGCATTGAAAATTATTGATTTACATTATCATAGAAATGTTTATGGTCTTTATTTTGCCGTTTCAAAGTCAGAACTGCAAATATGTGCAAGATACACTGTTCACACTAGTCTTTGGTTTTTTTCAAGCTTTAAGGTGTTGGTAGAGCTCAAATTAACAGTGTTTGTTCTGATGCTTCAAAGCTTTCGGAAGCAAGGTTTTCTCTTTTAAAGCCTGATAGAATATACTGCAAGAGCTCAGTTATCTGGAATGCACACAGTACAATATTCTAGTTTGCATGCTGGTGTCTCTTTCTGCTTTGAATTCCTGCATATGATTGTGTGATGTCGTAGGAATTTAGCTTCCTTTCTTGAGACTGTGTGGATACTTTGGCGGCTGCATTGTAGTTAGTACATTTGGATGAGAAAGGTGAAGTGTTCATTGTAAGACGCTAAATACTTGACTTGAAGCTCTTGGTTACTGGATCAATTTCTTACTTGTTTGCAGTTGGCTAAATTTCTACATGACTTATTCTGTGCTCAGAGAATGCTGCTGAAGGATCAAGCAAGCTCCAGCCTGCTCTTTAAGCAAGCCTTTCCAGGAGTTAGTCAGGAGGCATAAATTTTTTTTTTCTGCAAAAATTTTTTTTTTTGTTTCTGAGCAGGACGTTTCTCTCTTTGCACGTCCAAACCTTCTTATGGGCAGAGGCCTGTCTTGATTGACCTGACATCATCAAAGTTGCCTGATACCTCCCTTTCCTTCAGTTTTATTGAACATACAGTGGTGCAGTTACTTCAGTACTGCACCATTATTTTGAAAACATTATTTTGAAATTTATTATCTACATCCATTGTTTTGTCATCTGATTGACCTATCTGATGCACTGAAGGATCCTAATATGACATCTCACTGTTAGGAATTGTAGGCTTTTATTAATAATCAGGTAGTGCCATATGTGACTCTTTTTTTGGTATATTAAAACTTTCTCCGTTTGAACAACTTAGATCAGTTAAAAGTAAAACTGAAATGGTTCCAAAAGCATGAGCTGAGGGTGGCAGAGATGATTGCTCCATTTCATTAACAGGACTTTTGATTCAGGAGCTTTGATCCTTCAATTGTGTTTGGTGTTAAAGCCATGGGAACTATCATACTGTAAGCAAAACTAGTCCCACCAATCAAATACGACTTCCACAGTGCAGCCTGGATTCCTCTATGTATCCTAATCCAGTTAGGATAATAATTGAGATAATCTGTTATTTGTATAGAAAGTGTATTATTAGAGAAATGTTAAAGTTGTTTTCTGTTTGTCAAGACGTTTGCTAGTTCCTGCCATAGTTGTTTTAAACAAAGAGCATGGACAAATAGCCATTACTAATACTAACCGCTTGTTTCATTGTTACAGGTCTGAAGAACTGTTGCCCAATTCAACAGTGCCAGCATTCCAACTTTATTAAACCTACCAACATCTTAAATGGACTTTCCTGTGGTGGTACCCTTTAAGAAATGGATGAAAGCTACATCAGTTTGCACATTCTATCACTTTCCAGTGTCATGAGAGATTTTTACTTCTAAATATTCTGTGTATGCAACTGGTAAAACCAGAGCCTACATCCAGTATTACTGATAAGAGACATTGTTCATCCACCAATGTTGTACATGTATGAAAACTGTGTACTGTATACTTCAACAATCCCCACTTTCTATTGGAGAGTACAATAATGTAAATCCTAAAAGCACCACTATTTTAGCATAATAAAAGAAAGTCCAAAGAGCTCCTATATAGACTACTCCAGATAACTTTGCTTCATCGGTATTTGTAGCTTATTGTAACTTTTTTAAAGAAATACAGGATCATCATCATCGTATTGTACAAAAGCGCTTTGATTAACACAACGGCTATATAGTTTTTTAATTTTAGGAAAAACCTGTGGAGACAGTGACCTAGTCTTTCAGAGTCCTTTCAGTATAATGTCTGACTAAAGACATGGCCTTTAATATCTGTTGGGAAGGAAATGTCCAGACTTTTCAACCTTTTATTGTATGTTTCCTTTTCCTTGTTTACATAGGGAACAATGTTTATAGTTGTGTGTACAGTGGGGGTCTACAACAAGAAGTGTATATTTTAAAACAATTTTTTAATGATTTAACAATTTTTTGTAAATCATTTTCGGGCTTCTGCAGCTGTAGATTCTCACTGTGAATTCCCTTGCTTGCTCATGCATAAGTGTATTTGCAATACCAAATATACAGGTTTAGTACTTTTGCCTGTTAGTGATTGTTTTACATGTGTAACGTTTTGGTTGAGATGTTAAATGGTGGAAGAGTACTGTGGATGTGAATGTGGGAAGTAATTTTAATCATGTGTAATTGGTCACAGGGCCTAAGTTGCAGTAATTAACTTTTGCTGATTTATTTAACAATGCCTTGTTGCTTTGTATGCATTAACGTTTGGGTGTAAAGATTGTGTGTATATCCAACAGGGAGCCACAGTATTTAAATTGACCAGCCTAATGTTACAACTGCTTTGAGGTGGCCAAATGTAAACTAAAAGCCTTAATTAAAGTGGTGCAATTTTGTATGACTTAGCATCAGTAGTTCAATAAATTTGGATTGCCATGCAAGGGCTTGCATTACAGTTATACTACTTGAATGTTTTGTGTTTTAGTAGTGCTAGTAAATACTGATTTTTAAATCTCTTGCACAGTGCAGATTCATACGTGTTAGGATGAAGAGGAACCCTTACAACTTTGTTTTCTGATGAATACATGCCATAGATATTTCTTCTAATAGTATCCCATGTGTGGGTGTGAATGAATTTCTGACTGAATGAAATTCCACTTATTTCTGGACCTGGAATGTTCCAAGGTCTAACAAAAGGAAAAGTCTAACAGAAAAATACCTGTCCTCAACTATCAGTGGCTGTTTTGGAAACTTGAAAATATGTTCCCTGCTATTTTCCTTCTTTCCAGGAAGAATAAATTGTTAAAATTTACTTAGTCTAGCAAAAAAAAAAATTATTTTGGGAGACTGATTTTTCTGCATGATTAAACCTTATTTGTTTGGTTTTAAGGAAATCTGCAGAAGAGCATTCTTACAGTATTGAGTGTAGAACTTTGCAGATTTGAAATATCTGTTAATAGTGTTGGACTGAGAAGTGGAATGCATGGACTGTAGATGATTTCCTGATCTTGGCTGTGCTGCTGAAAATTAATGTCACACCCAAATACTTGGTACCTCCTGTTTCTCTGGCACAGAATTATCAGAGAGCTTGTTCTAATCCATTCCTGCAAATTGAATCAGATTTAGGTTAGCTAATACTGGTAAGCTTTGAGATAGTTTATGTTGCCCAAAGTGAATTAAGGAGCCCAGCTGATCCTTCCTGCTGATAGTTTCATCAGTCATCACCACTGTTTAATGGAGGTAATACACTTCTACTGTGCAGAAAGACTGAAATTCCTTTTCACTTGTCATTAAAAACTATAAGATACGATGATGCCCATCCTCCTTGGTCCCCAGAGTAGAGGAGACTGGAGACTAGATGCCCTAGTTCTTTTTTCACTAGGTACCTACCTTCTTTGGTGAGCTAATCAGGATTTTTCTTCATTTCCAACCTTTGCTTATTCAGGTCTTGTAACACTTCAATGTCCTGGTTGTCCTTTTATCAGTCGTTTTAATGTGTTTCTTTTCCAGGCAGCTGTACAGATGGCACTGGGTGGGAGTGAGAGAAAATTCTTTGAGAACATCAGAGAAGGGCCCTTGCTCTGGTCTCGGTGTCCAGCCAAAGAGTATCATTGACAGGGAAGATCAGGATTTGTCCTGAAAAGCTCTGTAGTGAAGCATTCTTGGCTGCTCTGTTCCTCAGCATTAGAGGTATTCAGTTGGATCAAACCCTGAAGAAGTAAAATTTTCAGAATCTCTAGGCTGTAAAGATTGTGCTAAAGAGGGGAAATATGTCCTTCCCCCCCCCCCCCCACCCCCCCATCTTCCTGCATTTAGAACTGCATGTCAGACTTGTGAAGCCAGCACATTGTAACTCAGGTAACACCTAAACCCCGGTGTTCTTGAAAATTTAGGCAAGCTTCAAGGAGGCGGTGTCCCAGTTGTTAAAGGGAAGATGCTTGACAGAATATTGCTAATGAAATGAAGTATAAAGAAAAACACATGAGAATTCTCTTTGCATCTAAATAATTGTGGTGTAAAAAGCTGTTCCCACTGAGGAAGTGAACATCCAATTCTCCATGGGCATTGGAACTATGTAAGCAGTTACTAATTCTAGAAAAGAATTCTGTCTGCTGAGATTTTTGAACAAACTTGCATATCTTCAAGACAATTTCACTATGTACCAAGGCTTAAGAAGTTCACACTTGAACTATTTGTACAGAAATGGAACATTTCTCCTAAAACTTTGGATGAAAACATGCATAACTCATATTTTGAGAACTAATGCAGGCATTTTTGCAGAATTGTTGTTAATACACATGTATTACTGCTTGTAAAGTTAGCTTGTGCTTACAGTGCACACTGCTTTATTTCCTCTCTAATCTGAAACTGGTATATGTCAGTATTTAAAGTCTGAGCCTTCTATGGAAAAAAGTAATATTTATGTCCTGAAATACAGAAGTATTATTTAATGGAATTGCAGTGTTCATATTAGAACTCTTTCCATGCAGTAGAAATTTCTCTTATACCTTTACCTTATCCTAGTGCCCTTTTCCATTCAAATTATTATGTGAAATGAATGTTACTTGCTAAACTTGGAAGACTATTTTGAGACGTCGCAAGGTGTTTTCAGATGTCCAAATGAACTAACTGTAAGCTCAAATGACTGCACCTCTCCTGCATAAGAGACTTAAGTTCTGGAAAAGTATTGTGGAGTTAGATACTACATTTCTTTTGTCAGATATATTGATTTTGTGATGCTAGAAATGAAAGGTGGCAGGAGTTTGAAATTAAACTGTACATTTTTCTCCTTTTCTGTTGTACATAGAATTGTAGTTTTCTTACGTGTGAACAGCAAAGATGAGAATTTTTCTTCTTTTAAAATGCTGTAAACGAACTGGATGAATCAAACTTCATGAGTTTTTTTTCCCAGAGTTTTCTAATCTTTGCCAGTCTTGAAAATAACTTAGTTGGGGAGAAATTTGGCAACAATACTCTACTAGTTCTAGACAGACTTCAGTTTACACATATCAACAATAGAAAGTTATACTAGATGTGAATGGTCAAAAATAGTGTATGTACAGCTATGTAGCACTTTCTGAATTGTAATCTGATGATGCAACCAAGTGTAGACAAAAAGCTTTTAGTTCAATTTTAAACTGCTGTCCCAACAGCATTAGGCTATATTTCAATTTACTGTTTTTATTTTGTCTGTGTGTGGGGAGGAGAACAAAAACAAATAAAAAGTTGATTAAATATATAACAATATGCAGTTGTAAATTGTCCTCTAAGGTAGCATTGGAGTACTAGAGCTATTAAATTAGGTTTTATTTCTGAATCTCAAGCAAATTATGCTTTTCTTTCAAACGGTTATGAATAACTTGAAGATTTCTAAAACCTAATTTACCTTTTCCATTTTAAAGTAAACTCTGGAATGACACTTGTATTTATGGAAAACTTTCTTAGTCTTGAACTATAAACAAAGTTGTTTCATAGTGTTGATTTTGTTCACAGTGTTTCAGTATCTGGGCTTCAAACAACAGATAAATGTGGATTTTGCTGTGTTTTCTCTGTTTGAGGTTTTTGGGGGGTTATTTGTTTGTTTTAAATAACCTCCCAAGCCATTGATTTTCAGAAGTTTGAATCATCAAGCAGAGAGTGGCTTCCTGTTGTCAAAGAGTTGTTCTTTAGGGGAGAGATTTGTGAATGGATAAAAGAATGTCTTTGTGATTCCACTGTACTCGCTTCAGTCTCAAGAGATCCTAGTTCTGCCAAACAACAAGCTCTACAGCTTCATTGTTTTAAGAAAGTTCACTACCACCAGGATGTTTTATCTTTGAAGTTGTGACTGGGTGAACTTCATTTGAGAATCATTGTAATTTCTAATTAATTCATGTATTGTCTTTTGTTGACCATAAACTTAGAGGCATGGGCCATTTCTGCAATCTTGAATACTGAGTGAAATCATAGTGGACATTGCAGTTCCTTCTTTGGTCAGTATACTTTACCTTTTCATACTACGTGGTATTTTTACCTTTCAATCTAACAGAGGACTCAGTAGCTTCACTCCCATACTAAGTACAAAAAAATCTACATGTGAAATCCCAGCTCTCATTAGCTGGGTTTACTGCTTGTAATGCACCCAATAGCAACAAAGACCCTTGGCAGTACTGTCATGATTTTCAGACACAAATAAAATGAGTTACAAATTTGTCTCTTTCATTTTCCTGTTTAATAAAAAAGGGGGTTTAGCTGAGCTGCCTCAGTAGAAATAGTGTGAGAATCTCTTTTAGGTAAGAACCTGAGCAAACATTTTGAGAGTCAACATGGATATTTAAATACTAAGCAATCATATGAACACTTTACTTAAATTCTTGAAACTGTTTTTAAAAAAATTTCCTTTTAAAAAAATTACGCACTTCTAGGAATGTGTTTCAGCTAAGAAAAGATGGGCTAAAACATGAACTTTTTTGCTTCTCTTACAAAAAGCCAAGGTATAGTGTAGTTTGCAGTTTTCTTTGTACTGAATGCAGTTGTACTGCTGTCACACATTGCACATGAACTTTCTTGAGCTCTTGCTTTTGGTAATTCTGAGTTAAAAATAACTATTTTGTATATGCAGATGTCATGTAAGCAGCTTAGCAGTGCATTAGGTATGTTTATTCATGAGCTGTCTTAAAATGTATTTTGTAAAGGGTAATTGGAGTTTTGAGTTCGTTTACTTGTTTAAAGTTCAGGATATACTAGATTAAAATTAGCCTAATACATCCTGTAGGCTCTGTTAACTTCGCAGAAAGGTAGTAGGGAGCAAAGGAACGTTAGGCACTGACAATAACCATGCCATGTTTCTGTGTTAGTTGTGCTGGCTGCAGCGTCATCTTTGGGTGTCCTGACTCTTAAGTAAGAAACATTGCTACCTCCCCAATATTCTGGTAACATAACTGGAGTTCAGATCAGTGTATCTGATGGAAATATGTGAAACTGAATATGGATTTATAAATTTTAATTATAAGTTTGAATTTAGAGTCCTTTATGTCACTGACTGAAAAAAGTGTGTTTCTTTCTGCTTCTTGGAAGCATATGATGCTTTCATAAGATTTTCAGTTATTTTTTCCTCATTTTTTCCCCTATTTCCCTCTCAGTAGATAAAAATATGAAATAGGATGCCAGTCAAAAAGTGAACTGAAACACACATCCAGGTTTTTACCCAGTTCCCCCTGCCTTTCTCCCTTAATGGAACCTCTAAGGTGCTTCCCCAGTCTGCACTTAGAGAGGTTGTACATACTAAGAGTAAGTTCTCTCAAGGATCCCAGTCTTTTATATACTTTTACAGGTTTGTGGGGTTTGGGGTTTTTTAAAAGCATGCATCCTGCCCTCTTAATTTCTCTTCAGACTTATTTCCTTTGCTTTGTTTTCATCTGTCATTGCTTTGAATAAACTTGAGACAGCACACAAAGGAAGCATCTTCTCTGTCATCATTAAATTTCTCACTTGTTTACGATGCTGTGTTCTGAGGCAGGGCTAGCCTGAGGGTGTGAGATGTTACCTAAACGATTGAACCTGATACTACTTTGTGCATTATTGACTTTCCCACTGCGCTGGAGACAATAATGCTACACTGTTTCAGGACGATATGCTGAGAGGTAAATTCTATTAAATATGTAGCACTGAACTAGGGTGTACTATTCCATGAAGGTTGTTGCCTTTGTTTATGCTTTCTTGATAGTCTACAAGACAGAAGAACAACTTTTTGTTGTTGTTTAAATCCAAAATTACATTTATTGAGCGACTGATCTACTCTCTGTAGGTCTTCTGCTTGCCTGTGTTTCTGCGTACCCAGTCTTTATCAGCTTTCTTCTTGAGAAGCCTTCTGAAGTTAGGCATTCTGGCAGCTTCAGCGAGACCCTCCGCTTGCGAGCCGTGGCATTTTATCAGTATCTTAAGCAAGCTGGGGGATTTCAGACCGCGTCTTGCACTTTAGCTGCTTTTTGCAACTGTTGCCAGGTGTATCCTGAGGATTGCAAACGTCTAATTTGCTTGTAGCTGTAGCCCTAAAAATACCCAAGTACTTGCCAGTGTTTTTTAGAACTTGCCTGTCTACATGAAAAGATGCAGTTTGGACGGTTTTCCTTGTCCTAGAGCACAAGTAAACGAACCACGGTCAGTTGCGCAGCCGTTTGTACCGATAAAGCAGTACAAATATTTTTCTGTAGTTAAAAGGTAGGCAAATTCATTTGGGGAAGGAAAGGGAGAGATAATTACATAATTCTGTTGATGCTGTAGGGATTGAGTAATCCTGCATGGTGGTTACTTTACCCTTTAAAGTTGGTGCCAGTAGTCTGAGTTACACTGGGAGAAACAGGAAAGAAATAGAAGTGCGTTTGTAACTCTGTGAAAACAAACCCGTCATTGCAAGGGCCGGGATGGAGGCTGGAGCCGAATGTATGAAACACTTTACGTGTCTTGTTAGCCTTTCTCTGTGCGGCGAGATAACCCCCAATAGCACCTGACACTTTTAAACTACGATTTGGGGTTTTTTTTAAGCTCTGACCCTTAACATGGGGTCCCGCACACTGACCTAGGCGAGCACCCTGGGGCTGCCCCGCAGCACCTGCCGGGCGTCAGCGCGGCCTCCCCGGGGCCCTGAGCCGGCAGGGCGGGCGGGGCGCATGGGTGATGCGGGCGGAAGGCGCGCGTGTCCTTCCGGGCCGAGGGCCGGCGCTGCGGCGGCGGGAAGGCTGAGCCCGGGCCGGGCCGGGCCGGGGCCGCGGCCATGGACAGGTGAGAGGGGCGGCGACCGCCGATTCCCCCGGCCCGGGGCCGCGCCGAGGTGTGAGAGGGGCCCCGGCGGAGGCGAGCGGGCGCGCACAGGCCGGGCTGCGGAAGGAAGCGGATCCGCAGCGGCGTCTGAGCGTACCGGGGGCTTTTTATCACCCGGGAGCTTTAAGTGTGGCTGTTGCTTCTTGAGTGTATCTTTGGATTAACCGGGAGCTGTGAGCTGCTCAGGGGTCGCGGGGTTGGCCTTTGCCAGGCCTGCTGAGGCGTCGCCACGGGGCCTCCACAGCCCACCGGGAGCGGCCCCTCTGCTCCGACTAACTGGGAATGGGTACCTTCCCTTCTGCGAGACACGAGAACTTTCCCAATCTGTGGTGATTGCGTGTATCCGAAGGAAAAAATCCGATAGCGAAGTCATGCCATTCTTTCAATTTAATTCTTAAAATTCAAAATTGAATTTCATACTGTTGCATTTTTTACTAACCTTTTTTCTTTTTTTTAATAATAAAAAGTTAGGGTGTAGGAGGAACGAAGTCTGGGTTTTCAGACAAGCTCGTTTCTGTAAGCTTATAAGCAATGCTAGATTTCTGTGGAGGAAACTGGACATCCATAGTAGGACTGGAGATGACTTACCACTTTAAGTTTCCTGGTTGTGGGGTTACTTTGGCACGCCAGTAAGATCTTGAATTGAATAAGATCTATGCTTGAATTAATTTGTTTGTTTCCTGTGTATGTTGCTGTTTTCCAGAAATGGTTTTGAAGACATGCCATCCCCCCATGATGCAGAGATTGGCAGACCTGGACGGAAGCAAGGTTCTCAGAAAAGAGTTTCTAGTATCCTTTTTCTGTGAAGAATTTTTGTCTTTTAACCACTGTGTTCACCAGATGTGTTTATTTTTAGTACTGCTTTGATTTTAAGCATGTTGAGAATAGTTTTTGAATATACAGTAAGTTATTATTTTTTTTTATACTCGTTTAAAAATGAAGAGTGTGTGAATGTAATGTGAAAATCTTACCTGATTCTTGAGGTATCCTGCACTCAAAATTCTGCTACTGAGCTGTCTAATATTTCCATTTCTGTAGTCAGTTTTGTTTTCTCTGTGGTATTTTCATGCATTAAGAAGGAGAAAAGTTCAAAAACAAAACTGTAATTGCAATATCTTAAAACTACAAGGGAGTGATATTAATGACTGCATGAGAGTGTGTCTAGGAAATCTAGATGAGTTTCATTTAGAAAAGTACAGCATTTTCAACAACATGGTACATTACTTGGCTTTACAGAACTTAGAGATAAGCCAAAAGATCACAGTATCTACTAGGCTGGAAAAGACCTTTGAGTTCATCGAGTCCAACCTATGACCTAACACCACCTTGTCAAAAAGACCATGGCACTAAGTGCCAAATGCAGTCTTTTCTTAAAGAAAGTCTTTGCCTTTTCACAGAATAGTATTTTCTCTGAATTTAGTTTTCTCTCTCCCTTCCTTTTACCCACACTGGTGTCTCAAACCATTTCAGAGCTGTTGTAGTGATGGCTGGGAAAAGATTATTCTATATATTTCAGGGAAAGTAAGAGGTTGTTGAAATGTGTGCATAGTTAGTTCTTGACTATAGATAGATTGATTATTTCAATTGTGGGTTGAATGTGATTGGAGAGATGTTGCATTGCTGTCTCTTAAACTTGTGCCGCTGTGTTTATGGAGTGTGGTGTTTTACACTTTTTCCTGGGCATATGAACTCAGGTTGTCATCCACTGAGAGAACTATATGAGCCACAGCTGACTCCATTTCTGAGCTTTTGGAAAAGTTCTCTTTATTATATCTTAATTTTATGGTTTTATGCTCATGTACAAATATTGTGTTATCAGAGTGTTATGATGATCTAGTGTATCTTAACTTCCCATCCACTGTAATAGCAAGATTAGTGCACAGACATAAATTTCCATAGGAATTTTCCCCCCTGCTTTTTTAGCAATAAGGAAAACTCCCCCTCATGTAGTTTGATAGATAAGATAATGGTATTTTCATGGTTATGATAGCAAAGGAATCAGTACATTTGCTTGTTCTTCTGGATTTTGCATTTAAAATAAAGCTAGTGAGTTATTTGCCCTTACTATATTGTGCCTAAGAATCAAGATATTTCTGAATACTAATAACACAAGCTACTGAAACCTTGATACAACTGCTTCTTGGTGAATCTTACCTGGAGCACTGAACCTAGTTGCTGACAGGAAAAAGAAAAGCAGAGCAACAAAACAACTGGAACCAAAAGAGAGAATGTTTTAAAAATTGCATTCAGACTCAGATTTTCTTGTTATGGGTGATGTAGCAGAAAGCAGCTCCTCATGGGACAGAAGGACTCTCTTTGATCTGAGCCATTGTGAGGAGTCCCAGCCCTGTTGTGTTCATATTTCTGAACTTCACTTTGTGGTGTGTCCCTTTTAACCCTCAAGCTTTTAAGGTTCTGGTGAAACATTTTATGACCTAACTGAGGCTTATGAATAGGACTTTCTGTTTTACTCTGAAAGACAAGATATGTAATTTTCATAACATTTGAGTTATGACAAAATTTTTTTCCTTTCCAAGTAGTCACAGTCATTTAGAATAGATCCAAAACTGTGTTTGGGAGAGTGTTTCTTAACTTGTTTAATAATCAGTTCTTACATCCCTGGATGACACGATTGGAAACATGATGCCCAAAAGCCAGTTTCTTTCTCGAACTCCTAATTCATTGCTTCACCAGCCAGGTAAGACTGCGTGCTTTCTTACTCCTTAGTTAAAGGATTTATGTGCTTGGACTTAGTAACAATTCATAAGAAGGGCATGAGTGTGCTGTAATTGGTCCCGTGAAGGCCCACAAAGTTGATCAGTGACGTATGAGGAGAGACTGAGAAGAGCTGGGATTGTTTAGCCTGGGAAAGAGATTGGGGGATATTGTAAATATATGTAAATACTTGATGGGAGGGAGTAAAAAGAGAGCCAGGTTTTTCTTGGTGGTGCTGGGTGAAAAGTAAAGAGGCAATAGGCACAACAGCATTTACAGGGAATTCTGTTTAAACATTAAAAAAAAAAAAAAAAACCAAAAAATTTTTTACTGTGATGGCGGTTGAATGCTAGAACTGGTTGCCCAGATGGTCTATGGAGTCTCTGTCTTTGGAGATAAACAAAGCTGGACATGGTCCTGAGCAACCTGTTCTAGTTGACACACCTTTGGGCAGGGGATTGGAGTAGACGATCTCCAGAGGTTCCTTACAAACTCAGTGTAGTGGGTTGTTCCTGGCTAGATATCAGGTGCCCACCAAATTTCTCTGTCATTCCTCATGTCAGGCAGGACAAGGTGGGGAGAAAATGTAATGAAAGCCTTATGGGTAGAGATAAGGACAGGGAGAGATCATTCACCCATTTCTGTCACAGGCAAAATAGACTCAGCTTGGGGAAAATTATTTATTACCAAACATATCAGAGTAGGATAATGAGAAATAAACCCCAACTTAAAAACACCTTCCTCCCACTCCTCCCTCTTCCTTGGCTTAACTTTACTTCTACATTTTCTATCTCCTCCACCATCAGCGGTGCAGCGGGATGAGGAATAGGGCTCTAGTCAGTTCATCACACATTGTCTCTGCTGCTTCTTCCTCCTCAGCAGGAGGACTCCTCACACTCTTCCCGTTCTTCAGTGTGAGGTCATTCCCACAGGAGACAGTCCTCCAGTAACTTCTCCAAAGTGAGTCCTTCCCACAGGCTGTAGTTCTTTTATGAAGTGCTCCAGCGTGAGTCCCTCGCAGGATCACAAGTCCTGTCAGCAAATCTGCTCCAGTGTGGGCTCCTCTCTCCACAGGACCACAGGTCCTGCCAAGAGGTGGCTCCAGCACAGGCTTCCCATGAGGTCACAGCCTCCTTCTGGCATGCACCTGCTCTGGTGTGGGGACTTCCGTGGGCTGCAGGTGGATCTCTGCTCTACCGTGACCCTCCGTGGGCTGCAGGGGCACAGCCTGTTTCCCCATGGGCTGCACCACAGGCTGCTGGGGAATCTACTTCTGTGGCCAGAGCACCTCCTCCTCCTCCTTCCTCACTGACCTTGGTGTCTGCAGAATTGTTGCTGTCACATGTTCTCTCTCCCCTTTCTGCTGCTGGTGTTTCCCCAGCAGTTTTCCCCTGCCTTAGATCTGTTATCCCAGAGATGCTGTCACTGTCACTGATGTGCTCAGCCTTGGCCTGCAGTTGGGTCTATCCTGGAGCCATCTGACATTGGCTCTGCCGGACATGGGGGAAGCTTCTGGCAGCTTCTCACAGAAGCCACCCAGCTACCAAAACCTTGCCATGCAAACCCAATACACTCAGCTACATTGTGATTGTGAAGTTAAATACATTTCTGAATATAGACAAAAAGTTAAATACATTTCTGAATATAGACAAAAATACCTGGTAATAGTCAACATTTATGTTCATAAATTATTTGTGTATGCTGTTGGTGAATAATAATGAAGTTTTGCCTTTTAGCTTTTAGAGTGGGTTTGAGTTAAATTTTCATTGTTTGGCACAAGAGTATGTCCAATATCATTTCAATTTCTCTCAAGTGTCATGTTAAAACTGATTCTTGCCTTAGTCAGCAGTTTGTTGTGTTTCCCTCTTTTGCAATGCTCTTTTGATTTTGCAGTAGCTTCTAATTTTTCAATATTGTCTGCCATGTAGTATCTCTTCAGATATTTTTCCCTTTGTTACAGCTTAATTCTGTTGCTGACCTTTCTGCAGATTTACTTATTTATTGGTTGCATTGGTGAATGCACCTCTTCACTAGCAGGAGAAGGAATCAGCATACCTCACAGAAAGGCTGTGGTACCACACATAGTGGCTAGGGTCAGGTTGCCCTGAGATCTCCCATACTAGGAGTGTGTTTGGGGATTCTTCCCTAACTGGCACTTGGGCAAAATGGGAAGCTCCACAGAGACTGATTTCTTACAATTTCTCAGGATTCCTGACAAGTTCTGTGTAGCCCCTGCTTGTTCTTGTTTAGTGTAATATCTGTTGGCTTCTGTTTTGACCAGCAACAAAGATAAATGCTGTTAACACCAGCCTTCTTCTTGAGCACAAGCTACTTGTATGTCAGCTTTGTTGGTCTTGGTGTGGACTTGATAGTAAACACACTTTGTAAAGCTCTGTAAACTTAGTGTCTCCCTCACTTGCTGTGGCTGAAATAAACATGCCCATTCCTTACATTTCTGTGTCATCACCAGGGCTTACGTCCCCTTTCTCTGTCACAGCGTCTTCCTATTGTCTTTATTTTGTCAGCATTCAGGCATTCATATAAGGGATCCCTCTTTTTTATAATCATCTAGCCAGTATGTTTTCCATCCAGCTCCAAGAGGATGGCTGCACATTCTGCTGTTCTATTACCTTAGGCACCACAGGAAAAACAAAGTGCCATAGGTATTTGATCTTCCGCATCTAAATTGGATGGAGACCCTGGACACACTCGTTATTTTGTGGTGGTATATACTGTTGTGGTCATTTTTGATGCTTCTGATTCCAGCAGTCCTCAAATCCAAAAGGAAATATTAATAATCCCAATGCTGACTGAAATTAGGAACTGCTGTTGAGGGTTGTACAAGCACTCCTCTCACCAAATTTGGTAACAAAATGTTGGGACTCTCTCATTCCCTCTTCACCACTATTAATACATCTCCTGTCTGTCACTGTCTTGATCTAATCAGTATTTTTACGTGGCTTCCTAAGCTGTTTGTGTTTGTTTAGGGAACCAAAGTAGCTGTTTTCTCTATGCAAATTCTGTGATCTTTGGTTTGTGGGAAGGTCCGTTGTGGTGGATCTCCCTGTTGTCATAGGATATGGTATTTATTATCTTCCAAAGCAGTGTTAACATGGATCAAATATTCCTGGGAACACTAGGCTCTGGACTGATGTGCAGAAGTATCTGGAGCAGATGTAGTGCTTGGTAGAGCAGACTTGTGGCTGCCTTTTGCTTTAAGGGTTTGAAGACCAACTTCCAAGAAACAGTGACTGGAGATGTATTGCTCTTTATGCTCATGTGTGTTTACAATGAACTCTAATAACTGAAGATATGCTGCCTGTTTGGTGCATACATACAACCTGCTTTCAGGCTTCTATCTGCACTTCTTCAGTATGTCTTAAAAATTTCTTTTGGAGTTTCTGGATAGAGCATAGTTGCTTCAAATACTTTTCTGAAAAGCCTCTTTCTCTTTCAGGTACTCCATTACATCGGAGCTCCATGAAACCATCAGACATGTCTGCCATCCTGGGAACAGGAGGGAAATCTCCTCTCATCCTACCAACTTCTGGACTTTTTGGCAATCTGTCAATGGTGAGATGGTTGGAGCATCTTTTTCTCTTGTCCCTGTGAAACATAACACTACATAAACATAAACTACAAGTTTGGTGTTTCTGTGTTGTTTGCTCCAAAGACAAACTGTGAGTGGTAAAGCTTGCTAGTACTGCTATTGCTGTTTACTGCTGGTGTTATTTATTACCGTGTTTTTCTTTGAGATGATGCAGTGAGGAATAACAGAGGTTTTTAAGGACTTTAAATACACTATGCGTTTTAAGCTGGTCCCTGTAGCATTGGCTTGTGACTACAAAAATCCTGACTTTGTTTGTTTACAAATTCTTCAGAGATAATTGTTTTACATCCGCAAGTTAAAACTTCAGGATTTTTCTAATTTTAGCATTCTCCAGTATTAGGCTTCACTAGAGTGTTGAAGTTTAGACTTCAAAGAACAAGCTCTGATGACTTTTTAGATGACATTATCTTCTACTGCAGTGTCTTTGAACAAACACTGATTGAAAAAGTTATGAATGGGAATGTCTGAAGTATCTCCATTTATTTCTAAATTAACTCAAAAGAAGTTAAGGTGTTTTTCTCTATATGCATTTTATTTCATTCTCCTTTTTAGTTGTTTCTGTAGTTTGATGCAAGCCATCTGTTTCTTTATAAATTATCAGCTTCTGGGGCCTAACTGATCGACACGTATACAGAGCTCTTAGTGCTGGTAACTTTTTCTCTCTTTCAGAGCCTCTTGTAACTAATGTTTTGTGAGTGGACTACATTTTAGTTTAGAGTTTAGTTTTCCTACTTGAATCCAGTTTAGATTAGCAGGGGAAACCTGTGACTAGACACAGGCTTTCAGAGATGAGTGACAGAAAAAAGGACTTTTGCATGTGGAAATTTACTTGCTTGTTGATAGGAAGACACATTAGCCCTTTTCATATTTCCCACAGAGACCTGATACGATTTTGCTGGAACTGTGTTATTTTTGCTCTGCAGTGGGAGGGCTGGGGCACTGGATTCTGGTTGGCTAAAGGACAGTAATGGCAGAGGCAAGAGGAATGCCTACCAGGGCCGTGTCATCTGGTTCCATGTTTTTGTACTTGTATGGGTGGGAGTATTTCAAGAGTCTAGGAAAGTGAATCAGCCAAGGGCACATCGCTAGGTCTTTGTGTAGTATTAACTGCTGCTGAGAATGCCATTGCTGGCATGGAAATGCATCTAGGAAGCTGTCCTGTCAGTGCAGTATGTGTACAGTCAGTCTTCTCTTTTGGCAATTCTGCTCCTCTGTTGTCAGATATGTTGTCAAATACCTCCCCTGAAGTACTCCCCACAAAATATAGATTATGTCTTTATTTCCTCCGTTAATATTCTGATACTTGCTATTATTTTAAACATATTGCTGCATTTGATCAAATGGTTTTGAGCAATTCACCAAGAAGGTTGAAAGACATGTAAGTGGCTGATTCATATTTTAGGTATTTTGCCTAACTTTTCACAGCTGCTTTACAACTTAGTCAATTTTGTTATCCTTTTACTTTAAAAGATAAGCATTTAGCATGACAGAATATGAAACTTGAGGATGACTTGGTTTAAGATGAAAAGTAATACACGGTGTTCTAAAGTAGATTGTTTTAGTAGATTAGCTTCTATTTTAGTTGTTTTCAGAAAAAAATGGGAATTTCCTTTTTCTAAACTGAACTTTATCTTCTCAGAGCAGTTTGTTAGAGGCATAGCTGCACCTTATCTAAAGGCAGTTATTTCACTATTAGCTTTTTAGGATTCTCTGTTTATATACCATTTTCATAGAAGGAAAATATGTGTAGCTAGGCTTGAATATGTGAGATTAAAATTTATTTTCTTTATGTTCTTGTTGTGGTTTTAGCTGGATGAAAGTAACTGGACAATGGCACTCTCTCCTCAGCAGACAGGAATGTTTGTAAATGCAGACATGTCCAATATGACAGAAGATATCACTATGAGTGCTGTATTGTTGCGTGAGGATGATCCTGGGGAAGCTGGTGAGGCAACTTGAAGTTTTTCTGATATTTGACCACAGTTTTTATTTGTGTGGCGTAAATATGTGTGTCCTTTTTTATTATTTTCTGTATTATTTTGCTGGTATTTCTTAGTCAAAAGCAGTCTAGTTTAAAAAGTTCAGAAAATTATGCTATACCAGTTTATCAGAGTTTTGTGAGTTGGTGCTTTCTATGGAACCTGTTCTGATGGAACAAAGGGGATGCTCTAGTGATGTGGGATGCAAACTGGATTAGTTTTGTGGAAATACACAAATATGCAGGTGGCATATTTACCCCAAAAGTTTTATATAATTTACATAGCTCGTAGCTTCTGTCTATTGTACTATTTTAACTGATAAGTTCTTCTGACTTCATGGTATAGTTCATATCATCATTGTACTCATTAAAATTTGCAAAAATGAGATGTCTTGTCTTCAGAAGGATGTTTTTGTAGTCTGGTGGGGGTGTTTTTACCAATTGTGCCTGACTAATATGGCTGTTTCTTCTTATATCTGTCCTAGCTACTATGAGCATGTACTCAGACTTTCTGCATTCTTTCCTGAAGCATACATCAACTACCATTTTTGATCTTGTGGATGAGTATGAAAGTATTTGTAACAGTCAGGTAAGTAGTTTACTTGGTTTTTTATTTACTTTGTTTTACATTCCCTTCCCAAAGCAGTGTTGCTGCGAAGTCGCAGTGCTTAACATACACACTTTAGATCTTCCAGCTTATGAGTCTCTAAACGCTAGCATTGAGTAGCGTGTCACTTTCCTCAAACACTGCTTTGGCACAGGAATACCCATGGTGTAGCTTGCTGAAAACTAAAAATGTCATCTGGCTGCCATTCCACTGCAAGTGTTAAGTGGCAATAAACATTAGCAGATCTATAGATGTTTTTGTTAATGTTAATAAAATGGATTAAAATGTACTTATTTCTCTCAGGTATAAATAAGTAAAATCATCGTATTATGTTGGTTTAGGTTTTCTGATACATTGCTAACAAGCTGGGAGTAGAGGGCTCAGTATTAGTTTTAAGATGTCTCTGCTTTTAGACACTTTTTTAGTTCTTTATTTGACTGGTTGTTGACTGAGAGTTCAGGATTAGCAGGATTGATACTTTCAAAGTAAGAAGTTATGATTCTTCTGTCAATAAGTGTTGATCACAAGAGAGGTTACAGATTAAGTTTTTTAAAGAGATTTCATACCTATGTCTATGTTAAGAAAATGTGTTCTTAGTAGAAGGTTGCTAGCCCTCTTTGTGCAAATTTGTTGTTGGGGCTGAGTTGGAAAATGCTGAGATATTTAATGAGGTATGTACCACAATTATGTGCAGACAAGAGAAAGAAAATAAGTGTGACCGTAATTTTTGTGAGATGGAATAACTGAGTGGTTGTTTTAAGCCATGGGGGCAGTATGTTCCCAAGGACATATAAGAGTACAGTGAAGGATGCTGCTCTAAGGTGTGCCTTGGATGCTATTGATGGGGCTTGGGACTGGGGTGGAGGGACAGTGCTGAGCTATCATGCAGTCTCTCAGCTGTACCCTGAGATTCTGCCCAGGGCTTCCTAACAGCCATAAACTCCTTGTGTTTTCTGAGCAGTAATAAAAAGGATCTCTTGCATCATGATGGTACACCTTTCTTTTCTCCAAATCTGTTGATCACCTCCCAGTTGAAAATAGATGAATATATTGATGCCTGACAAATTGGGTACCACTAAAATGTAAGAGTTTGGGGTTCTTCTTGGAAGTAGTTTTGGAAGAGCTCTGGAACTAGCTATCAGTGGAAAAGACTTTATTGTATAAGTTTTCTTCATAAAAATTAAAGAAAATATAGTAGAATTTCTTTTTGGTGATACTGTGAATTATGTGATAACCACATTCCATTATGTGGAACCAGATTGGGTTCTCTCATTTAACAGAACTAGAAAGAAAAAGTATCTTTCAGGCATGGCTAAATGCGTAAATACTATCACAAATACCACAAAGGCTAATTTTGTGATTGATATTGATCTATATAGGAAAAAAAAGTGGGGATTTTGGTGGCTTGTTAGGGTTTTTTTGTGTGTGTGTGTTTTTGGTGTGTGGGTTTTTTTTTTCCCCCCCACAATGGTTGCCTTCTCTCCCTACCAGTCTTTTTCGGTCTTTTCCTTTTTAACTGTTCAGTGTAAGGTATTCTTATCCTGGGTTTGTACAATGTGTTGCAAAACAAAGCTAGTCTGTTTGTTTATGTCATCTAGTCTGTGTTAATGTTATTTTCATTACTAATTAAGGGTATTTATGATGTGGAGTATTGTCTACCTATTTTGAAGAGATGGTAATCAAACTCGTTTGTTGGAAACATTCAGGATAATGAAAAGATTGCTGTAATGGCTTAGAAAAAAACCTAACACTGATAGGCAGTATTAAATCTGTATAAATTTGTTTCCCTCAGGTGAATATACTAGGGAAAATAGTTTATCGGGCAACTCCTGGACAGCAGAAGTTTTCCAAAACTGCCAGTGTCTTGTGGCTTCTCAAGCAGGAGATGGTAACGTGGAGGCTGCTGTCCTCGCTTTATAGGTAATTCCTTTGAAAAGCACACTACTGCATTTGTGTACCAAGATGACTTTCTTGGATATATTTTTAATGAGTTTATACATAAGGAGTTAAGCAATTAAGTACCTATTAATAAGCTGTTTATAGAACTAGGTTCTGATATATTTATGTCTATTCATTATCTATTTACAAAAATGAAAGTTGTAAAGAGGACTGTTCTTATTACCTTTACAACTTCTAGTATTTTTTAAAACACTTTTGTAAAGGTTTTTTAAGCACTTTTACTTAGGGATTTTGCTAAATTTTCTCAGCTTTGTATTAATCTCTAACATGCTGCATTTTTATTTCCAGAGACAGAATACAGTCTGCACTGGAAGATGAAACTGCATTTGATATCACAGTAAGCATGGACTCTTTTGGGGGTTTTTCTAAAGTTATATAAGAAGCTAAATAAGCAAAATAAAGGCTAAATGCTTGTATTTTACATTTAAAATCTCAAAGTGGCAGCCATTCAAAAGTGAAAAATGAGACTGATTTTTGTCAAAACAAATATTAAATTATTTCATGTATTGTGAAGAATAAATCTAAATATTCAGTTCTAAAGAGAGAATGATAGTGTAAAAAAATAGTATAAACTATTCTTTGTTTTGTTTCCTTAAGTATTTCACATACACTTGGAAAATCATACAATATCCTAAGTTGGAAGGGATGCACAAGGATCACTGAGTCATACTCCTGGCTCTGCACAAGACAACCCTAAATTCACTAGAAATAACTTTTTATTTATTTTTAAAAGCTGTATCAATAGCTGTGATATTCCCATAGGTCAGAGATAATTTTGATTTGCCTGAAAGAAGAACATGTGGTCTCAAGCTGTCTGGTGTTTGTGATCCTGATTCCAATTTATCTCAAGAGAAATCTAAATTTTTTAGCATTCCTGTTATGGCTGTAGTCATCTTGTCTATGTCAATACAGTGCTTCCAGCCTTTGCTGCCAGAATATGCTTAGGAAGACAAAACAATAAGTAAAGTGACTCTGCCTTGTAAAATTTATGATTGTAGATCTTTCTTCTCAGTCATAAAATAGCTTCCTCTAGGATTCCCACTGCTAGGTTGTCAGTGTTAAACACTGTTGCCAAAAATACCCAGTTTCCTCCTACCTGTGTTTTTTAGGAAAACGCACCATCTTCTGTTCTCTTTTTATTGCAAGTCTAATGAAAGCTAAATTAATTCTGGAGATCAGATAGAAGGATCAGGGCACTGGGGTTGGTATTTTGTTTGTTTTTCATACTTTTTAATGTTAAATGTATGTATGATCTTGAAAAATGTAATCTTTTACATTTAAAGTAACAACTGGGATTTAGGATAATATGGGTGCTGTCATGGAATCAATGGATCTATTGTGTAGAATCTTTCTGTGCTCATATATTTGTGAATAATATTCTAGGTCTCATTTTTGCAGTTTTTAGTGTAACTGTATATAAAAGATCAAATAAAACAATGTATAAGGCATGTATTTTTTAAAAATAGGGAGGGGAAAGATAGCATACTGGAACTAGTAGCAAGTTCCTGAATTTTGAATGGCTGCCACTTTGAGATTACAAGTATGTATTTGGTTTGGTATTTCTGGTTTTGTGGTAGTTTTCTTTTCCATGGAGTAATAATCAGCTTTTTCTTAAACAGGTTTTAACTGCTAGTGAAAAAACAACTGTAGACAACTTGTTTCAGAAAGATTCACTTGTTCGGCAAAGTCAGGTATGATGGAAAGTTTTTAATTTGAGAATGAAAATAGATGTTTGTAACACTAATGCTCTATGTACTTTTTGGGGTTGTTTCTAATGCATTTTTTTACTATTTCCTCGAGTGTGTATTAACTGTATGCATTAAAATGATGCTCTTTAGTTGCTAAAGGTCAGAAAGGTTTTTCAGGCTAGTTTGGAGAGGATGAAAGGATGACAGCTGTTCCCATTTGCAGCGTCTGTTATTGTTGATGGTGATTAATAAGCTGTTAAGTAGCACTGTAGTAAACTGCAGTACCCAGAGAGAAAAGGAGATCAAGTGCCAACCACCTTCATACTGGATACTTGAAATGCAAGTGGAATAGTCTTCTGGATCTGTTGGCCATTTGGTTGCCACGCAGATAATGAGTGGATCCAGAGATGAGAGGAAGGCAGTAAAAGTTTTATTTGTTACATGCTTGTTTTAAAAATGCAATTTAATTTTATTCCAGCTGGTGGTAGATTGGCTAGAGAGCATTGCTAAGGATGAAATTGGAGACTTCTCCGATAATATTGAGTTTTATGCAAAAACAGTGTATTGGTGAGTTCAGACTTTCTTTGATTATATGCATTTTCCCATCAAGTGTAAGATTCACAGTCACAGTGCGTTTTTTAAGTTGTTCACTTCATTCACTTCTCTTCTTTAAATTCATGTAAATTCAATGTGAAAATTGAGATTTCTTACTCATCCACTGAAGTAAATCTCAGAAGTCAGTGCCTTTTGGGAGGCAAGGATGAAACAAAAAGCTATCAAACCAACTTAATTTAATCTTTGTCTGGCTTTAATTTTTGCCTTTGTAAGTTCTTAACATCACTTCGTGTCATTGACCCTTCATCAGAAGCTGTTATTGTCACCTTTATTATCACAGATGGGTCTTGTGGCAGAAAGGACCAAAGGCTACCTGTCATGCCAGATGCCTAGAATAAACCTGCTTATAATGACCAGTGAATACAGGCTATTGGAATTATGTGTTTATCCTACGTTGCATTTCTGTCCTAGACTGACTTTATAGTGAATGTTAATGGAAAAATTTGCTTATGCAGAAATCAGTTAATAGTTGAATACATGAATGATTGAAATAACAGATGCTTTTGAAAGAAATAAAATATATGTGCATTAATTCTAATATTATACTTCTTGTTAAATGCTGTGCTTTCACAACACTAGCAGAGTCCATTGATACATCAACCAAACCAAGTGTCTGTTCTGCAAGCATATTCCATGTAACAAAAGATATTTTTCAATATTTGTCTTATTAAAATACGCTTGCTAAAAAAACCATTTTTCTGTAAAACATTTCACTGCTTTCAGGGATAACACACTACACGCCCTGAAGCAGCGACAGTCAAGTACATACATGGGAAGTTCTCGTCCCCTGGTAACAGAGTTGGTAAGTATTATATAAAAATATGGCTTGGCTTCAAAATGGGCTAGGGAGAGCGTATATGCTATCTTCACAGATTTCCAGCAATCCTTAGATAGTTGTGCTATCTGCAAGTAGTTGTAGTATCTAAAAATTGATACTGAAATTGTGAGGCAGAGCACCTCTTAAGTTCTTTTCGGGATCACTGTGGACTTGTGTTTTCTTCCAGCAATCACTTCCATGCTCCCACCCCCCCTTCACAAGTACTTATATTCTATTTCTCCAATCATATGGTTTTATTATGACTTTTTATGTGTGAAACAAACTCATGTTCCTAACCAGAAAAGCTTATAAATCTGTTTGGGAGCCCTTGCAGATAAGGGAATATGGTCTTTATGCAGTAACTAGTACAGTGAAACCAAGTCCTGATGCAGTACTCTGAGAGCTCTATAATAAAAGCTAATAGGAGAGAAGTCAAGGAAAGAAAGGATTGTCCATTAGAACGAGGTGATGAACTGCCTCAATGACAGCAAAGCAGCCGTAGAAGATTAATTCAACTGGGGAGTGATCTGAGGTATTGATTGGCTTTAGAAAATCTTTTTGGATTAGACAGAACCACGTGCAGCTATTGTGAAAAACCTTCTCAGATAGAAGGTGGAGGAGGAGAAACAGTCTGGTAGGCAGATAGACAGAAGGGCAAAGGATGTTTGAAGGTGAGAAGAGCTGGAAGATGAGTAATTTGGGGCAAATAACAAGGCAGTGGAGTAAATGAATTGCATTGATTCCTGATAGGAACAGTGACAGAAGAGGAATAAAAGAAGTAAGAGGAAAACCTGAGAAGTATCATGTTCAATATTACATGGATTGTACAGATTGTTGTGCCAACACAAAAAGGTGACTCCAAATTATAAAAAAGGGCAGGATGTTACTGGAAGAGACATACAGGCATTGTGTAGATGAGTGATGACTTTTTTCCTTGCAGGATCCAGATGCTCCTATTCGACAGAAACTACCACTTGATGATTTGGACCAGGAAGACGATGTGAGGTTATTGAAGTATCTCTTCACACTCATCAGAGCAGGAATGACAGATGAGGTAGTGTAACTTTTAATTAAGTAAGCGTTAAATATCTTACTGTTAAAGCCAATGAAAAATTATGTACTAAAATGTCTGTTTAAATTTGGCGTGTAGTGATTCAGTTTTTCAATTTGTTGTCAATATTGATTGCCAAATTAGCATTTTATGAAATCTTAATTTTAGTTAAGTGATTTGGGTGTAGAATAGATGTTACGGAAAAAATGTAGTTTTGGGGTTTTTGATTGTTTGACAGTATTTTTTTACTGTTGTGGCTTGATACTAAATACTGCCAGACAAACACACAGAATGCTTTAAAGAATTTGTATCTGTGTCTCTAATCATTAGTGGATTATCAGACATGCATATATAATGACATTTGAGTAATGGGGAGGAAAGGAGACCTGAGATTCTCATGCCAAAGACTTTAACTGAGGAATATGGTTACTTGCTCATATTCTGTTCCAATGTGGTGCATATCTATTCATTTTCTGATGGTATGGGAATATGAACATGAGTATATTGCTGCAGGACAAGACAAATACAAATTTGCAGCTTCCTTTGGGTAAGTGAACTGGGAATGTAGATAACTGCATGAAGACATGGATTAAATATGTAAGCAAAAGGACTATGCTTTACACTAAACTTATCAGAATGATGCAAAACAGCTGTATAAGCAAACAAAGATGAGGCTGTAATACATTTCTCACATTGCTGTAAATACTGACTGAAAAACTAAAAATTTCAGTGAAAAAAATTGGTAACATTTACTTTGAAATCTTTCAGTTGTTTTGAGCTTAAGATCCTCTGTGCTTATTTTTCACATGGTAGAATCTCTACACAAATTAACTATTTTAATAATAGTCACATTTTTAAAGAAGAAGCTAGAGGTTTTTCTACCTTGAAGTGTGTTGCTGAGAAAATGCATTATTTTTCAGGCGCAGCGCTTATGCAAACGTTGTGGTCAGGCCTGGAGGGCTGCAACTTTGGAAGGCTGGAAATTGTATCATGATCCTAACATAAATGGAGGTATCTGCTCCAAAGTGCATTTGAGACAGATATTAAAATACTAAGCTCTTGTTGTATCTGTTTGTTGCAAAGAGAAATAGCTCTTTCTTTTAACCTTATGAACCTTTTCTGGTATCGAAACTATTTTACCATGTCTGTTGAACATTTTAAAATGAATATGAAATTATTTTAGTTGAAGGTATGGGTTCATTGAATCCATCTAAACATTCTAAAGCCACTTTATTTTTTAAAGTCGGGCATAATCACTAAGAAATAAATGTCTCAGAGTTCTGTACGCGTCTTCTCCACCTTCATATAACACTTGAGCCTGTATTTTCTTAACATCTGACTAATGTCACCTAGCTCATATTTTGTTGCTTAGAGACTCAAACTGGACTATATATCCAGTTTCTGAAAGGTATAGTAGGACTAGAGTTCAGCACATGGAAATGCAGGAAAAGAGATACTTTTAAAATATTTGAAAAGTGTTAAACTGCCATTTTCCTTGGTTTTTTGTACATGGTTCCCTGTTTATCGTACAGTACCTTGCTTCGCTCTGTGCTCAGTACATGGTAGGATTTAGCCAGGAATTTAAGAATGAGTCTGAGTGTTGTTTATAGCTGGCTGTGGAAGGCTTAATGCTTTCCTGCTCTTCAAATCCTGATAGCCTGTCACTTTTATCTGCCTGCCACACCACTGTCATAAGCTTTTTTTTGAGTCTACCTACCTAACCTGTGGTTATGTGGGTTTGAATACCCATGCAGATGCATGCAAAATAGCACCACTGAAGCAGTGACATTTTTAAGTTTTGATTAAGATACAAAAATTCTTTTTTCCCTTAACTTTGTTTTTTTTCCAAATACAGACACAAGGTAGCAGCCAAGTTTTTAAATTACTGTAACTTATAGATGCACATTTACCAAACTACCCAGAAGAGCCACCTTGCAGTCCAGTCAAAAGCATCAAAGTGCTTTCGGAAGAGTCCCAAAGGGATTGAAATTGGGTTATGAAAAGAAGATAGGCTTTACCTGTTAATGGATTCTCTTTTTTTAATAGCACCTTTTCTCTTTCTCCTTCCCCCCCCTCTTTTTTTTAAAAATTATTCTTTACATGTAGGAAAAGAGCTGGAGCCTGTTGAAGGCAATCCATACAGGTGCATTTGGAAAATAAGTTGTTGGCGCATGGCTGAAGAGGTGAGATAATGCTGGTTTGCTTTATATTAGTATGTAAATTTGAACTTTTCTGAACTCTGAAATGGGATTTTAAGTAAACATACCCCCTCTGTATTTGCTGCTTAAAGGATTTGCAATTAATGCTTCAAAGAGGACTTTTGAAATACTGTATTCGTGTATTGTGAGAAATCTATGTAATCAGCACCACTTCTTCAGGAAATTCCTGTCTTTTTTTTCTGGTTGAAAGTAAAACCACTGACACTGACTTTCATCTTGACCTAATTGAATGGGAAAGAGAAAACGTTGCTTTCTTTCCAGGTCAATATAAATTTTTCAGATAAGTTACAAGGGTGTTGCTAGTGAAGAGGAGATCACTTGCTATTCTTATTTTGGCTCCTTGTGTATCCCGTGATTTTTGAGCTTTTATTGGAATGTGTTAGGTGGAACATTTGGCAATGGATTAATCTCTAATAAAATGTAAAATTACTAGAAAACTTAAATACTTTATAGTTAAAAGTTTGGATGTTTTTACTGTTTATTTCAGGAGCAGTTTAATAGATATGAAAGAGCAATCTATGCAGCCCTGAGTGGAAACCTCAAACAGGTATGTCAAGCCCCCTAGTTAAGCAGTGCTTGGTAGTTGTGCATTTCCTTTCTCACATGTGACAATGGTATAATCGGAAATATTGTAGTTACTGGTTATTGTACTTTTAAAGATCTACTAAACAGAACAATAACAAACATTGCTGCTTTAGCAGACATGCTCTTTGTAGTACTGTCATGTCTTAATTAAATATATGATAGACTTTTCAGTCAAGGAAAACCTGCTGTTTAGGGTTGTTACCACTCTGCTTTGGTGCCTGAAATTCTGATCCTAAATTATAGTTGCTCTGTTTGGGTTCTGATGTTTCTCCATCTCTTGACGATTTTTGCTCTGTTTTTTTAACATGTAGCTTCTTCCAGTTTGCGACACCTGGGAAGATACTGTTTGGGCGTATTTCAGGGTGATGGTGGACACACTAGTCGAGCAGGAAATAAGAACCTCAGTAGTAACTGCAGAGGAGATGGAAGAGCTCCCGAGAGATTATTTAGAAGCAAAGTAAGTTTCAAGTAAAATCATGCTCCTGCACTCAACAAAGCATCCTGTTTGATCTGTCTGGAATATTCAAGGTAACGTTTTTTGTCTTTTCTCTCCTGCTTTAAAGCTGGACTTCAGAAAAGGTTTTTGAAGAACTTCAAGCAACAGACAAAAAGGTAAGTGCAGTGTTTCTTCTCTCCGCTTACCACTTTTAATTATTCACTGGGTTCTACTTTTTACTGCACTATTTAATGAAATGCTCAAATATGCACAATGACTGATTTGTTTTGTATTTTCTACCTCTACAGTGTGTGAATTCTCAATCCAAATAGATTTTTCTATAGGCTGCTACCTCTTAATGGTGAAAGTGATACAGGTTTTGTGTTGCCCTTTATCTGCCAAACTAGCTGGGTGTGCTAAAGAAACAGATGACTGTCAAATGTTGTCAGACATACAAAGCAGACAGAGTAATCAACTATTTAACAGTTCAGTAAAATGTTCAAAATTGATTACATTCCATTTTCTTCTTAGGAAGTTTATGTGCATATTTCAGAACAGGCCTTTCAAAATTTAAAAGCATATTTGCTTAGACTGTGATTCTTTGTTAGTTTTAGCACCCAGAATACTCAGTTCATGTACAATGGGGATATATAACTTACAGGTTAATTTTGCAGTGATTAAATTTAAACTACACTTACTTTTATTTGATGGAATGGACACATAGCATTTATCATATTGCTAAGACAGGCAGTCAGCCACAGATACAGCCAGCTGCATTTGCCATTGCAACATAGTGCAATCATCACCATAAAGCAAATTTGCAGGTGTGTTTGGATTGCATTTCATGCATTAATGTATTCATTTCTCTGGGGAGAGGGTGGAATTTCTTCCTGAAGTAACTTTCACAGGCCTTTTCTTTAACGAGTTATACACGCTGTTGTTTCCTCTGTGATTTTGTAAATCTTACCTGTAACATCATTGTGTAGTGTCCTCTTCGGAACAAAAAGACGTTAGTCTTGGATGTCTTCCATGAAAGTATTAACTGAACAGATCTATATTCCAGTTCTTTCTTTCAGTTTGTCAGTATTCTTGTAATTTGACATGGAGATAGCAAGTGCCTTTTCTCTTGCTCTTTATGAAGAATACCCTTTGAAATACAATAGTTTTTTCCCTGAGGAACCTCTGCTTTATTTATGTTTGTTTTCGTCATACATTATGCTATAAGATTTATTCAAAGTTTGAACTTTCTCTTTTTGTCTCCAGAGGGTTATAGAGGAGAATCAAGAACACTATCATGTGATTCAGAAATTCATTATACTAGGAGATGTGGATGGTGAGCATTTTTCTAAGTGATTTTTTTATTGTCAACTGACTAGCATTATTTTGAGTGACCTTTCCAGGAAAGTCCATTCTATAGAATGGATTTGTAGAAGCCCACAGTAGGCAAACGCTGCGTTAAAGTTAAGCTCTAATCAAGAACTGTAGGGACAGTTTGACCTACAAAGCAGTTTTCAAAGAAGTAATGAAATCATGTAACTGTGTCAGGATATGTGCCAGACTATAGCTATAACTTCTTCTGAGAAATGATAGAATACATACAGTAGATTTTTGAGCCATACAGCTACATCTTTTCAAAATTGTTGCTGTTCTTCTGTTTTGTTGGACTTTTGAGGCTAAATTACATTTGTTGAATAAATGCATAATTTTGAAATACTTCTTAGGTGGGTTTTTTTTCCCTGCTATGTCTAATGCAGACATTTCCTTGGTGGTTATAGGTTTGATGGAAGAAGTCAGCAGGTGGCTTTCCAAAGACAGAAGTGTGCTCCCAGGACACCTCCTTCGTTTCATGACACATCTTATTCTGTTTTTCCGCACTTTGGGTATGCAGACTAAGGTCAGTTCACTTGTACTTGATTTCTTGTCATAGCAGTAGCCAGTCTTTGAAGTAGAAGTGCTTGTGTGCAAATACATAGATAACACAGAGTGATTGTAAATTGCAACCAGGCTGATGAGGAACGGCATGCTTAAATAGTGTTTTTGTTGATCTTGGAGCCTTAAGGAGAAAAGAGCATCCTCCTCCCTTCCAGCTGAGCTTAAAAATTGTTTTTTGAGGATGGTGGATTCTACTCGGAAGCCCTTTGTTGAGAAGGTCCTGACTCAAACTTCAGTGTTGGGCTTATTCATAGCAGCCAAGATATTTTGAATATAACCTGTTCTTATAGACAGTTGTTCAGTTGTTGGAACTGCACCTATTGCTGCTGTAAGCTCATAAATACTTCAGCTTGAGGTTATTAGTACCAGCTGAAACTTTCTCATTATCTCCAAGTATAAACTAAGTATAGCCTACTACCCACCTGGCCTATTTATGCTAAATGCAGACATGGGTCATATAGCTGTAATTACTCATTTCTGACAATATCACAAGTAATGTGGAGCTCTCCTTTTCTACTGTTTTAAAATTTAGAAGCCGTTATGTATCAAATAAGTTTCTGAATGTGACCTCCTTTGGCAAAAGACAAATGTGTGTTTTCACTAGATGATTTAAATAAAGCTCTGAGTTATTGTTTATTCATACTGCCAATCATTGCTTCATTCTCGTGTGGAAATTTGTTTTGAAGTCAGTTAACATTTAGCTAAATAAGAGGAACATGTGTGTGTATATGTATGTATACTTACTAATTTTTTAGCCAGACTCAAAATTTGATAAGACCAGGTCTTTAGGCTGAAGTATATAAAACTAGCCATTAACATATGTTTGACAGAGGGAACAAAAAAGGTGCAATTTCCTACGTGAATTCTATTATGGGAATTGTAACTGTGGATTCTGCCTTTACGGTTTTGGAATAGGTGAATTTACTGAATTATTATTTGATCAACTTCAAGGGGCAGAGGCAGATGTGCAAGGTTCTATGATGTTTATTATTTGTTGATTGCACACAATTCATATAGGTATATGCTTAGATGAAAGTCTTCAGTTTACACATACAAAACTAAAATGGTAATTCTTGACAGCAACAAACACTTGAGTCTTGACTAAAGCAGTTTCAAGTGCTCAGACTATACTGGTTGTTTAGTATAGGCTATTACAGGTAAGTCAGCTGATATTTATGCCCTGTGACATTATCATTTTCTATAATAAAATAGGGCATTTGTACACTGCAATAGTAGTCTGTGTGCCTGATATTTTGTTCATTAATTAAAAAAAAGGTAAAATGAAAATACTTAGAAAACATGTAAAAAGTAACATTCTGGTTAGACCAAAGACTTCATTATCCAGTTGCTGAAGAAGAAAATCCTTGGAACCATAAATCTTTGAATCAGAAGATGTGTTTTTTCAATCCGGCTCCAAGAGAAACAGTCCTTCCAGTTGAGCCTGTTTGTGTAGATTACTGAAGCAGGAATAAGCAAATAAATTTGTGGTTTTGTTTTTATAGTGATAGCCTGTAAAGTATCTTTTGTTTTATTTTCCACATGATATGATTTAAAATTGAATTTATATTTGTTTGCAATAAGGAGGAAGTTTCTGTTGAAGTCCTAAAGACCTACGTTCAGGTAAGCTTTCTGAAATATGGTTTGTTTTCTCTAATGTAATTTAGATGTAAAGGAGGAAGGAAAGGAGACTTAAGGTTACAGGATAAAAAAAGAGCTATGATGCAGCTAATGCTCGGTTCTCAAGAGATAGATGGAAACTTGCCTAATACACAAAGTTTCTGTCAGCAGTGCTTAAATAAGAGACAGTTTTATTGATCCTTGTTTAGCTGAGTGGAATCTTCCTGTATCAAATCAAGTAATCAGAAATTTGTTTGTTATACATTTTTGGATTTACCTAGTACATGTTTTTACTTAAGTGTAAACACACTTAGGGATTTTCACTAAGGAATATAGTATGCATATCTATTATATATATTTATATACTAGTGGATATCTTCTATATATTTGCTTCTTATATATTTGCTTCTCCTTCTGTATGTTTGCTTCCTACTGTGCAGCGCTTGATGTCCGAGAAGCACACAGATTTAATAGCATTTTATGTCAGTCACCTGCCCCCAGAGCTTGCTGTTGCCCAGTACGCTTTATTTCTCGAAGATGTTACTGAGAGCGATCAACGCCACCACTGCCTTGAATTAGCAAGAGAAGCAGGTGAGAGACCCTGAGAGTCCAATTACCATTTTATATCTTGGGTTATTTTGTCTTTCGGTAGTTTTTGCTCCAAAACCTAGCTATGAATATGGTATTCATTCCTTCCTGCAACTGTCTATTTTTCAGTTAAATAAAATGAATTTGCTGATCACTTCTTCAAGTAGCTATATATAGATGTGTTTTCATTAACCTGGAATTGATTAAACTAAATATCACTGCTCCTGGATTATGTCCAAACACATCAGGAAGTAAATGCCAGCTGCCTGTCTCGAATATACGTTTTGAAGCTTGACATGATCATGTTATTTCAGACAATTAATTATAAAAATACATACCTGTTAGTGGATTTAGGAAGGTTATGAGTATCTTAATGTTTTTATCCTATTTATAGTGTTTTTTCTTAGCTGTGGTGGGTTGCTTGCATTAATTGTAAGCTTCCTTCCAGGCCTATACATCAAACTAGAGGGGATTTCAATGAAGCAGCACACTGTCCATGGCTTCATAATGCCTCTGTGCCACTCGGAATTCACAAGGAAATAGATTTACTGCAGATTTCAGTGCCTTAACTTCTCTTCAGTCATTTTTCAATCATTTTCTTTTAAACTGGGCTAAGATTTCAAAAATAAAACATCCTGTTTAAGCATCTGTAAAAGAACTATTCTGAGCTTTTTCTGGTTACATTCCTGTCAAATCATAGTCTTGCTGTCAGAATTGTAGAACAGTGATCTTAGCAGATATATCTACATGCTGGTCTTCAGCACAGACTGAAAAACATGTTAATTGTCTTATTCTTTTTCTCATATTTGATATTCTCTGTTACATCAAACATCGTTCTTGTAAAATACCCACAATAAATGACATAGCTTAAAAGCTTATAATTTATTCTGCCAATATGTGTGTGAACAGACTGATAAGTGTTACCAGTAGTAAGGAATTAGATCAATAACTAGAGTCGGAAATTTATTTTGCATCAAGTTTGAAGTCATGATAGTTCTTACAGAGTTCTCTTTTGACCCAGGTCTGGATGTTGCAGCCATAACAAAAACTGTTGTTGAAAACATCCGCAAGAAGGATGCTGGGGAATTCAGTCACCATGACCGTGTGCTCGACACAGGCACAACAGAGGTGAGTGCTTCACAGAGTCAATAGTCCAGTTTGCAATCAACTACAAAATCTTTGACCATGTATGAGCCATATTTTTCTTTCAACAGTGGTGAAAATTGCCTTGAAAAAGCCCATGAGGGAAATGTACTTTTCATGTGACCAAGTGAGGATATTGCACAAATCTGTAACTCTGTTTCTACTTCTCCTTGCTCTTCGGGTGTGTGTTGCTCAGCAGCCGTGCCTGTACACAAACATTAAGTGAAGATAAGGCCTGTGAAATGACTGCAGCACCCTGTGTTGTAGCTATAAGTTGGATGATGTTGTAGCCTCTATGGTTTATGAGGATTAATTCTTTGGATCTCAGGTGTACGTTTTAACATGCTCAAGTGACATTTCCAGCTGCAGCAGGCACTGGTTTTGCTGACAGTTTCCTTGTCACTGCTATTGAGCATTGGTTGGATCCAACTCAGTGCTTTAGGGACAGCAAGGTAATGTTAATATCCTCTATTCAAAGTACTGTTTAGAAAGCAATTGATCTTTTGCAAATTTGTGGTAATGTTTTTGCTGTTCAGCACAAAGTGTAAGCTCCTTAAGACAAAAACATACTTTATCCTAAGACAAGAGTTGGAAAACTGGCTGCAGGCTCATGGGACCCCTGAAGATTATAGCAAGAGGTCCATAAAACATGTTTGTACAGTGTATTCATATTAAAATTTGAGGAAAATGCATCATAATCCACAAAAAAACTTGAGAGCTGGTGTGCTCTGAATATCTTGGGAATGCTAAGAAATCAATTTTTTTTATTATTCCAGATGGCAGAGATTGTTTTCTAAGCTTTTGAATAAAGCAATCCTTGTTACTATGTTAAAATGCTTTCCAAACTTGTGTATTTCCCTGATCAGATTTAATGTGTGTGTTACATCAGCTCTGTGCTTGAAACGATGGTGAATCTCTGTGTTGGTTTTTACAGGCGGATCAGCTGAAAATAGATGTAATTGACTGGCTCGTATTTGATCCTGCACAGAGGGCAGAAGCACTTAAGCAAAGCAATGCAATCATGAGGAAGTTCTTGGGTACTAACCTTCACAAATATGACTTATTTTTAAATGTTGGTTTTGTTCTTGACATTACATTTGATATAACTTTGAATCTAGTCTATTAAAAAGCATGGGTTTGTGAGCTTAAAAAGACAAGGTATGGAAATTACAAAGCTCTGATACCCACTTCACATTCTCATAGCATCCAAAAAACATGAAGCTGCAAAAGATGTGTTTGTGAAGATTCCCCAAGACTCTATAGCAGAAATATATAACCAGTGGGAAGAACAGGGAATGGATACTCCACTTCCAGCTGAAGATGACAATGCTATCCGGGAACATTTATGTATTCGTGCATATTTGGTGAGTTTCAAATACGCAGTATTCCAAGTTATTGTTTAGAAATAACGGTGTCTTTGCCTCGGTGGTGAAACTTTAGCTTTGTCCATTTGATTTAACTTCTGAATCTTTGATGCATTAAAACTGTGCATGTAATGGCATTCATATTATGAGTCAAAAATATCCAAACATTGTTTCCAATGCAATCCAGGAAGCCCATGAAACCTTTAATGAATGGTTTAAACACATGAACTCAGCTCCACAGAAGCCTTCTTTGTTACCACAAGCAAGTTTCACTGAAAAAGTGGCCCATGAACATAAAGAAAAGAAGTATGAGGTAGGTAGAAGTCCACTTTAATTAATGTAAACTTTTATGTTCTTGCTTTGGAGGCAGTCTTAGTTTAGTGAAACTGAGTAGAAGAATGGTATTTCATATTGCGTAAGGACTCTACTATAAATTATTTTTATGTCGAGAGAGTATGAGACTGTAGAATAATAAGGCCACTGCACAATAAATTGCTTTTTTAATGACTCAGCTTTACATAAAATATTGTAATGTAAAAGTAAATATCCATTATACTGTGTTGATTGTCAGTTTTATTAGTAATTCTGAGCACTCAATTTTGCTATTAACTCTTTATTCTTGTATTTATCTTGTATTTTGTTTTCTAAAAGATGCTGCAGTTTTCTTTTGACAGAAGTTCTTCTTGCGTGTCTGGCCAGTATGAATGTATTGTATTCAGTTAATACAAACATTTGTTTTATAAATATGGAGGAATAAGTTGTTTAAGATTATCTTCTTCTAATGGCTTTGTTTCTGAACAACCTGTCTGACTCTCTGGACAGGGAATTAAGCAAGGATGGAAATAGCTGCTAGCAGCAGGCTTTTAAGTTTTAGCCACTGGCTGAAGATTCTAATTTGAATTGGAGCTGCCTGTTGCAGTCTATTTTAAAATAGCCTTGGAAATTATCCTGTTCTGCAGTAGTTTATTTTTTGTTTCTTTGCCAGATGGATTATGGCATTTGGAAAGGCCTCTTGGATGCTCTTACAGCTGATGTTAAGGAGAAAATGTACAATGTGTTGCTGTTTGTCGATGGAGGATGGATGGTTGATGTTAGAGAGGTAAAATGAATTTTTATATCATGACGCAGACCACAAAGCACAGATCGTACCCCACTGTACCTTTGTCACATTTAATTTGATGTGTTCCTGTTTAACTGGCTCTGGGCTTGCTGTGAGCAGTTAGAGCTTGCCCCCCTTATTTACCATTCAGATCATATCTGACAGTCCACTCCAGGCTGCTTAGGCCAGTTTTTGGCCTCTGACACTACTCATTGTGTGGTTGTGCTGAGTTGCCTGTTAGAGGTAGATTTTCGTAACACTAATGTTATTTTGCTCTGGTAAGGATGCTGAGGACGACCCGGAGCGAACCCACCAGATGATCTTGCTGCGGAAGCTGTGTCTGCCAATGATGTGCTTTTTGCTGCACACGGTGCTTCACAGCACAGGGCAGCACCAGGAGTGCCTGCGCCTCGCGGACATGGTCGCCTCGGAGCGCCACAAGCTGTACACGGTGAGTTAGGGAGGGCTGCAGGCAGCCTAGCTTACATTTAAAAGCTCTGTGGGTTGGCTGTGGAAAAAGCTTCTATATAGAGAGGAAGACACCATATGTTCCTATAATATCATAAGTTTCTTTATCGCTTCCCATCCACTGCAGTAGTAAAAGGTTTCCTTGTGTTATGACTTAAGGAATGAGAGAGGTAACTTTGAAACACTGAGGATGATGAGCAGTGTTTTGACAAGCACTTCTGAGTACTGCAGTTACTAATTTTTGGATGGGGGCTATTGAATTGTAATTTTATGATCTTAAAGGTCTTTACCAGCCTAAATGATTCTATGATTCTAAGTTTAGCTGTAGAATTGTAATTGATTTCTTTATTTCCACTACATTTCAGAACATTGTATAAGCAGGTTTTGTTGTAGAGTGTTTGGTTTATCCGTAATCTTCTTTGCCTCCAAAAACCTGAAAAACAACCCCAAAAGGAGACAGATCTATCTTGAGCCTACCTTCAGGTTTCGGATGCTGCTACTAATGTCCTGTGCCTTACTAGATGTCCTTCTGAAATACTTGATGATCACACAATCTTAAATAGAAATAAATAATCAAATAAAAAAAAATAGTAATTTAATTAACCACCACTTTTATATCATTGCTATTCATTGCAAATAAATACAACTTTATTATGTTTGTTTTTTTATTATTTATTCGTAGGTATTTTCAAAAGAAGAACTCCGAAAGCTTCTACAGAAGCTGAGGGAATCTTCTCTGATACTTCTGGACCAGGATCTTGATCCTTTGGGCTATGAAATTCAGTCATAAGTTTTCATGTAGATACTTGCAAAAACTTCTGAACATGGACATTCTGGTTATCAACAAAACAAAACAAACAGAAAACCCAACAAAATCATTACTTGGACAAAGTGTTCTGGTTTTGTGGGGTAAAAACCCCCAACCTTCAGATTTCAATTTAAACTTGAGAAAGTATGACCAACTACAGAGATGTTTTTTGTTATACAGTCTTTTTCATATTTTTGTATTCCTAATAAAAGTGTCTGAAAAAGAGAATGTTTGTTCATTCTAATCTCAAATGTCATTATATACATTTGGTGATTGTATGAACCTCCTTAATCTATGTGCTACATGCCAAAAAGAGCTGCCCATAAGACTGGAAACATTACTTGGCAGTAAAATGTGCATGGATACGGTGGGGAGAAAAGTGAGCTTGCAGGAAGGTAGGTGCATGGAGAAAGTAGGGGAGATGAAAGCAGGCAGGCTGGAGGAAAGGAAAAGCAAAAGGCAGAAGTGAGGGGTCACTTCCAGCCCTTCAGAAGAGAAGGCAGCCTTGCTTTATGGCTTCTGCTGTACTGTACATTAAGGAGTTGCTAAAATGCTGGTGGAGTCCTGAACTCTAAGAAAGATGATCATATGTTAAAATTCCCGTGTTTGAGATTTTGTGGTTTATTTTGAAAGTTTGTTTTGCCTCCGTTTACATGTGTAAACCCACGTTAAGCTGCCTTTGTCTTAACAAGACGGAGTGCCTAGAGGGCACGTAGTGCAGTTAGGCAAGGACTTTGGCTCGTTCACTCAAGTCAATGAACTGACACCTGACAAAGAATGTACTTCGTGCTGTACATCTCTGTACATACAATTTCGTGTCTGTTTGCAGAAACGCCCAGTTCAGTTGTGGAGAGGTCCTTGATGCCGAGGTGCGTTTCTGCCCATCGGGGGCTGTTGGGCAGGAGGTGGGGGCAGACACACACAGACACGCACACGCCATCCGGCCGGCCCTTACGCTGCCGCCCCGCCTCTCGCTGCCGCCCGGGGCGGGCTCGGGGCCGAGGTGGGCGGTGCCACCGGAAGGCGCGAGCCCACNCTGAACAAGTGGCTGTACGTGCGGCTCGGCTTCCCCAACCTCAGCCTCACCCTGGTGCACTTCGCCATCACCTGGCTCGGCCTCTACCTGTGCCAGGCGCTCGGCGCCTTCTCCCCCAAGAGCCTTCAGCCCGCGCAGGTGTTGCCGCTGGCCCTCAGCTTCTGCGGCTTCGTCGTCTTCACCAATCTCTCCCTGCAGAGCAATACCATCGGTACCTACCAGCTGGCCAAGGCCATGACCACGCCGGTCATCGTGGTCATCCAGAGCGTGGCTTACGGCAAGACCTTCCCTCTGCGGATCAAGCTGACCCTGGTAAGAAGGCGGCGGGGCTGAGGGGAGCGAGAAGGGGCGGCGCTGAGGGCAACGACCCTGCCTAAAACCCCCGTGTCCACCTCCACAGGTCCCCATCACGTTGGGTGTTTTCCTCAACTCCTACTACGACGTGAAGTTCAGCGTCCTGGGGATGGCGTTCGCCACGCTGGGGGTCCTGGTGACCTCCCTGTACCAAGTGGTGGGTAACGGCGCGGGGGGGGAGCGTTGGTTGGAGTGGTTGGTCTTCAGGATGCTGCCCCTTGGTTTGATCGCTTTTAAGTAGCACCCAGCCTTCCAGGAAACCCTCCGTGCTCCGTTATTTGCTTTTAAAAACCCCATCAAATTATGATAATCCACCATAACCCCTGAAAAATTAAGGAGTTTATCGTCCTGGCTGCTAGAAATTGAGGTGTTGTCTTTAACGTGAGTGTTATTTTCAAGGGGCGAAGAGTGCTTTAGCGGTGAAATTCATTTTTTTCTAGAGGGAACAGATGTTCTCCTTGCTGAAGCAAATGCCTTTCATTTGAGCTTTTTCCCTAGAAAGGATGTTTTCCAGTCCTTCAATCCCATGGTTTATCCTTGAGCTATTTACATTTTATGACATCCTTCTTCATAAAGGTGGTTTTGTAGAGGGCAGATTAATGCATAAAC
This sequence comes from Dasyornis broadbenti, assembly GCA_013397935.1. Taxonomy (NCBI): domain Eukaryota; kingdom Metazoa; phylum Chordata; class Aves; order Passeriformes; family Dasyornithidae; genus Dasyornis; species Dasyornis broadbenti. The sequence continues at coordinate 3,166,114 of VZRN01006818.1, forward strand.
ACGCAATACAACCTCTCTGGATGATTATGATTGAAAAAAGAGGTATGTCCAAGGACTGCCTCAGCCCTTTCTGCTGTAACATTGTACCAATAGCTCACCCAATTCGTTATTGACCACGACTGTAAGAGCCTCCTAAATCAGAAACCCCTGTCGTGTTGATGTGATAGATTTAAACGTGAATTTCTTTGTACAAGGTGTACTGTGCTTCCAAAACAAGTGAGGCTCTTTGACCTGTAGTGTATAAGATGATAAATAATGGTCTCTTGTCCTGTTTTGGGACAGGAGGAAGAAATAGGTGCTGCATAATAACATTAAGTGATGATGTGTATACTGGAGAAATAATGGTAATTGACCAAAGTTATATAGGTAAAAAATCTTAACAAGTTTATATGCTGGAATCCATGTTACCAGTTAATGTGATTTATGAAGTGTTAAATGTCATTCTTCAGCATGATATAAAGATGTGTCGTTTTGGCTGTAACATCTGTCTTCATAGCCATAGATGAGTCATATTTCTGGAAGCATGCTACCTTGAAAATTGAAGTTAGAGTCGATTATAATTAATACTGAAATGAAATCCATTAAATCTGGAATATACTGGCAAAAGAAAGACAAACGTGTATTGGTTTTGTTAGCTTGTACGTACAGGAAAATGAGAAGGAAGGAACAGAATCTGATCCCTGCTTGCGCAAGGATAGCCAGCTCCAACACAGACAGGATATGGAATTTGTGTTGAGAATAAAAGAGAGCTGGTATTTTATTCTCAGCTCTGCTACTTTTTTGTTTTTCCTCGAGTACAATACTTTACCCCAGGCTATGAGAAGAGGAAAGTTTAGGCACTCCTTTCACTGCCCCTGCATACGATTTTCTCTTCTCATGGCTTTTCACTTGAAAGAGACAAACACATGGGACCTCCAGTGAGGCAAAGGCGAGGCTCAGCAGTCTAATTAGTATTGTCCATGAGACTCCCTCTGTGTTAGTAGCCAGTTTGCATTTGCTCAGGTTTTTCAATTTACGGGGTTTTTTTCCTCATGTTTAACAGCTTTCTCTTTTGATTTTAGTGGGTAGGTGCTAAGCAGCATGAGTTGCAGGTAAACTCTATGCAGTTGCTGTACTATCAGGCACCAATGTCCTCAGCTATGTTGTTGTTCATCATACCCTTCTTCGAGCCAGTCTTTGGAGAAGGGGGAATATTTGGGCCCTGGACACTCTCTGCTGTGGTAAGGCTTTTATTGACTTTATTTTAATACTTGTCATTGATGGAGTTAAATTTGATAGTAAGATCTATTTCTTTGTGAACCAGATTTTTGTACAGCTGTTGGCTATGGTGAGATGAGAGGGGCACGTGCAGGAGAAAAAGCCCCTTGTTGAGTCTGCCCCACTTCCTCTGATAGCAGCAAGTTTGTCAATTGATTTATCTCCTTATTCTTGTTTCTATTTAGAGGGCATCTGAACAACAGGAAAATCTACTCAAAATCTAGAAACTTCCCCTAATGTATTGAGTACGCTAGTTCTAGCTCTTACTGTCCACTCAGAGAAAGACTCTCAACTCTTCTTCTGTGTAAGGATATCAGCATTGGTTGTTTTCTAGAATTAGTGGTTTATTTTCACCAAGAAGGCTATAATTTCTCTCAGTATCCTTCTGTCTGAAAAAGAGCCAGTGGCATATTCTTACTACTGCTGATTGTACTCCTCAGTGATGGGTCATTTCTTGTAGCACTGCAGTTTATGAATGGGATAGCAAGTATTCACAGTAATAAAATCAGATATTTTGCTAAAAGAGTTTTTGTTGTGACCATAAATAAGGCTTTCTGTCAAAGGTAAAGAATACAACCTCTATGTGAATGAGTATCCAAAGAGTGATTTTCCAAATCACTCTTAGATGTTCACTGAGAGTAAAGGAGAAAAGGCCTGTGGTTCTATTAATGTATATTTGTGGACATCATACCCTGAGCTGCTTATATACATCACCAGTGTCGGTACTGATTTGAAGCCGTTTCTGTTTTTGTTCTCTGTACGTTTTTCTTGCCTGATATATTTTGCATTTGAAAGTAAATGAAACTAAATAAATAACCTGGAATGTATCTATAAATAGCCAAAGGTGAGTCAGATTACTGACTGTGTCCATTAATCCGCAGATAATGGTACTGCTGTCTGGAATAATAGCCTTTATGGTAAATTTGTCCATTTACTGGATCATTGGAAATACGTCACCTGTCACGTATCCTTTGTAACTTTAGTAGTTTCTCCTGTTTACAGATTAATTATGTTGGAATTCATTTGGGCTGATTTCTGTGGGAAAATTGTTTGATAACCCTCCTGGTTTATTTTTAATGATGAAGCTGGAAAAGTGTGTTTGTGCTTTAGTGTGTTTTGTTCGTTTGGGATTTGTAATGGCTGTTCACTTGCTGACCTTCATACCTGCAGGGAATATTAACTCGTGCTTTGGCTGCCTTGAGGAAATGTTGGCATGTCCATCAGACTGGAGTGTACAGTCGGTGAAAGGCTTTAGGTGGAGATTAATGCAGCTGCAGAGACGGGGAAAACTGTATGAGTTGGGAGTCAACACAGTGTACCATTGCATGCTTTGGGTGGGACTAATGAAAATTCCAAGTGTTTCTTTTTACAAAAAATAATACTGGTATTGGCTATTATCCTTAACAGATATCCAGGTATAACATGTTTGGACATTTCAAGTTCTGCATCACCCTCCTGGGAGGGTGCCTGTTATTTAAGGATCCATTGTCTATTAACCAAGGCCTTGGGATTCTGTGCACATTGTTTGGCATTTTAGCCTACACCCACTTCAAGCTTAGTGAGCAAGAAAGCAATAACAGTAAATTGGTCCAGCGTCCATAAAGCAAGAGTTTCTCAAGACTGTTGTGAAGGAAAACAGGTATTTAAGTATGCATTGATTTTAGAATGCACAAAATTGCCTCATCCATTTAGATCTATGGTTTTAGTTTAGCTGCCAGGATTGTTATTCTGTAACTAAACCAAACAAACTGAAGGATGTAAAATGCTGGGGTTTTGCCTTCTCAGTCTGTCCTATCGTCATTAAATTAAAACGGTAACTTAGAGAAAAAGGCACACTTCAAATTGCTGTGGAAATTGTACTGAAGTAATTATATTTTTTTGCATACCAAATGAGATCATGATGGCTACAGTTATAATACAGAGAGAGAGAGAGAGAGAAAGAAAACTAATCCTGTCTCTGTGATCAAGCCAGTATTGCTGTTGTGAAGAAACTTGGAGGCATTTTTATGCAGATGTTCTGGTATGTAGTGCTGCTTCCTCATTTTGAACAATGAAGAGAGAAACATACTTTGTCCAGTCATTTTTAAAAAAGGGTGCCAGACTCATTCCTATTTCTTGTATGTGCTTTCTTATCTATGTTTGTCTTCAACACAGGGATAGATCTTTAGATGAAGAAAGTAGATAAAATTACAGGTGAAGAGGAAAGCAGAAAACTGGAAGCTACAGGCCAAGCTGTGAAAAAGTAGGAAATCAAATCTAAACAGTTCATCTTAAATTTTTATTTTAGTTTGTAAGGACATTAATGAAGTAATTAATATTTTGAAAAATTTTGTTACTGCCTTGTGATTTTCTCTGTGCCAAAACCAAGACCTTACACGAGATCTTGTAAATACTTGCAAGCCTAATAAAATCTCTGGTTTTGTGGTAGTAACCAAATGTTTTGCAGCCCTAGGACACAGACACTCATGCTAAAAAAATATTTCAGAGAAGGCTTTGGAAAGGGCACCATCTTTAACGGGTGTGAACATTGCCCACTTCTCTCTCTTGCCTTCAGCAGCACCTTCCTTGCTCCCATGCCTTTCCCCAAGAGTTCCCTTGGGGTGGGCTCTGCAGGTTTGTCTGTTGTCACGGTTTTAGGGGAGAGGCCCAGGAGCTGTCTGGACAGTGAGAGGCTGGGTGAGGCAGCATTTCCTCAACAGACAGTCCTGGGAAATGTATGAATGACTGAAGGGTGCAAGGTGGGACCTGCTTCTGCTCTGACTCAAAAATGCTTTGAAAATTATTTTTTGACAGTATCAGGCACTTATTTTGACAACGTGGATGGAAGAAGTTCAGTGCTGTTCTAGTTAAAAAAAGAAAAGAAAAAATAACTGCTTTCCATAAATCTGGTGAGAACATATGTTCACTAGATTTGCAGGGTTAGAATTTATTTGCAGTATCTTAATCCTTACATATTGGGGTTTGTTTTGTCTTCAACTACCTCTATCAGATTTAAAGAGGAGAATTGTGTGAACAAAACCAAGTATTTAAGTCTTGCAGCCACTGATAGAAATAATATTTAGTTCCTCTAAGCTTTTCACAATAGAGGTAAGAAGTCTTTGTGTTGGAAACAATAAAACTTTTCTCAAGCTTCTAAGTTATTTATTGTTACAGAATTCTTGATTTAAGAAAAAGTTATTCCTCTGTGTAACTTCAGTTTACGCTGTAACACTCTATATCATTTCAGAGTTACAAACACCTGAATAATTTAACATCATTACCAACTGTTTCTTGGACATTGTACTGGTCCAAGGATTGGGTTTTTTATATATTTTTATAGATCTGTATAAATAGTTTAAAAATACAGCCTGGACTACTGAAAGATGTGTTCAGATGGTCAAGCTCTGGATGCATATCCTCCAGTAAATACACCGAGAAAGCTATTTGCATTAATTTGTGCTATGCACAAGTTCTTTTCATATGTAGGTAGACTGCAAAAAACCAGCTAGAAAACAACTGAATTATATGCCTGTATGACAAAAATATTTGAGATTAGATGGATGTAAGTATATATATAAAATGTTAGAATGAACTGAGCAACCATGCCTGGAAATACAAGAGACTCCTTAAGGAGAGGAACAGATCTGCAAGAGAAAGTTAACAGTATCCTTAAAAAAGTACATTATAAATACAATCTGGTGCTGGAAGGTGTGTGTATGGGAGTCACTTAAGTGATGTGATTTTTTTTTTTTTTTTCATGCATTCAAGATCTCTCCTTTGAGATTTACTTGTTTTATCTAATAAATAAAGTATCTTGAACTTTGTCATATGTTCAAAATATTAAATCCAGGAGGCTTGTGTAATTGTGGGTTAAATAGATCTTTGTATGTATTGTTTCTTTGGATACCATGTGTCGGATGGGAATAAATTTTTAATCACTTGTCTGATACCTGCTTATTGCAGAAGAGAGGAGTTTTTCTTGTCTTTTTTCATCTTCTGATTGAATTGCATGCACTTTGAAGGGTCTAGGTGTGTCTCAGACAAAATGGTGCCACATGGATTTCTGTCCATATGAATATGGCATGGAGTTTGAACATTTTGGACTTGTGGCACAAATGAGGGAAACTTTAAATCCTGAGGTAAAACTGGAGTCTTATAAAAATTACTGATACTTTTTTTAATTTTTACTCCATCACTTCAATGTGTTTTCCTTCTAACTATGTGTATTTCAATCACTTTTGGCTATCCTGAATGAGAAATCAGAGACTTACCATCTTTAGCAATGCGTAGTGATCAACCTATGTGTGATGTTGCAATTGAAGCCATACCATACACGCCCTGGTGTTTGCTTTCTGCTTTTCATTTTACTTTATATTCTATATATGACTAAACTGTGGTAACAGGATAGGCTTTGGTCCTTTTTTGCTATGCACTGCTTTGCTGCTGTATTAGCATTCTTTACTTTAAAAGGCTACCATTGATGTAGTTCAAATGGAAATGTTACTGTAGGTACCAAGATAGCATTTAAAAATGAGAGCAGATGATTCTGATTAAAATATGAGTGACTGCTGGTAAGTTATCTAGCCTTGTCCTCAAAAACACTTTAGAACAACATACACAGGGTTTTCCCATTTTCCCCAAAGCAATAGGAAGTAAGTCTCCATTTAAGAGATACTCAGTGTGAAGCTTTGTGTTACCTTTAACTTTGGTAACTCGGCCCCTGTTTGACAGACTTTGCATCAGGTTTTGTACAGCTTGCTAAGTTCTTGCATGCTCTGGGGCAGAGTGCCAGAGGAGTTTTCCTGTTGATGGGTGAACAGCTGCTCTCTCAGGCTTGAGGTTGAAGGAGAGTGGTTTGCTGCTGTTACATATATGAAAAGGAGGTTTGTCTTGCGGGAAGTCTGCAACGTTCAGGACAGAACTGCAATTCAGCAGGACTGTATCCTCTCTCTGTCTCATTTCATGAAATGAATGTCCAGCGATGGCCTGGGGCTAAAGCAACATTAAAACTTCGTTTAGGCTACCCATAGTATTTTATTAAACTTTTTAAAAAATAAAAGCAGTAGTCAATGGTGGTTAAATATTCTGGTAAAAGTCTCATTTTTACAATGTTTTACAAGAGTTTGAGAAGAGTGTTTTATAACGTTTTGGAGTTCAGCTGATGTCTAACCCATGTCTATTTCATAGCTGTCTGTATATATTGATATAGTTGGGCTGGTGAGGAGGGACTTGCTCTTCAGCAATACTGGACACTGGCAAACTCTTAAGGTATTTACCAGTGACTTAGAAACATCTGGCTTGAAATTCACCAACGTACTTGGGAAAGGAACAAGGTACACTGATTGGGGAGAGCTTAACTTCCTGCTTTTTATGTTCTTGCTTTTAATTAACATGCTTGCAGGTTAAGGGAATTTGGAGAGCAGGCCTTAGTGTCCCTCTTACCACCTTTCATATTAAGATTTTTCTCCCAAGATGTCTGTTTTGCTCCCATTACATAGTTTATGTCTTGCCTAGATTTTACAGTTTTGAAGATGCAGCTCTTTGGTTTTTTTCTGTTACAATTGGGCAGATGCAAAGAAGCACCAGCTTTTCTGCTTCATTCAAATTCACTCTCTTCCTGCAGGTGCTCTCCCTCTGATCGCAGTCTCAACCTTCTATTTGACAGCTCAGTTGCAAAGCATGTCAGCTGCTGAGGGTTAAGAACACAAAGGAAAAAACTATCAGCAGGAGCTGATATAATCTCGGGTAATGAGAAATCCTATTGTAAGACATAGAGGCATCTTAAAAGATAGGCCTGTGCTAAGCAGCAGGGAGAGGTGTGGGTTTGTCTCCAGGCAGGTATTGCAAAGAATGCAAGAGCTAAATTTCCGGCATTCTTACTGTGCTATAGTAGTTGACAAATTTAGTATAAAGTAGTTTTTAATAATAGAAAATTGGAAATATAAATGCCATGCAAAAAAAGAAAAAAATATAGCTGTATTCAGACAGTATAAAATCTTTGTCAGGCTTGTTCCAGAGCAGTGATTAACCTTTCTTGAGAGAAGGGAGCTATTACTGTTCCTCCCCTGCTCCAGTGATGCTGGGCTTGGTGAAGGAGGGTTTGTGTTGCTGAACGCTGCTCTGCTTGTTTTCAGCTGTATCAGTTAGTCCAATGAAAACATACCACCTCTCTCTGTGGGGTAGTCTCGCTGCAGTTGCTGTTTCTGCTTCTGTCCGACTGACTTGGATCATTCTGTCTTCCTTGTGTGTGTAAAAAGATCTGAAAGGTCTAATGGACCTAAGAATTCTATTCTATGATTTTGTGATCCTGGGAAGTAGAACATATTTCATTGCCTTGTGCAGTTGCTGTGTCCAGTCAGCAGCAGGGAATCCAGCCCAGCCCTAAGGGTCATAGTTACATTACAATCTGCAGTACAGCAATGATTAAACAAAGGGGAAATGTGATCCCTTTTAATTGTTTCAGTTCCAACACAGTTTCTAATGCTTTCTAATTTTACTTTTTGTCATTTCCCTTTAGTAGGTGCATAAGAAAACTCCCTTTCCTATTTCAGTCTGCCTTTTCTGTATAATTGTGATATATTTTATGGAATTCTGGAATTGAGACACAAATTGTATCACTGCTCACAGAAATACATTGACCTCACTCACTGTTGCTGGTTTTTACATAGGGGGCCTTGTCTCCCTTCCAATCCAGAAAAAATTATTTGCTTAACATACAGGAGGAGTCAGGTTAACCTGAATTAAGAAGTAATTTGTCAGCTCAGGAGTTGCGTGTACCTTCCCAGCTGCACTCGCTCGGTATCTAACAGGCACAATGTGGTGCCTTTGTAATGGATAGGCAGGAATAGACATGGGCAGATTAAACATAATGTAATTAAATAAAATATATATTTAGAAACAAGTAGCAGGAAGACTCCAAAGGCTGCTTGGAGGATTGGCATTGCAAAGATATTTTCTGATCTGTTTGTGGCTTCACTGGAACATGAATACAGGCTAGTCATATGAAGGCACATAGTTATATTCAAGGAGCTCCAAGAAGTCCAGCACGACTGTGTGGGTAACACACACATGCAGGATGCACATGCAGGCTAAGCAGTGTGTCAGAAAAGAGCAGGATTATTTTTAGAACCATAGACGACTGTGTCTCATCCAGGAAGTGCAGGGAGGAGGTCTCTGGTTGAAGCAGAGCATAAGAATGTAATTTTTAATGGCCTTGGCACAAAAAGTTGTTGCATTTTTTTACTTTCTTATTAAGCAGAGACTGAAAAGCAAACTTGTTTAAAGGAGCTGTGTTCTGAAGCACATGGAATAATCATGGATACTGGGACCATAGAATACAGGTGGTTGTGATTAAAAATCTCCACAGTTAGCTCAATAACAGTCAGATTTGTCAGTGTGAACTTCTTTCCTTTCAATAGAACGTAATAGAAAATGGCATTGGCTCAGCATTTCCAGAAAGGAAGCTGCATAATTGACAAGTTTGACATTTTTGTCCCCAACTAAATTAGGTATGCTACTCAACCAAGAAACTGAGTCCTTGCTCTGTTTCCTGCTCTGCCCACAATGTTTTTAATCCTCCTTACTCTCGGGGGAAAAGAAACCATTTGTGCACTTTGTTTTCTAACTGAGTGACTGAATGGGTTTTGTTTTACATTACAGCAAAATTGTGTATTAAAAACCTCGATTAAGATCTTAATTGGGTTTCCATCTTTGAGCTGAATGGAGAAAGCCTCTCCAGCTCCTATTACACAGCATCAGCTGTTGTGAAATAGATGCTTTTCTCTAGGGAGTCCAAAGCAATGTTAAGGTCTTCTAGGATCCAAAGTGATTTACTTGCTAAATGCATTTCTTGTGGTGGTTAGTCAAAAACTAGTTTCCTATTTGTTAATCCAGTTGAGAGAAGAAACTGACAGTGGTGATCATATGCCCTCCAGGAAATTATGATACATCTCTGAAAACACAAGATCTTGCTTTTTCTGAGTGTTAAGGTGGTTCTTCTTATCAGGATTGACAATGTACCAATGCTTTTTAGCTAGTATCATTCACCGGAGACCCACTTATTCAACTTTTCTTCAGGCACAGTTTGCGTAAGACTAGCGTACAAGTGAAAAAAAAAGGCTAGAGATGTAGTAGATTTGTATCCCAAACAAAAGCCCACGCAAAACTCTGTCCACAAAGCATGTTTCAGTTCAGGAATAGTTTTGTCTCTATTGGGATGGGCATGTAAACCTTAATTTGATTCCCTTAAGCATACAGTCTCAACGAGTTACAGCTGAAAGCAGTGTGAATGGACACATGGAAGGCTGGCACTGAGCTGGGATTGCTGCACCAAGTTGGTTTTTTAGAAATAGAACCAGCTATACTTGGGTGTCATTCAAACCTGATCTTGGATGCTGAAGACAGAAATTTAAATTCATAAACTTTGAGAAACTAGCAGATGTAGTTGAAGACATGCTCTTAGCACACATTATATGAGATGGCAGTATCAGTGCAATGTCATGTTCCTGCTTAAAGGCACAAGTCCCGTTTCTCCCCATGGACCCAGCTTGGCCATGTGCTTCTGCCCCTTGATCTGTCTGAACCGAGAAGTTTATATGGCCCTCTGCTAGGCAGAATAGCCACGCTTGGCTACAGAGCAAGTCGATGGCTTCCTGTGCAGGCAGGCAAGTTTCCGTGCCGGGACAAGAGAGGAGTGACACCGCACGGCCAGAAACAGGATCGAGGGAAACGGGGCGGAGTCGGGGAGGCTTCTTTCCATAGTCCGGATGTAACGTCCACACGCCCAGAGTCAGAAAACAGATTTTGAAGGAGAAAGCGTCACACATAAATGAAATGGTGAGAAAACGCTCACTTTCATGTGCAGCTACCAACCTCTCAGACAAAAGCCCTCAAAGAGCTTCTCAAGAACTCAGCATGTTTATTAGCTTGTAAGTGTTCTTGAAGTCTCTGGGAGACTGGCCCTGAGCCTCAGTAGCTTGCTTTCTGCCTCTGCAGCCTGCTGTGGACTGGCAGCTCTCTATTCCCCTTGTCCCCTGTATAAAGAGATCTTTGGAGTGTAAATTGTATGTTGGTTCTATTTTTCAGTGTGCTTTATTTAGCTGTACCAGTCTGTGCTATTTCAGCTGTTTCTGCTTCTGTGAAGAAGCTTTACTCATTTGATAACCTGTAGTAATTCACTGGGTGTCACACAAATCACTGGGGTATTAACCAAGGCTGGTTAATTTTCTAATCAGTTACTTGTCCCTAAGCAGGCCAGGATTTAAATGCCTTCAAGTTTTCTCAGTGTTTTCATCGAGTGTAAAAGTAAGATAAGCCAAGCCTCCCATCTTTGGAGTTTCCTGTTTAAAATGGATGTAAATCAGGGTTTGCAAAGATGTCTGAGGAAATTATTTTATGATATGATGTCCTTATTGTCTAATGAGATTTAAATTTGGGGTGCTAGGAATGAGTGAGATGAAGCAAAACTTATGTAAAAACTTTGCTGCAAAAGTTGTTTGGCAGGACTGGATTCTAGTAGAAGAAGTCAAGAGACACTGGGCCCTAAAGAGGGCTTGCTTGTATTGGAAACTGGAACCAGAATCTAGTAAAAATGAAGAGCTGATATGCACATATAAAACATAGATAAAACCATGCAGTTTTCTTAGTTATAGTGCAGTCATCATTTTGGTCTTGCATAAAGTAATTGTATGGTTGCATGAACCAAAAGCACTCAGTCTGTGTGCAGAGGTTGCCAGTGGTGTGTAACACTGTACTGCTCCCCAGCTACCTCAGGCTTTGCTTTTCCACAGAGGATTGTCGTTTTCCTGTCGGTGTCAGCAAAGACAAATGTGTGCCCATGCCGTGGTCTCCCTTGGATACAATCCTTTGAGTAACAGTTTAACATGCCAGACTGAGAACTGAGATGCAGGTAGTGATCCTGTCACCGAGACTGCGGAGGGGGACAAACAGAAACTCTCCAACATCATCTTTTCAGTGTTAGAGGATTGAGGCAGTACTTTATTTTGGCCAGGATGTGCAATAGAAATTATTTCATCTACACATGTCTGAGTTGTGCAGTGAAAATCGTTCTATCACACGTGGTTCTTCACCAGACTTTTCACATATTTATACAGACAAATCCCAAAGAAATTCACGTTCACTGGTCTTAAATTACACTTTCTTAATATTCGACTTACTATTGGTTATTGACCCCTTTGCCTTCGAAGCTAATTTAGTCCTCATTCTTCAGTTCTCTTAGCCATGTTTTCCCTGACCAGGGGTCTCCAACAGCACCGGGGCGGGAGTGGTTGGGGGCGGTGTGTAAAGTTTGTTAATATTCACTTATCTCCTGTGTATCTTCTGGCTACTCCCAGTCTGTAGATACTAAGTTTATCAGACTTCACCCAGTGAATAGAGTCTTTCGAAGAGAAACTTCAATTCCCCTCCTCCTGGGCAAAGGCAAACAAACCCCTGACTAAAGTTACATAAAAAATGTTAAAGTTGTGTAATTTCCAACAATCCCTCCAATTTAAGTTGTGTTGCAAAGGCAGTAACTTTTGCTCACAAAGTCCCAACAACAGCAGAAGGGAGTGATGTCTTGAGCTGGAGCAACTTGTTAGAGCTGCTTGATATCTGCACAAGTGGAATGCAAAATACACAACTGAGACAAGCTTTCTAGAGATTTCAGGATGTATCTTTGCAAATCGGCTTTCACAGAAAAGAACACGTTCAGTCTGAAGTACAGAGCAAATGAGTTATAAAACACAACTGCTTGCAAATTACCATCAGCAGTGTCTTCTTTGGTAGTATCAACACAACTCATCTTGCAAACCTTTCTGCTCCTTTGCACCACACGAAAAGCTGGCTTGGGGTAGCTAAAGTAAATATCAGTGCTAACATGCTTTGCTAAAGTAATTATCAGTGCTAACACTCTTTGCTTCTCCCTAAGTAATACCTGACGGAAACTTCTGGCAATGTGGTCCCAGTTCTAACTGGTTTATCAACCCAGGTGACTGATAGAAGAGATGGCATTCAAGGTGTGGTTAGATGATAAGGAAAAGACCACTGAATGGCTCCCTGCCTTGAGAAGGGGTTATTTCCCCATTCCCATCTCCAATTCTCTGCTTCCAGCTGTGTGTTCCTGTTGCTTTCTTTATAATGTCTTACGTGTTCTTGATAAAGCAAGCTGACATGCTAGCAGCAAATGCAAATAAATATCCTGCCGTTGAATCAGCTAAGCCTGTGGTCAAAGGAGCCAAAGCCAGTTCAAAGAAATACTTGGCTGGGAATGCACAGCTCCTGGCAAAGCCATTGTTTCAACAGGGCATTAGATGGGCTCAGGGCATTCTTTCAGTTAGGTATTTGATGGGCTCAACTGCATCACCAAACAGTACAAGGAGGCTGAGGCAATCCAACACCACACTTCTTCCAAAAAAGGTCTCACCATCAGCTTGGAGCCATAAGTGAGGAGACAAGGAGGAGAATGGAACACCTCTCTCGCAGTGGTGTGCTCTGAAATGAGCAAAGCTTAATGTAAGCTGCCTCCTCAGTAATGCTGCTGCCTAAGCTAGCCGAAGCAGATCCCACCTTTTCCCTGCCTACCTGTCTGCTGCCATTCCAGTAATGTCCTGGGTCAGCTGCTGTGTAGCTACTCAGGACTGCCTCAGGGAACTATCTACAGAAAAAAGATGCATTATTTCTGAGGTGTGCCACATTGCTTCATCCATATTATACCATAGATGTACAAATAACAGAAGGGGGCAGAAGAGGATGGAAGAAATGGATGTGAACAGATCTCTCTGAAGTAACATGTCACCAACCCCTTTACAAAGGGATACATGCTGAGACATTATCTGGCCATTAAACACAACCATTTTAGTGTGTCTGTGCAGCTGAGTAAGCCCTGGTACATTTCTTTGAACAGAGCAGGTAATGTTTAATCCCTGATTAAGGATCAGGGAGAGGATAAGATAGGTTCAAGTCAGTGATACTTTGAAACTCTACCTATACCCCATCCAGTAAGAAGGAGGAAATTATATATTGTGGCATCCACGGCATTGAATGAGTTAAAGATCAGGATTGGCAATTATCTGCCAAAAAGGATGGCCTGTATTCTACCAGACTCTCTTCAGTAGATATGGGGGGAAAACAAGTGTTTTTGAGAATCTTTTTGAAACTGCATTTTGGCATGAAAACCAGATCTGTGCTCTCAAATGTCTCACTGCAGTGAATTTCAGGGTATGTTTGTGTGAGGCTTGTTTTGCTTATGTGAAAAAAAGTACCTGTCCTCTGACAGCAAAGGCATGATGCAGCAGTATTTTACAGTCCCACAACAGTGGATTTGGGATTTTTACCTTGTGAGTAGCACTACATGGTATATTTCTGTCAAGGTATTGTACTCTCTAGTCTTGGCCCATACTGGAACAACATGTTATTAAGATAAATAAGGTAGGTCAGAAGTCAAAGGTCAGTGCCTGCATATTTCTCTAGGTACACAAACAAACACAGAAGAAATTGCCAAATTATTTTAAAACTACAAAGGTGATTTAAACTAAGATGCTAAGATGGATATTGCAAAACCAGCTGAAGGAAGGAATACCAAAAAGTCTATGCATGTGCTTTTTGTGGAGGCAAGATATAACTGAGATATTAATGCCTCAAAGCAACTAAACAAAGCACAGAACAGTATTTTGCATGGCTTCATCATCTGCAGTCAGAGCTTAGTCTGTCTTGCTCTTCCAGTGGCATCAATGGGTTTGTGCAACTTCTATGCATTAAATCCAAGAGCCTTTTTTAGTGTGCTGTGGATGGAAAACACCCTTTTCTGCACCAGATGGCGCAACCAGCAGTGAACCTCCCCTGACAAACCTCCTGCCGAGGCCAGCTGTGGGGTGGGTCTGAGTCCCAAGGCGCAGAAACTGCAGTGGTGTCTGTCAGACCAGCTAACGGAATCAGGGCTGGTGGCAGAAAAACAAGTTTAGTGGCACACACAGCCTTCAAAAATTCATGTACCATTTGGCTTAGTACTTCCTCTTATTCTCTTCAAATACTTCCTTCCTGATAAAGACTGTGGATCTCTACTGCCCACTGGTACTTAGAAAGAGGTTTCAATTTGTAAGGCAGCTGACGTAGGGGATTTCCCTTAATTTTCCTGTTTCATATTTAGTAAAAAAAAAAAAAAAAAAAGTATTCTGGTAACAAAACCAAGTCATGGACCTGGACAAGAACTCTACTTATTGAAGTCTCTCAAGTGCAGCTGGCCCCTTCACAGTCCTCCTCAGGCTAATTCATGCCACTTTCTGGAAACCACTACCAGCTGGCTTTCAGGTGGACATTATGACGAATTAAAACTCTACAATAAAAGGAGAAAAGCAGAGTGTGAAATATATGGGTATTAAAACGCTTTAAAAACAGAGGAAACCCTCTTGCTATATGCTTCTTTATTAATCCAATTCTACCAACATTTTCACATTAACTACCAAAAATCAGGACACATAAAAGTATTTGCAGATTAGTTTGTGAGCTCTTTGTATGAAACTACTTTTTATATGTCTAGAGAATGTATGTCTATATATATAAAATATCCTGTGGAAATACTAACAAAATCTGGAAAGAGGAAGTGATGTGGAGGAAAGAAAGAGACAAAGAATATGCAAGTACTGTGAAGGAAACACTGTTGGAGGCAAAATGAAGAAATTCAGAGGTGAATGTAAAAAAGAAGCTCAAGACTGTGCTGGTTGTCCCAGCCCGTGTCTGGTACCTAAACTGCACGATGTCAATATTCCACTTTCTTAGTGTTTCTTACTGCAGATGTGAGAATGTAAAACACGTGTAAGCACTTTTTCTTTGATCCAGGGGGAAAACATGACATTTTCTCTTGATTTCTGTGACTTTCATGTTCCAGGGCCATGGAACCCAGCTTGGAACAAGCAGCTAAACCATCACTGCTGTTGCAGCACTGCCTGCTGCATCTCTGTGGGTCAAAAAACTCCTCCCAGGAACACCCAGTTCTACTCCAGTGCTCTCCTGTGTGTTGTGCTGAGGTTGTTATTCCCTTGCTCCACAGAGACAACCATTTCTCTTTCAGTGTCATGAATGTGCTCCTTACTTACATGCCGTTGTTTCGTGTTTGTGTTTAAACAAGTACTCATTCACAGGCAGGCAACTGGGCACTGTAAAAAACTTCTCTCACTTGGCAATAAGTTATTGCATACCAGCTGTTGGGTGCTCACATGACTTATGATCAGGATCCACCTGAATCAAGAGAGGGCATATGGGCAAAAGAAAAAAGACAGACTAGGTAAGCAGTGTGGTTTTTCAGAAGGATAATTTAGCAAGATAAATCAGTTTATTTCAGGAGGTATATGGATCCATGTCCCATTTAAGGGGACATTTAATCTCAAGGAAACTCTTCTCAGCAAATCTGCTTCCAAAGTGGACTTTGGGATATACACCCAAGGTTGACAACTTAGCCCTGTTTGTGATGGCAACGAATTCTTGGAGGGAAGCTACTCAAATTAACCTTAAGGGTTTCAAGTGGAGGGTACGCCAGACACTAATGCCTCTAGTAAATGCTCCAAACTACTTGTCTAGCTACTTGCACTGTTGTTTAACTGCATGTGCTACAAGCTGTATGCTAAAAGTGGTACTGATGAAGCTGTGCTCTCAAACGTAGAGATCCAGCAGAAAGGTGACCATGTAATTCACCAGTAAATCAACTGCATTAGGAAAAGGGCAGGGCTGCAGCTCTTTTTCAGGAATGGATGGTTCACTCTGTGTCGAGTAAAAATCATACACCAGTCAGTAAGACTGCATCGACCAAACATTAAATTGTGAAGTGGTCCACAAGAAGGGAGGATGTTATAGACCCTGTGATCCAAAGTAAAGCACATATTCTTCGTATAACAGGCAGCTAGAAAGCAAGTATGGAAGCATACAGAGGAGATGTAGGCAACTGGGTCAGCAAGACTGGGACAATTCTGGGAGATAAATGATCAGGTACATAGAATGGGTCTCAGTTAAGAAGCTGCTTGTGTAATAAAATGCCCTTCTGGGTTTTGTTGTTAGAAACAAACAGTTCAAGTAACAGCCAGACATTTAAAATGATTCTTTGTCTTTTCTTCCTCTAAGATAGACTGCAACCTGACCTCATCATCAGCTGTAGTTCTGTCCATGCATAGCATCCCAAACAGACTGGATTTGGATTGCATGCTATGTTTGCTCTCAGCTTCTCCTAGATCTAGGTTGTTCCTGAATACATTTCAGTTTCAGACTGAAAGATACCTCAGTCTTTCACGAGTCCTATTAGCCTGTGCACATCCCACACACCTTTCAAAGGAGGGCCACTCCTTTGAACAGAAATGTGTTTTGTGCTGAGCTGAACAGTACATTTGAATGACAAAGGAGCACTGAATTAAAAGAACAATTCTAAACTGAACTGGCATCATCCTAGTTTGATTAAATAAGGCAGATGAGCATGATTATACTGGGGCTTTTCTGATCTAATTACATACAATCAACTATTTCTAGGGAAGGAGAGATCACTGGATTGTTTGATTTTCACCGTTTAGTAAAGCAAGATATGGTCACAACCTAGCCACATACTTCACCCCTGCTTAACACGAAAAGCACGTTTTTTTTCACTCAGTGATGTGCCTAAAAAAAATCCTATTTGAGAGTAAGAAGAGTCTTTTCCTGAGATTTTTCCCTTTCAGTTCTTTAGAATTGTTCCATGAGCTTCTTTCAAAAGGAAAGACTGAGGACTAAACAGAAAACTAGAGGGGGAAAAAAACACCCAACCCTTTCATTCTGTGTTAGATATTGAACAGAAGTTCAATATAATCGGTTTATATTTTTGCCAGTTGGCTTCCCTTCAGAAGGCATACACTGTTGTTTTGTATAATTGTGTTTGTGGCTGACTGCACTGTTACTAAATAGAAAACAGATTTGGGTAGACAGATTACCAATGTCTCCAAGACAGATGAAGGAATAAGTATACCAACTAAACAAAAGCAGAAGAGCTGCTGTTTTCCCATGTGGGGTTATTCCTCCTCCAGGTGGTTTTGAAGCAGCTGTAGTTAACATGCTCGAGAGCAAACACAACTGAACTGAGTGTCTGTGGGAGGGAAGCAAGAGCTCATGAAAAACTGCTAGAAAAACATTTTGTTTGAGACCCTATTTTCCAGTATACCTGAAGTAATTTTACATTTTTCAAAATAAACATCTGATGTTATGGAAATGCAGGAAACTGCCGATCTCATGTCCAAAACACCTACACGGCACATGATGTGATTCTTGGAGATGTCCTGGGCAGGGCCAGGAGCTGGACTTTGACGATCCTTTTGGGTCCCTTCCAAATCAGAATATTCTGTGATAAAACACCACAGCCCAGGGTGTGCACCCATGTGAAGCTGCAGAACGTCCGCCGTGCCACCCAGCCTGACTTTGCCTGCTGCAGCACATTCTTGACTCCACTTCTGTTTGCCTTGAAATCCCAGCTGACAGGAGGTGAGCAGGCTTTGCAAAATTCTGGCTATTTCACTAGACCTTGAGCTTTATGCTCTAGAGGGATAACAAGGTCATCTTGAAAATCCATCATCACACAAATACCTAGATTTAAACCGTTGCTGGAATTTTTACAAGGTGCCATGGTTGCTGAGAAGCTGTGTTTGGCCAACAGACAAGTCCAGGCAGTTATCCACTGCTTGTTTGGACAAGTTAGTTGTCATGGAAAATCAGCACTATGCTCCCTCTGCTCTAGCTTATCTTTAAACACTGTCTGCAGCGCTCATGTTCTCTGACAAAGATTTTCATTATTCAAGAGTAATTTTAAAATATCACTTTGGGCAAAGAAAAAACCTGAGAATTAGAAAAGGCAGACTGAAAACTGAACAGTTCGAGTTGAAGTGTAGCAACTAATAAGTGCTTATGAAAGTAACATACTTCCAAATGCCTTACATTTAAAATACTGAAAATTATAGAACGGAAGACGACAAGAACATAGGACGACAGCACCCCAATTCTCTTTGGATTTAAAGTTTTCTCCTAGTTCCATCTCTTAAATACCAGTGACAAAAACAACTTAGAAGGCACAAACGACCAGTGCAAACCGAACTGGCACCCGAAGGCGTTGTTACCGATGAGCCGGGCAGGCAAGCAGCACTTGCATCGCTGTGCGGCTGCCTCGGTGCGGGCCGGCAGGAGGGGCCTTTACCTGCATCCCCCTTCCCTCAAAGGCTCTCGCAGCGCTGCCGCTGCCGCCGCCGGGCCCAGCGCGTCCCGTCCCGTCCCGTCCCGTCCCGTCCCGTCCCGTCCCGTCCCGTCCCGTCCCGTCCCTCAGCGCGGGCGCGGCGCGCCAGGGGGCGCTGCGGGCACCAACATGGCGGCGGGCGG
>VZRN01006818.1:3184890-3231752 GCA_013397935.1 Dasyornis broadbenti
GGTATTGGGGGAGGGGCTCCCGCTAGGGGAGCGGGGCCAGGCCGGGGTGGGCGGGGGGCGCAGGGACGCCACTGTTCCTCCACGTTGCCGCGCGTCCACGCCTCCGGACCCCGCCGCGTTCGGCGGCCGCGGCGAGTCAGCGCCGGGCCTGTCCCGCACGCCCCCCCTACGGTGACTCGGCGGCGGCGCTGCGAGTCATGCTCGGGCATGTCGGGCCGGGGCGGGCCGGCGCGGGAGCTAAGCCCTGACTTGCCTCTTCCTGGCAGCGCTATATAAGGCCCGGCCCGGCCCTACTCGGCCCAGACACCGCCGCCGGAGTCCGGTGTGTGGGCTGGACCAGGCACCGAGGTGAGTGGGCTCTGCTGGGGTGGCGGCTGCCGCCCGCCCGGGTCGTGTCGCTATGTGCCGCGTTCTGAGGTTTTTCTTCCCTTAACTGCAGGCAAATGTGCAATACCAAGATGTCCTCCCTTACGGATGCCGCGTCTGACACCGCTTCGGAGCAAGAGGCGCTGGTCAGTAGCTCTGCTCTGTTGGATGCGCGATTGTTTGTTTTGCATGGTTTTTACCGAGTTTTTAGCGTCGAATGCAGAAGAATCACTGTGCTTAGCAAGCGATGGTTGGACAAAAGCCAGGAAGTCCAACCGTTGATGGTGGTCTCTTTTTAGTCCTGTGTTAAGCAAATTTTATTCATAGTTGAGGGTAATGGTTTAGGTCTAGACTGTTTCCTGGAGACCTTTGATGGTTTTTACTTTCTTTTAATAAAAAGGATCCTATGATACAATTTGATCGTGGTAAGTATTTCGTGGTGGAAATTGTTAACGGATCATAACTGAAGAGTTGTGGAAAATCTCCGTTGTACAAACCATACTGTTTGTGAAATACTCTGAAGGTTTTCGACTTTCTCCTCTATTGGAATTCATAAGTAGGTTGTAAGAAGAGTCTTATTTGTCTTTATGGCTTTGCGTATCCAGGCTTTCCATGGCATGGTGACAGTTCTGCTATTTTGTGCTTATGTTTTGCTGAGGATGGAAGCCTTTTATACCTGAAATGCGAGTTATAAACAGCTTACGTACAGTGGTGGTTGAACTGGATTACCTTGTGTAGAAGGGTAAAGTTCAAAGGTGTAGACTGACAGTAGAATTTCAAAAAAATAAAATAGCAGAACAGCAGACTGTTCAAAATTGTTTTTTTTCGCTTGTTTCTTCCTTTTTAAAAGTCATCGTATTGTGATATTACTGTGTGCTGTCAGGTTTGCAAGGCTGAAGAACTTCATACTTGGAGGAGTCAGTAAGAGAGGGCTGGGGAGTAAAAGTGGGCTTAGCTGTGGATTCAGAGTTCTGAAACTCTGCCTTCCTACACTTAGCTGTCAGTAGTACTTTAATAAGTTACTGTTTGCTTCCTTTATGAAACTCGAATGTATACCGCATGTTCTAAATAATTCAGCTCTTAGGAGGGGGTGAAGAGACAGCTAATGTTGTCCATAAGCTTGGTTATTTTTTTCATTATGTGTGCTTCTTGCAACTAACTTCTTGTTAACTCACTAAAACTTAGTTGATTTTAGCAGAACTGTGGAATGGAATGTGGGGAAGTTACCCTCCTCCGCCCTTCCCTGAAACATTTATTCCTTGCCTCATATTTTATTCACACTTCCCTGTTTTGTTTTGTTTGGTTTTTTTTTACTTTCTGTTTTTATTTTTTACATTTTGTTTTATGTAATATGTTGAGATAGCTAAATATTAGAGTGGTTTTAAAATTATTGTGCCATTGTTAAAGAGGTGACACTAGAATATTCTGCACTGGGAGTCATCAGTGGCCCCCCAGGCTTTGCTGTTGTGGCAGCTCCTGCAGCCTGTTCTCATCTGCTGCACTGGTGGTGGCACAGCTGTGTGAAATGGTGCAGTTTGTGTGTATGGGGGAGGTGATTTCTCTTGTTTAATTTTTTCTTCTTCTACCTTGGAAATTGTCGTAGACTGGCTGCAGATAAAACTGCTGGCACAGTGAGTGGGTGGGAGGCCATTGCAGAGTTAGGAGTGAGTGAAGTATTACGGAAAGGACACGGTGTGCTTTTCCCAGCTAAGAAAAGTCTTCAGAGGTAAAGCAGCCCAGCTGGCAAATGCGAAACCAAAACCCCAGAAGCTGTCACAGAAGAGACTCACAAAGAGGTGGAGCAGTGTTTGCTTTATGACTTGCACTCTGGACCTGACAGTCACAGAGTCTGTTTCCATCCTTCCTCTGCTTTGGGAATTATGGTAATGGTTAAAGGAGTGAAGCTGAATTCCCCAGGACCCAGCCCTGGACTTGGAACTAATAAACAAAATCCTGTAGCTCCAGTTAAGGAATCTGTATTTACCTATGTGTTGAGGTTTAACCCCAGCTGGCAACCAAATTAACACGGAGCCACTTGTTCCCAGCCCCCCAACCCTCCACTGTGGTGGGATGGGGGAATCAGAAAAAAAGGTAAAACCTGTGGCTTTGATAATTGAAATAAAGTATAATAATAATGGTAAAGAAAAGGGAGAGTAGCTAAATTCAAATAAGACAAGTGTTGCATAATGCAATTGCTCATCAACTGCTGATGGATGGCCAGCCTGTCTCCAGGCATCAATCAGCATCTCCTGGCCAGCTTCCCAGTGCATAACACTGGGCCTGACACTCTGTGGTATGGCACATCCCTTTGGCCAGTTTGGGTCATCTGTGCTGGCCATGTGCCCTCATGGCTTCTTGTGCACCTCCTCACCAGCAGAGCATGGGACCCAGAAAAGTCATTGATTTAGTAGATTTAGCTGTGTAGCAACAGCAAAAACATCAGTGTGCTGTCAACATTATTCTCCTGCTAAATCAAAAACCCAGCACTGTACCAGCTACTAGGAAGAAAATCAACTATCCCGGCTGAAACTAGGGACAATGAAAGACTGGGGTTTGAGCTAAGATGTACAGTGTGTGAGAAGTTTAGTATGATTTGGTTTGTATTACTTGCTTTCAAGTGTTCAACTTTGCAAAGTGAGTAACTTGAATGTAGATAGATTTTAATGCAGCTGTATGTTTGCATATCAGATTAATACAGAAGGAGGAAGGCAACCTGTATAAGTAATGGTTTTTTGGTGAACAGTTAGTGCATACTGTTTTTCTCTTTCCACACACAGGTTAAACCAAAGCCACTGTTGTTGAAGTTGTTAAAGTTAGCTGGTGCTGAAAAGGACACTTTTACTATGAAGGAGGTGAGAACTTTTAATTACTAAAGGCAGACTACAGTGAGTACAGATAGATTGTTTTGTTTTGGGTGAATGGGGGAGGGCAATGTTGTTCATAGCTTCTCTAGAAATTATTGAGACAAGATACTGTGTTTATTGTCCTGCTGACTTGTTTCTCAAAACTCCAAACAAAAGTTTTGGTGGTCAGCTGAATAGCGTTCTTGTGGAATGATAGATGAAAATCTGTCAGCTCAAAGGGAGTTTTAGGCATTCAGAGTTTGAAGAGCAAATTTCAATGTATTTAATGTGCTTTTTCTTTTACACTTAAGCTTGAAACAACAACCTGGGTATTTAATGTCTATTTCATTTATTTCGCAGGTAATATTCTATATTGGACAATATATTATGTCTAAACAATTATATGATGAAAAACAGCAGCATATTGTACACTGTGCAAATGATCTCCTGGGGGATTTATTTGGAGTAACAAGCTTTTCAGTTAAAGAACACAGGTAAAATGGGATTCTTTTCTGAGAGTCTGGTTGGGAAATAATGAAGAACATAATGAATATGTCCTTTTTTAACTCTTCGCGTCTTCAAAGATGGTAAGCTCTGTTTTATGATTACATGTAGCTAACTTGTATAATCTCTTTTTTTATCCCTATTTAAGGAGACTATATTCAATGATTTCCAGAAATCTGATAGCAATCAATCAACAAGGTAAGCTAGTTTAGGAGGCTGATTTGTTTTGAGAAACAGCACTAGGGAAAATATAATTTATTTTAAGCATCTTACAGGTAGTGATCAGATAACAGCAATCTCTCCATTACTAACTCTTTGGCTTTACTCACTACTGTCCAGAGCAGTGGGTAGTATAGTGAATTCAAAGCAAAGACTGTTTCTTAAGGGGGAGGAAAAAAATTCTGAACAACATTTGAGTAATTTTGTTGGACTAGAATCAGAAAAAACGCAGAGCTGAACAAAAAGTACTCAATTGAAAACTTAGTAATTTGCTTGTATTTGTTATGAATAAAGGCCTCAATGACATAAAAAGTTTTAATATGAAAAATTAGCTTCTTGAACTTAATGTCAGCAGTGAAGTCAGGGCAAATGCTCTGAATTTTTTTTTTTCTGTTAAAGTTCTATTTTAATTTTCACAAGTGAATGTGAAGTACATTTAGAACTGGTCATTCTCTAGGTACACTCAGTCCTGTTTTAAAAGGTCTGTATACTTAAAAAAAGTAGTTTTGTGGTGACTCTGTGGATAGCCGCTCCTTGAATGGAGAGTTGTTATATGTACTCCTGCAGTATAGAAATTCTCAATATAGCTGTAATTTTTGCCTAATACAGGGTGTGAAACAGAAGTTAAACAATAGAAGCCATTTTGTAAATTGGCTTCTAAATCTGTATACAGACACCCTTTGTTTCTGCTTTTTCCTAAAGGCAAGTGTTCAGCTGCTGAAGATGGGAAACATGCTCTCTTTATTATCCCATTGTTAAGCTTGCAAACTTAAATTTATCTTTCAATTCTTTTTTCATGGAAGAGTCTTTATTAATTCAGGATTTGTCTGTTAGTAAGCATATATCATTAACAATAGCTAATTTTTCTTCTGTTTTACATCTTTTTAACTCAATGTTCCCACGATAGGTAGTAAAAAGCACTTTGGAGAGGAGGAAGTAATTACATTTCTTTCTTATATTCA
Source organism: Dasyornis broadbenti (assembly GCA_013397935.1). Taxonomy (NCBI): domain Eukaryota; kingdom Metazoa; phylum Chordata; class Aves; order Passeriformes; family Dasyornithidae; genus Dasyornis; species Dasyornis broadbenti. Next base: position 3,189,785 of record VZRN01006818.1, read on the forward strand.
TTCCTATCTGCAGAATCACAGCTTATGCTCAGCCTTCATCTGAAGTCATTTGTAATAAAAGTCTGAGCTGCTTTGCAGTTGGCATTTCTTCTACTTTCTCCCCATATTTCCACTTCAGTAATGTTACGGGAAAGGTGCTGCACACACCTGAAACACAAAGGAATTGTGTGGTTTTTTCCATTGTTGCAAAATGTCTGCATTTTAAGTTTTTTTTAGAATTTACCTTTTGAGCCTGAAATGGACTTTTTCCGCTATGTTGTACTATGGGTTTTATTTGGGTTTGGTTTCAGACTCTACCCTTGGTGACACACCTGAGGATGATGCCCCATCTCAGCCTGAAGAAGAAAATGTTCTTAAGGTGATACTTTTATTTTATTTTAATAAACTTTCTGAGTTGTAAAGTCTATTTAGTTTTGCATGATAGTGTCAATGGTTTAGCTGTAATAAGTTCATTCCAGCCTTTTATCTCATGTGCATGCTCAGACTTACTCCATATTTCTTTTAATCAGGAGTCTCTGCAAGATTTAGAAGAGAAGGAGACTTCATCAAATGTGACTTCCCGACCTACTACATCTTCTAGGAGGAGGACACACAGTGATTCTGGTATCTGCAGATTTATGATGCAGAGCTTTCAGTGGCATGGCCACTTAGAGGAAGTGGCCATTCAAGGCTTGCTGACTTGAAAGATGCTGACAAATACTGTTCCTGTTTCTCTGTTTATCTAAAACAAACTATTCAGTCTGAAAGAAAAACACAGTACCTTGCATTACTCCGGTGTCACGTTACAGTTTGGATCTCTAGAATTGTTAGTAAGATGATGGAACTTGTTCACATCAGCAGGACTTTATCAATTGTGTTATCTTCATGATGAGAACACTTTTGTTTGTAATAGACTGATACCATCAAAGTAATTTCAATTCCCTCTGTAGACAGCCACAAAATTTGACATTTTGTTTGTTCGCTAAAAGCCAGTTTTCTTTGGACTTCAGTTGGTGGGAGGCATCAAAGGTGTGGTAGTAACACAGGATGATTTTGGATATATTTGGGTACCTCACCATTCCTGAAGCACTTGTTAAAACATCAGGTGACCTAAGCATCATATTTGCTTCCCCTTCGTCTTTACTGTGATTATTCAATAATCACTGGCAGCTACATTTTCAAAATATGAAGTGTTTCTTCTAATAAGTAGCAATAGCAAGCTGGTCAGCATAAACCTGAGTAAGTTTCTTAATGGAAGTGTTCTCTACAGTTCTACTTAAATACTATTCTGTGGAATTTCTTGTATTAGTTTGTTCCATCACTTATGTGTCTTACCTCATGACTTGGTGGTTGTAGTTACCTGGGCAGTGATAACCTGTCACTGCATAGAACTTCCTTTTCTTCACTTGCTCAGGAACATTTTTCAGTTCCTCAGCTTTCGATTTTTTGTGTCCCTTATACGCCACTGTTATGTTCAGTCAGTCCAAAACCAGTGCTGCGTTGCTGAGCGGTTTGCACTAAATTAAAAGAACGTTTTAATGTTGTAACTAAAACTGATAAAAGGATGGAAAGTCTTGGTTAAACATCACAACCTGTAATATGTAGGCATAACCCAGAGCACAAAAGGTCCTGTGTTGTGCTTATTTATTGTAGGTTTGATTATTAACTCTTGTCTTTGCATCCATTTATTAGTTTGTTACAACCTTAAAAGTTCTTTTAATATAGTGTTTTTATATACACTTTTTTTCCAATTTATAGGAAATCTTCCCTTTAAACCACTATTCTTGTTAAATTGGGATGGTAGCAGCTCCTTTGGAGCCACTTAAATAGTGTATAGAGACCTTGTGGTGATACAGTATCAGTACGGCATGGAGCCATGACAACTAAATGAGGACAACGATGGACAGGAGCAACCCTGGGGCCTGGGGGCACCAAGTTTGGTGGGGCTCTCAGGGCGGAAAAAAGAAAAGAGAGGGGCTGAGCCAAGAAGCACCAAGGGAAAGTAAGAGAAGTCTCAAAGTATGTACAAGTGTTTTGTTCTCTCCTTTTTTTTCTTTTTTCTTTTTTTTTTATTTTTTGCAATGACCAATTCAAGACTTGAAGACTTGTGCATAGTCACTGTGTTTTGCAAGGCAAGGGAGAAGCTGGGCAATAGAGGGTGGGTGCAAAAAGCACCTGTAGGAGGGCAGCAGGCTCAACCAAGCTCTGTTGAACCAAAAGTCAGCATCTTGGGAGGTTTTCACTCCACTGCACTGACATTTTGACTTTACAACACGTTCTTTAATAAAATTGTTTTTTACCAAATGCTCTAAAAATCAGTGGAGCTGAATTTTGACTTATCCACCCCTAACATGCTGTATCCTTACTCCTTATGCTGCTGTAGGTGATTGTTCCAAAATATCATGTATTTACAAAGCATTGTCTTTTTGCCTTCAAACCAAGCATGCTTAGTGGGCAGAGCTTAAAGCAATGCTTTCAGAGTTCAACTTTTGCATAGTATGTCTTGAAGATTTTCTTACTGGGGTGTGATGAAAGTTCTAATGGTTTGTTACAAAATCTTGTTGAGTAAATACAGTAGTGCAAATATTCACTGATAAATTTGTTGAGGTGTCTGAAACTTGAACCTGAACTTAACCTTGCTTAGCACAAGGTCTTATGTATGCATGTGACCTGGGAGCTAATTGCTCTGTCTCCCTACAAATTCTGGGATAGACTCAGAAGCCCTCTGAAAGTGCCTTTTTGTCTATTGACTGTAGAGGGAGTGAGGACAAGATTCTAATTGTATTTCTTAAAATTAGGAAGAGTTTAACATGTCACATGTGGAGTAAAAATTCTTTCAAATTTGCAGTTGTTTCATTTCCTGCATGTGGAGACTGCCATTCATAAGCTGTACTGATGAGACAAATGGGGAAAGCCGGCTCCTGAGAGATTGGTTTCAGAAATGTTCCACACTATATGGATATAAGGGTTATTGGGTCTTTTAAAATAGGTTTTAGTGCCTTTTCCCCCCCCATAAAATAATACTGAAATATTTTATTAGATTTCTTTATAGTAAATTATATTTTAAGTTTCTGTTAAGAGTATTCAAAACTGCACATTGCATAGATGTTGTTTGAGTAATAAAAAATTCTGACTATACCCAGAAGAAAATTCTTCAGATGATCTGCATAGTGACAGAAGAAAGCGACACAAGTCAGACAGCATTTCGTTGACATTTGATGAAAGTCTCTCATGGTGTGTGGTCAGTGGTCTGTGCCGTGAAAGAAGCAATAGCAGTGATTCAACAGATTCTCTTTCCATTCCTGTAAGTCAAAATAGAAACCTAAAATATTTTTGTGGTACAAATTTTGCAGATGCCCCAAGTGCAAACATGCGTCTGAAAACAACATGTTCTTAATTAAAAGCCAGCAGTGCCTTCAGTGGTGTCTGAGGAAAGAATAGAGGTTGAAAGAAAAGTTGGCGTGTGGGTGAAGTGGGGCCTTTCATAGATCTGCTGACAAAGCTGAAGTGAAATTTTAAAAAATATTTATGTTGAATATTCTTTACAAACCAAGATCCTTGCTGCTTGGCACAATATGGAAAAAATGTCAGGTGCATCTTGTGTTTTAAAATTGTTTCTTAGAATGTTAAGAGACAAAAAGAGTCATAGACATTCCATAATTCAGAATTAGTTGGTAGTTCTGGTACAATTTTGTTGACAGTCCCCCGTAGAAGGTATGCTGATAGAACATTGTATTCATTTGCCATGCTGCTAATTGCAAGTTGTGTATTGTTTTTAGCAAACACCAAGGCAAATTATTTGTGGTTAGATTAAGTCATGAAGAGCTAAACTAACAGTATTCCTAGTCACGTACTGTATTCTAAATTGACAGAACTAATACTGTATCTTCAGTTTCCCTATTTTGTAATGGTTTAGCCACAGTCTCAGATTAAACAAAATTGGTGATAATAGAGAATTTAATGACATGCAGCCAAAAGATACTGTTTTCTTGCATATGTTCTTTCACTTTTTAGGAGGGCTTTTCTGAAATAATAACTGCAGTCTTTCAGCTGGCTGTAGGCTGAGTGCAGTTTCTTATTACAGCGCCAGCAATGGTCTTTCAGATCCATCTTTATTTTTACCTAACTATGATTTGTTTATTGCATAAAAATTACTCCGTCTAACAGCAGCTGGCCCTTTTTCTTCCATAGCTAATTGTACTGAGTAGTGGTAGAGTTTTATCCTAACAGTTGTTTTAACAGTAATGTTATGTGTATGGACTGGTGAGGTTGAACGTGTGCTTTCTTTTCTTTTGTTTTTTCAGGATCTTGATGCCAGTTCATTAAGTGAAAACTCTGATTGGTTTGACCACAGTTCTGTATCAGACCAGTTCAGTGTTGAGTTTGAAGTTGAGTCTATTTATTCAGAGGATTATAGCCCTAATGAAGAAGGGCAGGAGCTCACAGATGAAGATGATGAGGTACTATCTGCTTTTCTTGTTTGACCGTGGGGGGAGGGGGTAAGAAGGAAAAGGAATCTCAACATGAAGTATTCCTGTAAATTTCCAAGGAGAACTCTTCAGGTACATTTTTGAACTGCGTGTGCTTTGTCACAATCTGCATGCAGTTGTTCATTAAATCAAATCACATGTCGGTGTAGTTGGGTTACCATAATATTCAGTGACTGCACCTACTGGGCAGTCACTGAAATGGTGCTGAGGCTTTCTGCAGGCTCTGAAATGGGCTGGATAGGAAAGTCTGGGTGCTTGACTTCACTTACCAGCTGTTGAAGCCTATGGCAGCATGTGTACTCGAGTCTTTCTGTATTTTTAATTCTAGAAGTATGTTGTGGTGAGCTTTGACAACACTTGATACTGAATGAAACCTTTCCAAGTAACTCTTTTCAAAGGGATATTTCCAAGTTTTTTTGCCTCTCTGATTATAAATGTTTCATAGAGATTGTGAACCACAGTTTTAGAAATTTTTGTAGTAGGCAAGAAGACAGAAGAACTGATTACCATCATTTTCCAGAGATGTCTGGAATGTCAGGAATGAAGTGAGAATGTATGTGGGGCTTTCTTTCTGGGTTAGTTTTCTGTTACTATATAGAGGTTAATCAGCTCATGGCAAGATTGGTTAAGTACCAGGGTCAGCCATGATTGTGGTACCTGAGAGGCTGAGTGGGACTGACTGTACCTATGTACACCGAGTTGTAGTGCAGTGCAGAGCTGCACCCTGAGATAAGACAAGAATTTGGAGGAAGAAAGGATTGAGGTGTGCCCCTGCTCCAGACAGTAGTTTTGAGAATTGCAGAATGACTGGTGTTGGAAGGGGCCTCTGGAGGTCATGTTAGCCACCCACCCTGGCTCAGGCAGAGCTGATTGCCCAGGTCCATGTCAAGATGCCTTTTGAGTATCTCCGAGGATGGAGGCTTCATAGATGCTCAGGGCAACCTGTGCCTGTGTTCCTTCATCCTCACAGTAAAAAGCGTCTCCTGACTTTCAGAAGGAACCTCCTGTGTTTAAATTTAATGTGCTGGTTGCCTCTTGTCCTGCCACTGGACACCACTGAAAAGAGCACGGCTCTATCTTCTTGATGCCATCCTTTGAGGTATTCTCATTGATCAGGCACCCCCTGCCCTGAACCTTCCCCAGGATGAATGATCCCAGCCCTTCCAGTCTTTCCTCATGTGAAAGCTCCTCTAATCTGTTAGTAATCACAGTAGCCCATCCCTGGAGACTCTCCAGAAGCTCCCCATCTGAAAATCTTAACAGGTTAAATATACTTTGGGTTTTTAATTAAGTGCCAAAGTCTGTTAGATATATATATATATTTTTTTTTTTTTTAATTTAGGTTTATCAGCTGACTATTTACCAGGATGAAGACAGTGATGCTGATTCATTTGATGAAGATCCTGAGATTTCTCTAGCTGTGAGTAAAAACTTGTTGAGTGAAGAATCATAAGTTGGGTGAATTGACATAGAGTAGATCAAAAAGTATAGATGAATTCTGTTGCTACCAGTGATTCTTTTTAAGAATTAAGTTGACTTTTTCTTCTATGCATGAGAGTTCCAATACAATATTGTAACCATTGAATGTGTGATTATTGAGGAATCTTGATTTATTTTTCTTCAATAATTAGTAAGCTTTGTAATCCGTTAAAAAAAAAAAAACCAAAAAACTCATGCTAACTTACTGTTCCATTGATTTAATGGAATGAAATTACTTGGAGCCTAAATCTGACTTCCTGCACAAAATGAAAACAACCTAAAATCTTAGTCATGTACATTTAAAAAATTCTTCCTATAAATCAGAGTACCTAGTTTTATTGTACATCTTGAATGAAGGTAACATACAGATGTGAAGGCAAGCCTGTTTTCAGAACAGTACTGTAAAATTAGAAGAGGCTTTTACTACAATCTGTGAGACCATTCTTGAAGAGTAGGAAGAAGTTTACAGTCTGGAGGCAAAGTATGGATATGTATGTGAAAAAGCACTTCATTTTAATTCTAGTGTGTGCTATCTCCTTATTTATACTTGATTTTCACAATTGAAGCTTGTGAATGAAAGCTGGTTTCTGGAGCTGTCTGAAGTGTTTCAGTTGCTTGATGGTCTGTAGGACTGAGGAGCTTTACTCTGTGTGTGAAAGGCAGGGCTGGCCACCTTCTGAAAACATAGCAGTGCTTATGTGTGGGAAAGGAGCTCTGTACATTATTTTTAGGATTTAAAATGGATCTTTTAAGCTTTTGATGTTCCTGGTGCTATTCAGGACTTGTCTAAATAAGTTTCGGGTTGTTTTTTTTTCTATTGTTTTGAAGAGTCTCCTTAAAAAGAAAGTGTATTTTTAACAAGATAGGGATTTATTTTTATTGTAGTGTATGGAATAACGTCTTAGATGCTGATGCAGCTCTTTTTTTTCCCCTTTTATTTTTTTTTCCCCTTCCCCCCGCTTTTTTTCCCATCTGTTTTTCCATTGGCTGATGTTTTTCCTCCTGCGGTTGTGTTGGAGCGCCCTCACGCGGCCGTTTTGTGCGCCAACAGCTCAGCAAACCGCAGGGGAATAGGCTTGAATAGTTCTCATTGTAGAAGTTCGTAGTCGAAAAGAAGGGAAATGGCGACCTTTTAAACAAGTTTTTCGTGAGGTCCCCTGAAGATTTTTGTGGTCTTGTTTCTGCCGTTTTGCATGAGAAATAATAAAGTGTTCTATTCACAAACCTACTGTAAAAAGAAGGAGAACCAGAGTTGTTTTGAAATAAGAACTATTTTACTCTAGAACTGTAAAATGGGGCCAAAACCACTGAATGAAATTTTAAAATTGTAAACAAGTTGATGGCTCAACATAATAATTATTTTGGCTGTAATAGATTGTTTATGATCTCTGAATACTTCAATTGTAAGTGTTCCAAGTAGTGTAAGCTGTTCCTACCTTTAATTCACTAAAGGATTATTGGAAGTGTCCCGAATGTAGTGAAATGAATCCTCCACTTCCGCGACATTGCCACAGATGCTGGGCCCTACGTGAGGATTGGCTTCCAGATGAAAAGAGTGAGAAATTGGAAAAGAGCAAATTAGAAGGCTCCTTCCCTGCAGAGTCTGGAGAAGGTTTTGATGTTCCTGACTGCAAGAAAACAAAAATATCTGAAGATAAAGAGCCACCTGTGGATGAGAATGAGGATAAAGCAGTACAGATTTCTGAGTCCCAGGAAAGTGAAGGTTACTCCCAGCCATCAACATCAAGCAGCATGTTTTGTAGCAGTCAGGAGGACTTTAAAGAACCTGAGAAGAGAGAAATGCAAGACAAAGAGGAAAGCATGGAATCCAGTCTGCCTGTTACCAGCATAGAGCCCTGTGTCATATGCCAGAGCAGACCTAAAAATGGCTGCATAGTACATGGCAAAACAGGACACCTCATGTCGTGTTTTACATGTGCAAAAAAGCTGAAGAAGAGAAACAAACCCTGCCCGGTGTGCAGGCAGCCCATACAAATGATTGTACTAACTTATTTTAGTTAGGCACATGTTGACTGGAAAGCTGCAAAAGAAACTTCATAAACTGGTTAAGAGAGTAAGAAATTATTTTTGTATGCTTATTGGAAAATTAATATTTTGTGTCTCTTTATGTTCTGTATGAAAAATAATTGCTGACATAAATGCACTGGAGTTTATAAGAGGTTTGCCTAATACCCATAAGTCAACTTGGAGATCTTAAATCCCTCTCAGTAGAAATAACCAAGCCCTGTAAACCACCTGCCTCTCCAAGTGTTTAAAGTTCCATGCAAGTTAGTGTCATTTGTTTTATTGAATTAAATACACGCATTAAAACCCCCAATTCAAGGATTGTGGAAGGAGAGACATGTTGAAGTGTTTATTCCTGCAAGTTCCTCTTTTTAAGAAAATAGAAGATTATCCAGGTTTCAGTTTTTGTTGCCTAGTGAAGATATACAAGGCTCAATCAGACCCTTCTGAATAAGTCAATAAAATGAATAAATAGAATCTTGATTTAAATATCTCCAAGTATCCAGATTATGTTGCAGATCTTACCAGGAAGTGGGGAAAGATGCGGTAGAAAATAATTAATACTTTGGAAACAGAAAACGGTATTGTGTCTCTTTTACTTTTATAATGTGCATTGTAAACTTCAGGGCTTTGTGTTCCTGAGTCGTCATTGACCCAAGTTCAGTCATACAGTTCTCTCTCAAACATCCTGAGAAACTGACATTTGTGGGTTTGAAGGTCTGTACTATCCTGATTATGATGATGATTATCATTAATTAGCAGCATGAGAAAAGTCTTAGGCAGACAAGATAAATGAAGGATATTCTATGTACTCTCATGTCAGGCAGCATTAGGGGACAGTTGTTTTCTTTTTCTGCACTTGTTTTTGACGTCAGCAGAATACATCCAGCTGCATAGCTACTTTCATAGAACAAAAATAGTAAGAAAAAAGTCTGCTTTCATCTGGAGAAACAAGTAAGCTGTGCAGTTCTAGTTCACATTCTTTAAGTTCAGTAGTCTTTCCAACTCACTGTTCTTACCTGTATCGCAAGAATTCTGAAAATCTGTTGCAAAGTGTTTGGCCAACTCAAAATTGGTCTCCTTGGACCTGTCCTTTACTGCTTTTAGGTCTTGTCTCCATGCTGTACTTTGTCAAAAACTCTGTGAAACTTACCAGTTCTTTGCCCAGGGAGTCTGCTGACTGCCTCAGTTCTGGGGGCGTTCAGACAAGGTAGTGCAAGTATGGAAACCAGGATATGGTAAAGACCACTCAGCTGCTTTTCACATGAAGAGTTTCTGTACCAGTGAGTGATATTTATTCCTTTGGAAAACTATGTTACAAGAGGAGTTGGATATTTTTAGCACCTTTTGTTTTTACCGGTAGTTGCTGATCATCTGCCCAATAGAGAATGGCAAATAAACAATCAAGAGTGCCAAGAATGGAGATGGAGCCAAGGTTGAACAGCTTCCCTAACACCAGCAGTATAAAATTGCTGATGCCTGTGTCCTGGCACAAAGACTTTTACTGCTGTCTTTACCTCCAGGGTTGCAAATGCCTGGAAGTACCTAGGAAAAGGACATAAAGATGTACAGGAGAGACTCAGTAAATACTTGGTTGTGACTTGGTTGAAAAGTAATAACTTCATAGGGAAAGATTAAATTACTGGGATCATTCACATTTTGTTCATACATTTGAGCTATTTCTTTAAAAATACCACTAAAAGATACTGGTGTACCTGAAGTTCTTACATAGTTCATTTTAACTAAACAAAATATAAACCCCAGTTGTATGCATTCAAATTCTAACTTGGAAGTTTCTTGCGCCTTGCAGTTTGTAAAGTGACAGCAGGTAGTTGGAAGTTCTTGGAAGTCTTTTGATCAGCAGAAACCTTTCATGGATTTTATAGGATTTGGTAATCCTTCCCCCTGAGACAGAGAAGGCCTTTGGGCAGATAGTTAATTTTTTTCAAGTAAGGATACTAATAGAGGGCTACCTGCCTTAATTTGCACTTCCTGTTAGTTTTTTTTATTTTTGATTTTGTAAACTTAGGTGCAGTGAGGCTTGCCGAGGCTCTTTGTTGCACCTGCAGGTGAGAGAGAACTGTAGATATGTATATGCAGAAGCATCCATAACATGGGGACTGTACTTAAAAAGCGTCATCTATAAGAAGCTTTGTCCGTTGCATTGTCTCCCACATCTTCCCCCTTTTCAGCGTACTGCCTTCTCTGCAGTCACTGCCCTGGCTGTGTAACTGCAGTGCTAGGGGAGCAGCAGTCCTTATCTAGTTCCTGTTGGGACAAATTGTACCATCCCACTCTTGGCATTCTCTTCCAGTCACATGCCTTCTATTGCAGAGAATAGCCCTGGAAATACCCTCCATTCAATACAGTGGTGAGGAAATGGGGAATTTTGATTTCTACATCTGCAGATCACTTGTGTCAAATATTTTGGGTTGAGCTACATTTTATGGCTTAATATTATTCTTAATGACTTCTAGTACAACTTTAGTTTGTTTGGTGTGGGTGCATGCCCTCCAAATGGGAGTGATGGGTATTGATGCCTTTTCCTGTTCCTCTGAGGGACACTGGCAGGTGAGTGCAAGTGCAGGCCTGGGGGCTGTATCTGTGACAGGGTGATTCCCGTGGTGACTCCCAGTTGTGGCCCAGAGCCTTTGACTCTGCCTCCCCCCTGTCTCCTAGCCTGGCCATGCTCTATCCGTGGGCATGAGCAGTGAGCACCCTGCTTTTTCTGGCCCTTAAACATATTTCTGGCCTTGGATAGTACGAAAGTCAGTAGACTTTTGGTACAAAAGTTGTTCTTCCTTGGTGAGGTGTTTGAGATCCTTATTTAATATCGCACACATTTTAATCTTTTAATTTATTGCTGTTTGTAAATGTCCTTGTGCTCACAGTTAATGTTTTGAGCTCTAATTTATTGAATTAGTCTACTGGTACATGTGTAGTTATATAAATATGGTTATTTAGGAAATCACAGGCACAAGAAAAATATTTTAAGAAATGTAGCATTAAAATACAGAGAAATATTCAGATTAAGAAGGGCACAGGAAGATTGATGGCTATGTTTCCTTCTTTTTCCTTCCCTTAAAACAACTTCTGCATTGAACCTGAACAACATTTGTTATATAGAGATGGAGCTGGTGCAACATTAGCATAGCGAAAATATTTTGGTGGTGTTTTGCTTTCCTTTGGAATGCTTTTGCATCCCTGAGTACAAGCAAGGAGCTGACTGACTGCTTCCAGGTGCTGGTAACATTGTGGGTGATGGTCTAGAAGATGCAGGATGTTGAGGAGAGTCTTTTAGGTTAATTTGCAACAGGTGGTAGTGGCTTTTGCCTTTGGACACAGGACCAAGAAGGTTGCAGGAGAGGCCAGATGCTGACAGGATGTGACTGTATATGATTTTCAGTAATTTTCTTAGTCTCTTTCTTGCACATCAGGTACACAATAGTTATGTATAAATGGTGCAAGAACTCACATTTATTCTTTATAATAAAGTACAATAAACCTTGTATTGTAAACCTGTATTTAAACTTCCTGTTTAAATACAACTCTTTTTATTTACCTATTCATTAGTATTGAAATAGTATTAGTATTGAAATTCACCTCACACTGGCAGGATCGTGGGCCATGCCATCCTGTGCTCCTCCCATTAACAGCTGATTTAGAAAGGGTGAAAGTGCTTCAAAATGGTCACCGATTAAAAGCTTGCATCTCTTCTAACAGTGTGGTACGATTTTATCACAGAGTTCTGTGTTGTAAATTTGTTCAAATGTCGTTGTCTCTGAAGTGTCTGTGGGTATGAGCATGCAGGACTTCAGGCAGATTTTTTTTCTCTTTTATGACTAACATGAGGAAAATTCCTTGTTCTTACAGAAAGTGTCAACAAGAATAATTGTTTCAGAAAATTGTGTCTTACAAAGGAGATTAGAAAATTATTAGAAGCATAATGAAACTGAATAAATGAGTACAGGGGTGAAGATTTTTTTCTTCCCCATCTTAATCTAAAGCTGCTGTTGTATTATGGCATAACTTTAGAGTTAATAATTTTAAAGCAGGTAATTTATTCAGCATATTAATTTGCCACACACACGCTGGGCAGCAGTTATCCCTTATCCCAGGAAGATAGGACAATTTGTTGTGCAGATTTTGTCCTGAAAAGGGGCATTTGCTGTTGTGGTGCTTCCCTGTGGGAAGGAGCATTGGACACGTTCATGGGACTTGTGGATGGGCAGTGTTGTGGAGGGGCTGTAGGGTCACCTTGGTCCTGCAGCATAACAGAGCTTTTGCTAGAGCAGCAGCCCTCAGGCTCTTCTGGGGGATCACCTGCCCTGCCTTTCCAGCTCCCCCATACCAAGAGTCCCAGGCGTATCTTCTTGTTTAAAAGTTGCACAAGCAAAGCACGAAACCCTGCTTAAGGTTTTAACAATGGGTTGCACTTAGTGAACATGAAAAATTGTTGCTTTTAACTAAGGTGTGGGGGGTTTGTTAGGGGGTTTTTTAGCACAGATGCACTGAAAGCTTCAAGTGAATGCTTCTTTAGTGTCTCTATAGCTATATTATACATGTGAAATCTGTCAGTGATACTTCAAAAGGTGGTGGCTCCCCTTTTGAGTAGGTGTTTTAGCTTAACAGCCTGGTTTTAAAGGACAGTTCTTGGTCTTGAGCCAAAGTAGTCCGCTGTCAGGATGATGATCACTTAACACCTAAAATACCAATAGCTTTTCTAAAACCAGTGTCTTTGTTATCTGACTACACATAGCTGGAATGACCATTAAACAGAGTAGTTTAAAGTGAATTTAAATAACTATGCAACATGCTTTCAGGAGCTTGACCTGGTGCGTTACTTTCCAGCTACTCAATGCACGTATGACCACAGCCAGTAACCATTAAAATGGAAGTATACACTCCAATTGCACAGAGTATAGACCCATTTATGAGAAGTTTCACGTGTGTTGCATTTATCTTTCTGTTTTCAGTTTTTCCTTTTCTGAGGGAAACTGAGTACTGTGTTCTATTTAAAAGCTTTAAATAAAGATTTGTTTATATACTCCATGGTGCTCCTTAATTTCATGTCAATGACTTGATTGTTAGGAGTTCTGGTACTTGGTTTTCACACAAATTCTTATTTCTGTGAGCCAGCATGCAGGCTCTTTCTGCCCTCACTCGGGTGCTGGATTGCTCACTTCTGTCAGATTTCTTCAGTTTGGGAGATTTTAACTCAAGAAGTCTCCTTCCTGCTACAAGTGGCAGGATCAGTGATGGGATTTAGTGGATAATTACTTCTCTGTGTGGTAAACAACCCACAGCAGATCAGAGGGTAAGAAGAGGTAGAAAATGCAAATGCATATGAAGAAGACATTCAAAAAAGAATATCTTGCATACACTCATTGCTATTGGCATTGCTGTTTCAAGTTCTGAAGCGTATTCACACACTGAATGGGGCCGTCTGGCAGACAAGTGGCCGATTCCCAAGCTCCACAGCCCAGCTAGTAGGGCTTGGTGTGACAGGCAGCAGTGCCTCAGGAAAGATTTTAAAAAGCTTTAAAGGATTAACTACATTCCTGCATTTTTATTTACTGTATACAGGAAAAGATTGATGTTTCTAAAGATAATCTTTGCTGGTTTTGAAATTGCTTAAGAAAATTACTGGTAGATAAAGCTTTAAAACAAACACAGGAGATGGTACTAACTGGCTTTTCTTGATAAATTTTGTGTTTATTGGGCAGCTTCAAAGGGCCCTGAAAATGACTCGAAACTGGCCAGGCAAGAGTAATCTGCTAATCCTGCCTGCAATACAGCCCAGCCAGGGAACACTGAAATCAGCCTGTGTAACCGGAGCTGGCTTGTGCCTTGCTGAGTGTGCCTGCCAGCTCCTGGTATGGGTGTTAGACAGTCCCAACAGTGCAGCAGCAGGGCTGTGAAGCTACTTAAACAATATAACGCTATTTAACGCTATTGCTAAAACTATTCAAAGAATTCTGAATGGTATGTGCTTCTGGCCCACAGCAAATTCCGTTAAAAACGGAGAAGGTATAACGCTGTCTGTGACTCTTCCCACATTGTTTTCAGCAGCTCTGCCGTAGGCGAACACTGTTCTCAGAGCCACAAGTTCCTCCCTTTTCCGTGTTGGTTGGAAGATTCCACCTTCCACAGCATGGCCCTTCAGCACATACTCACACTTCATCTTCTTTTCTTGAAACATGTCTGTGTTACTGGTCTTTACCTCATTTGAGCTAAGAGCAGTCTCATCTGTCCAGGTAAGAAAGAGCATATATAAAAATGCCATTCCTCATTTATAGCAGTGGCTTTATTATGAGAAATTAGTACTGAGCTGATCACTTACAGTTGTGTGGCACCTGAGCTGTTGGCTCAATGAGGAACCTGAGCCTGCATGCAACATTTGCAGTACAATCCTCATTTTTTTTGAATTTGGGAGAAGTCTTCAAAATACTTTCTTGCATCAAAATCCTACAGTTATCTCCATAGGCTGTACAAAATTTCTTCAGAGTAAAATACTTACATAGAAAAACATGATAGTCTGTTACAATTAAAAATATGAGTCTATTATAACTAAAGTAAAACATTCAGTTGTCAGTATTTTACAAAATACAGTAAACACGATTGTGAATCTGAGAATTTGGTTTATAAAAACATACATTCTTTTGCATAGATAATTCCTTCTCTGAAAAGCCACATTTGTGCAAGAAGATTTTGCCTTTTTCATGCCTGACTTTATTTGAAAATTACAAGCATAATGGTCATTAAAACCAAGACATGTAGGGTTGGTTTTACAGCAGCTGAAGCCCGTACGAGCTCTTCGTAGAGGGGAGTTTTGGGACATGACACAACCCTTGATCTGATCTGATCTGAGACCTCTGAGAAAGAGAAGTCCTGTTTCAAAGCACTGAAGTTACCAGTGTTGTCAGGTATTTCCACTGTCTTCAGCATCGATTTAAATCCTGGTACAGTAGCCTAGAAGCAAACACAAAAGTGTTCTTCCTTGGTTTGAAACATTGAGTTCAACTGTGAAACAGTCATTGTTTACACTTTAAATGCACAAGAAAAAATGTTCTAAAGATATATTTGAGAACATGGAATGAGAAAAGAGTAAAGTTTTCATGTTACAGCAATAAGGCCCTTGCTGTACAAGAGAGGGAATCCTGCAGTGATGCTTAAGCATAAGCCCTTGGCAGCAGGCAGAGCCTACAGGGCATGGATGTTTTCGAGTACTTCCACAGAGAAACTGTTTTTACACAAGGAAATGACAGTCACCAGTACATGGTGTCAGCCCAGTGCTCCATCCCCTCACCCTGCAAGAGTTCTGTGGTTTGTTTCAAACACCTCAAGCTTCTGTTGCCCTGCTCCAGATGCTCATCCCAGCTGGCTCCCACCATCGTCAGAGGAGTGCTTATCTCTGGACATTGAGGACCGTATCAAAAGATTTCCTTTCTGCTGACTAATATTTAAATATATTGGTTTTTTAAAGTCTGCTAAACAGACATTAAAATGAGTCTTTACAGCTCATATCTATGATTTGAGCAGTTCAGCTCACCCACCTCCAAGGATGCTGCCTCATTGTGTTCAGGAACTCAATGTAATTAGAACCAATACTTTAGTAAGGCTGCATACTCACGTTGATCACATAAGTCCCCGGCAAAAGGAGAAGAAAGTACTCCCCTTGTTCATTTGTTCTGTAGGGGCAGACATGTGGCCTTCCTTTGGCTTCCACAATGGCGTTGGGAATAGGATTCCCATTCTTATCAGTAACTTGGCCTTTGACACCTATGAAGAAGGGAGAGGAGAGAAAAATCACGACGTGTAACTGGTGAGCCTCCTTCTCTGAGAAAGTCAGACTGTTCTGTTGCTGGATGCGCTCAAAGGCTATTTCACCACATTTCAGCCTGTCTGATTTATATCACTAGTCACTTCGGTCTTACTCAAGGGAATTAAACTCAAAAATCCTTGGCTGTTGTTAATAGTTTACCCTCATGTTAAGTGAGAAAGCAGTATTGTAATCTCCTCTTCTAAATCTCATTTGCTGAAGGCATTATACACACTGTATGTCTTTTACTGAAGGGCTTCAATCTTCAGTACAGGTTTGGCAGTTTTTAGCACAAACACACCCCCTTCTTTTTTGCAATTTAAAGTAAGTCAGCCTATTGTCTAGTACTTCCCAAAGGAGGAATATCAGCAATATCTGCTTATGAAGTAGTTTCCCTTAATTCCCACACACCATCTTCAAGGTAGCTCAAGCATTAAGCAGAGATAAAACATGGTCAGATATTTAAAAATACCAACATCAAAAATATGCACCAAAATGCAGACAAGCAACAGATTTGTGCAAACCCTTCAACTCATTGTAAAGCACCATAGCTTCACTAAGCAGCAGTTCTCTTCCAAATGTGAAGACAGATCATACCTAGGGAAGCCTTTCAAATTTACAAAATCCAAGCAGCAAAGACTTATGAAACTTGTGCTGAGGCACACATACACTCAGAGACCTCTGAAATAAATGACTGTCCCATGGCTATTCAGGAAAGTGCACTCTCTGGGGGGGGGCACATGGTCAGACAGCCCCCAGGGCCTGTCCCTTGCTCCTGCCCCAGCACATTTTAAGCCCCTTGCACACCTGCAGTAGCACCCACTGCCCCTTGCCTGATACACTTGTAAGTTCTCCTGCCTTACCCATCCTTGGCCTTATAGCGCTTACTGTTCAGAAGCTCCCAAGCTGACACCCAGATCTCCCCTGTGAGCTGTGACACTGACCCAGGCTGCTGAGGAGTTCTGTCTAAGCTGGCCTCAGCTTTCGCTCCGCCCCCATTCGCATACCCACCTAAGTGTACTTGTTTGATGTATTCGACAAGGGCAACTTTGTTGTCTCTCCAGAACTTCTCCAGCTGGTCTGCTGGAGGATATTTACAGCATGATAGCTCCAATGTAATTTCAAAACACTGTCCCCAGACATAGTTGTAATCTTGCATTCCCCCTTAAAAGTGAAATAAATGGGTGTTCAGCTGCAAAGAAACACTAAGTTCAAACTAAAAGACAAATAAGAGAGTTAAAATGTTGTACTTGCATCATACCTGTAAGAAAACTAAAGCTGATAAATTGTTCCTTAATGCCACACTTGTATTTACTGCCTCCTGTGGAAATCCAATTTAATTATTTACTCTAGTTACTTGTAGAGTTGTTGTTTTCTAAACCATACGTCATTTTGGAAATGATGATGATTGTGGCTGAGAAAGGTTAGATCTTTGACTCAAATTCATTCAAGTTTTCCCAACTAAAAAGGGGCAGATAGGCTGGCATAGGATTTGCCACTGCCAAATACATTCTGAGAGCCTTTTAAGTCTTTGAATTCAGACAATGAAAACAACGTAGACAGTGCACAAGGCCCATATTCTATTTGGTTACACATAAACAATAATGAAAACATTTATTTCAATAATCAAACATTAAAAAATGGATGACATATGAACAGAAGAATGGTTTTCTTTCTGAAAGGAGAAGATCTTGATGCCAAGCAGTATATGCACAGGTGTGTAATCTACACAGCTACTGGAGGCCTTAAGCCGGGGCACAGAAGCAGCCAAACAACAGCAAGTGCCTCATTCCCTTGTGAAATTGCTGGCTGGAAGAGTCAGAACACCCAGGTCCTGCTCAGAAAATCAGCGTGAATGATCTGACTTTCTCCCCTCATCAACCCTCTACTCTGACTAAAATCACGGCCCTTGCATCATGAAAGATGGCAGGAGAAATTGAGTACATCTTACCAGAAGCACCTGAATAAAATATCACCGATATTCTTACCTTCCAGCTGGTACCAAGAGTACCCGTTGGTAATGCCTTCTGGAAAGGTTTGCCTGTTGTCACACGCTGTCCCTTTGTACATGCTGGCATGGTTGGAAGAATAGGTTTTTGCCAGGTGAATAAAGACATCGTCATCTGGAGATTTGCTATAGCCTTTCAAAGAGCCAGTAACTGCAGAATAAAGATAGCCATTGTGCAACTCTCATTACTGGTAAAACATACAGTGCTGGCTTACATACAGGACAAACATCTCCCAAATGGCCATATTAGGCAGTGAATTTTGATAGGATTTATCAAATTCTGCCCATCCCAGCTCAAAACCTAGAAGAACCTTGCAGGAATCCTTATAAATTCTGCTTTGGGGCAGCTGATGTTCCTAAACCCAGTCAGTTGTGGAGAACTGACTTTGTTACCAGCTTACCTGGGTTACCGTTATCAAAGGTGTAACTGGCGACCAGGGCACCCCCATGCAAGTTTGCTGAAAGAACAAACGTTTCATTTTTTATCCAGTCCATTACTGCTTGAGTCTCTGGCTGAATGCTAGCACTGTTTTTTTCAAAGGCATCAGGAAAATTTCTGTTCAGATCTTGTCCATTCCTGTTGTACCTTAGAAAGAGAGAAGTCATTCTCATTACTGTTTTGCCTGTGGACATGTTCCCATCCCCAGCTTCCCAGTACTCCAGAGCTGTGGTGTGCTAGTGTCTTTAGGGAACAGGCAAGATGACTATTTTTTATTTCTCAAGCATTAAGGTGATGGACTTCAGTTTGCTTCCTGGCAGCACTGGAATTTTCATAGAACACAATAAAACAATTCCTCTACTGTATTTTAAGTGGAAACAGAGAATATTTAACATGCATATAGCATGCACACACCTACACAGATGTGAATTAGAAAAACCAAAGGCACATGAGGACTTTGTCCTCCTCCTGTGTGTGTTTTTCCTGCTTGTATAGAAGACCCAAGTGATGGCAGTATCCTGTTGTCACTCTCGAAAGACAGAAGAAATTTGAGTCAAATACAGGATGAATTTTCTTCTCCCTGAACCTTAAGGTCCAGCCTGTGCAAACGCTCTCTTGCTTTTTCATTCAGACAGGTCAGTACAGAAATAAAGAGGGTATTCACCATCAACTGTGTTCATTTTTTTATTTCAGTCAGGTAAACGCTGTCTATTTGACAGTGAGGTGAATAAAAAAAAACCTCCTCCATAAAAGTCCCATCTATTTGCTGAGGAATACATCTTTTCTTAATAAAAAGGATGGCCTACACTGGTCACCTAAAGAACTAAACTACCTAAACCATCTTTTCACTTGTTTCTGACGTTGCCAAGGCCAGCGATCCAAGAGAACTAGCTCATGGGTTTGCTTTTTCTACACATTCCAACTTTGTCTTTTGGGCATTTCTTCCCATTCTCTCACTTTCTCTTTCCCTCTTCTAGCTTGTTAAGCTTTTTGTCCCCTTTTTGGTCTCTGCAATAGTCATATTAAAGAATGCAAAAGAAGCAGAGGATGCAATTCCAAGTTACGTTTTCTTCTGTGTAGTCTTTTTTTCCTACCACCACTCTTAGCACAGAATCTATTACAGCCAGCTCTGCCTGTGTAACTCCTCCCTCTTACTAAATCCACATTCAATATGATTTTTAAACACGTTGCTAGAAGTCCATTCAACAAGCTTAGACACACCTTTTCTCATTAAGAAGGGTTACAGAATTCTCTGATTGAAACAGATCCCTGTGGGTGGAATTTTCCTTATTTTCTTGTAGCACCTTCAGGGTGCTACAAAATAGGGAATTGTGCTTGTATTCACAATCTGCATCTCCTGCCTAAAAGATGAGGTCATTACACCATTCTGACCAATTTTCTCTGGCCACACCACATGGAAACACCCATCTGACTCAGTCTTCCAGAAACTATGCCATAACAACAAGTCTTCAGAACAGCACAGGCAAAAATTAGCCCTAACACATCCTGTAGAATCTGCTCTCCACCAAGTATGATTCAGTGTTTTGGCTATCTGTAATTACTACTCCCCACCTATTTCTTTTACCTCTCCCACCCTCCTAAGCCACCCTTACCTTCCCCGTGTGTAATAACAATCAGGCACTTTTGTAGCTTCAAATCCATCGGGATTCATCGTTGGCATTATATGAATCCGGGTATTATTGAGTAACCGGGTAATAACTGGGTCACGTCCATAGCTGGTCACCAGGAAGTCTATCAGATGGAGCAGGATTTCTCTCCCAACAGTCTGTATAAAGAAGCATAGATTTTACTTTTAAGTCTGATGAGGAAGAAAAAGAAGAAAATAAATAAATAAAAAATAAATAAAAAAAGACCCACCACCTTGTACTTCCAGGTTTTTCTTATGGATTACACAGACATACAAGGCATATGAGAGCATTCTGATCTGTTTTATGCTTTCCCCTAAATATATTTAAAGTAATTGAATACATTAAATTAAAGGAATCACTGGAGGGTTTTCAACCCAGATCAACCAGATCTTTTTGTATAATGGGAAACTGACTATGTCAGCTGTACCACTTAATAAGGAATAGCTTTATCAAAAACAGAAGCTGCCTGATAAACATCATGTGGGTTTGGAAACACCCCACTGCATTTTCTCAGTCCCACTGCAGGAACCCAGCTCTGTGCTGGTGCCTGAGTGACCCTAGGCCCTGCACACAAGTGCCAGCACTGTGCGGCCTGCTTGGCAGTGGTGGTTAAGAAGAAAGGAAGGACAAGCCTACAACGTGTTCCAGGATGCTATGGAGCAGGATTTTTTTTCTTGTTGATCCCCTTTTACAGGAAGTCAGTATTAATACAAGATCAAAGAGGCCACACAGACACTTCTGTTACATTGTTTTATTTTAATGCCATGAACATGTGCATTGGGGAAACCAAATGTATATAAATCCTTAGAAAAAGACATGGAAGGACATTTGTATACAGGCTTTAGATCAAGGAGAAGCAGTGGTAGAGAAAACGCTAAACACATGTTTTTATTAATATAATTTTGTATAAGTCATGAAAGCTGACAGGATATCTCCCTTTAGTCTATCAGATTTTAGACAAAATATTTTCAAGTTCCAGATCCAGAGTTATGGGCAATCCTATTCTATCCCAGAACACACTACCAGTGTTCACTGGACCCTATTTTCCAGGGACACTTTCCATAGCACTGTGATCCATGCCTCAAGGATGCTTTAGGGTTCCTAAGACCTGTCTTGAAAGGGAACAAACCAAGACTTGCAAGATGAGCTCTAGAGATAACTTATCTCTCTACTTTATCTCCAAGAACAAAGCCTAGGATATCACAACAGGATCTAAACCAGCACCTGAGTATGTGAAAACAGACTGCTCTGCAGGTTTGATAAATATACTCCATGAAATTTAAGAAAGGATGCAACAGAACCCGTCTTGTACAGGCAGCTCTTGAACAGGGTGATAGACATCTTGGGAAGCCTGTAAGGGTGGGGGAAGAAAGGAGAGGAGAGAAATCAGCCAAATCATGGCCCTAGGCATGAGAGATGAAGTTACCAGACCCAGAATCAGCAAGAATGGCTCTACCACAGAGACAGCTAAACTACAGACAAGACTGGACTGCTGTCTGGAGAAACTGGGAAAGTGCTCTTCTTCTACTGTACTTCTCTTCAGTGCCTGACCAGAAGAAATCCCAGAAAGAAAGGGTAGAGAAGTAGGAACAGAAAGAGGGGGGAAAAAAAGAAAGAGAAAAGTAATGAGAGATGGTGGTAGAAAAGGACAATGTTTATAAATAATGAAAAATGACCCGTGTTTTAGAGATGACATTCTTTGCATTTAAAGTTAATCTCAGACTTACTTACTTATACAGTATTTAACAAACTAACCAGTTTATAAGATTCCTGGTATAGTTATTGTTGTACTCAAGACATTAAATGATTCAGATTATCATAACAGAGTTGGCTCTTGGATGGTTGCACAGTGAGGGAAGAATATACTTATTAGCACTATTTTGGCATGGTGATAGAGGGGTAGTTTTGTTTTGGTCCAGAGCACCATGCATTGCTTGGGAAAGCACATCTGGAAGTATCTGAAGGGAAGTTTTTGTTTCTGGAAAAGTTCAAGCTCAAGATCAAGTTTTGATCAAGCCATTGGAAAGCATCTGCTGCTCAGTCAAGCTTTACCCTGTTACTACAGAGGTCAAGTGTAACTGTAGATAAGTTATCAGTCACTGAGCTTTACTTTAGAGCTTCAAGTTAAGGATCTAGACACACTGAAGGTAGGTTGCTGACAGTAAAGTCGAGGACAGACACCTTAACCTGCCTCAGGTTTCATATGAAGATAGAAAGAAGAGCAGGGGACAGCATGTCTTTCTGTTCTGGGACTTTGACAGGACATGAACATTTAGTTTTAACTGAAGTATCCCAAGGGAGATCCCAAGGTGCATTGTTTTACTGTATTTCACATGAAGGATGACAGAAAAGCGAAGGAAATCCTTTTCTCCCACCTCTAGGGATACAATTAGACATTAAGTTTCTCTGTGCACTTTCAGATGTCAGCTTCCTCCTGTGCCCCAAAGGGAGAAAGTCAGCAGGAAAGACTTTCAGTGATCCTCAGGGGAAGCCTTGAATGAAGAAGTGTGCATGTGTCAGGACATGGATCAACGCCGTAGAAAAGGGCGTGACTGCTGCTTCTCTACACATATCCCTTAAAGTTCCTGACTATGCCTGCTGGCAGGGCTGTGTCAGCACCCTGCTCAGCCACCACAGGGATTACCTAAGAAGCCCTAGCAGCAGCCAGTTAGGAGATTAAGGTTAGCTCCAATTGTACCTGCACTGTAACACCTTCCTGCAGCAGCCTTGGGTTTAGAACATTGTTGTTACCACATGATAGAGACCTAATGCTAGGGGACTATGGGTGGATGGACTCCGCCCATTTTTATTATTAAAATTCTTTCCTTAAACATGGCCTGTTTTTTAAGTTGAACGATGTTGAAAGAAAGATCCAAACCATCAGGTAGGACCTGTTTCAGGGCAACACAGTCTTGCCAGTCTCCTTACTCCAGCCCCGGCTGCTCTAATGGCCTAAGGTCAGCATACCAGGCACAATCCCACCTAAGGAAGCAGAGTTAGAGCAGAAAAACCAGAAGCCCATCCTGGTTTCCCACTTAAATGCCACACTTGCAAGAGGTTATTTTTAACACTTGTACGGCACTCATTATAGTGCATTGCTAAGACACATCCCACTGTGTTTGTCCTTCTTTGCTAAAACACACTGGTGTTAAAGTGACTGCTTACACAAACAGTTTGGCACACATCCCTTTATTTCTACAGCAGCAATCACTATGGACATCTGAGAACTATGACATGCATGACAGGGAAGTGCAGTTCTTTGGTTTACCACTGAAGGAAATGGCAACATAAAGCCTGCTTTTGAACCAGTAACTGGCATAAGTTGTTACCACCTGACAAATTCCATAGGCTTCAGGCTTTACCTGGCTGAGACACAGATAGCTTTTCCTTTTCCCACTTGGAAGAGTGTCAGGAAAGTTAAGGAAAAAGGTAACTGCAGCAAGGCAGTATTAAACTGTGCAGAAACAGACCTCAGCAACATCCAGCTTTTTTCAAAGTCTGTTGTTAACATTGAGATTTGAATGCTTTGAATTTAGAATTCTCTGTTGCTTCTGACCTTCTTCACATTACATCAGCTAATATTAAAGCTAGGTGGAAAATAGTTCACTATGCAATAAATATTTTTTATATTTTTTTTCTTTTCTAGAGCAAATACTGTTTCCCTGCATATCAATTCAATAATACATCATACTAGACTGAGAACATAGGAATATGGGCTTACAATTCCTTATAGCAAGTTGTGCCGTATGTGCAGTATTCTTTTTGTGCAATCGGATGATAAAAAAAACAGCCTTTTTTTCCACAGTAGTATTTTGATAGTGTAAATGCAGCTTCCATTATTTTTTTTTTAAAATAAGAATGAAAAATTCTACACAAGACTCATTAGTTTACTCTGTGGTGGTTTTTAAAGACCCCATTATATTGATCACAAATAAATCTACTCCAGTCCTTACTCACTTTAAGCCCTAATATTTCAGGAAACCCTACAGTGGATATCACTATGTCTATGATGACATGGAAAATACAGTCTAATTGATTTAACTAATTTCACATGATAAGCCAGCAGATAAACACATCCTTTCATGTAGGCTAGTTCAGACCTATCAGTACAGGCTCAGTTCCACATAATGAAAGAGGAGAAATACTATTATTTTAATAATATTTTATATTATTATATTGTTAGATTTAGATCATTGTTTTATTTCTATTAATACAAAATATTGTTTATAAATATAAATAAATTATTGTTATATTATTTAGTATTATACACTGAGAAAATAAAGTGATCAGAATTGGATGCTTTAGGAGAAAAGGACTGATATGACCATTGCCATCCTGAGGAAGAGTTCATCTTGTGATGGCCCAGTTACATTACAGCTGCAGAAAGGTAAAGCCTATATATTCAATATATTAAAGGAAAAAATCAGAAACACACAGGTAGTTTACAGTTTGTTCAGATGTGCTTTTCCTTAAAGGGTTTCCCTGCAGTGATACACACAGTTTAGGAACAGCCTTCCAACTAGATCCTTTTTGTTCAGTTGTATAAAATGGACTCAAGTCACTGGCACACAGGGTCCAAAGGTGATAGGTCTGCTCCAGCTATGACTTAGGAGTGTTCAGGGGTTTGGCTGCGGTCAATATTAAGAGGAATGAGTTCTTCCCCAGGGAAGAATGTGTGAGTGTATACACTCAGAAAGAAAAGATCTTTCAAGCAGGAGTACAAGGCTGGGACAAGAGGCTGCTGCCTAATTCAGAATGGGAGTTACCCCAGAAGATCAGGCAACCTCTCCCTCACCTTCCCCACTACAGATTCTATTAACATTTTACAGGCTTATGCATTTTGTGCAGTCAATTACTGCTATTTTGATTAAAGTTAGTTTAAATCAGTTTTAATTTGGCTTGGGTTAAACAAAAAGTACTGCTAAAAAGAGTGTCCAGCTTCAACCAGGCAACACAAAGAATGGGAGAAGTCTTTTGTTGCCTCTCAGTGGATCTGGGGCAAAAGTTCACTCTATCTGGCAACAGTGAACACAAACGAAAATCTTTCAAATTGTGGCTGGTTATGTCTTACAGTATTAAGAAAAATGAACTTAAAAAAAATAAATGTTTCCAGTTCTGAAAAAACACTCTTGTCCTAGTATTGTGTATTCACATTACTTTATTAGAACTTCCTTGTTGGGCAGCTCTCCAGATAACCTTGATTTTCTTCCAGCAGCATGTATGAACAGCCCACACACATGTAATTCCGGATCCACCCCAACTTTTACATTTTAGGAGCAGCTGGCCAGCTGAGTCAAAGTTAAGTGTCATGGTATGATCACAGCAGGTGAGCAGGGCAGCATCACCAAACAATACTTAAGAACAGAACTTCTCTCATTTTGTATCATATGTAGAAAGCATCACTGAAGCACATAATACCTGACTGGATTGATGAAGCCATAATTTGAATTTATGAAAGACTCTGGCACACAAGGTGAAGCTTGCTGTATAATTAGTGCATAACTTATCTGCTTAATATCTCGTAGGGCCAGTAGAATCTATCCAGCGGAATCTTAGATTATGGGAAAAAAAACATTCAAGTCCTCCAGTGCCTCGTTATATGAGGAACAAATTTCCTGCCACCTGAAATATATTTATGTTCAGATAAATAAAACCCAAACACCAACTGAGTGTTACACGTATGCACCAAAAAAAACCCAGACGGCAAAAATCATCATGAGGGCTTGAAAAGGAGGAAAGACTCTATTTCCAGAATGTTCTCTAGGTGTGAGCTTGGTCTGACAAATAAGCCTGAATGTAGCATGCCTTAGCTAGGCAGTGCTACAGAATCAACCCTGCTCAGACTGTCTGGAATGGTGTCTGACTTTAAAAGAAAATCTTGCCTCATTTCCTCATGAAGACAATAAAAATGTAGATCCTAGGCAGTGATCCAAGTTGCCAATCCCCAGCAAACCCAACCCTGTGGATATGCAAACAGTGCATGTTTCTATGGTCAAAGCTCCTTATGCGCATCGAGCTGGGAAGCGATAATGATAGGAGTTCTTCATTGTGGAGACTTCAGTATGTGTGGCCTTCTGCAGTCCAGCAATATTGGATTTGCAAGACAGGCCATTCCGGATGAGATCATATCCTGCGCTCCACCTCCTTCCCATCAAAGCCGGGTGATTTATAGCCACAGGTTTGCAATTCCCCTCAGCAGTGTGCAAGGACTTCAATATGGAGCCTCAGTTCCTAGGAGCCTTGGTGAGACACACCAGGAGCTCAGGAGCTGCAAACCCTATCTTAGGCATCCAGTAACAAATGCACCCTTTTGAAACCATGAATCAGCTTCCTCCCACACAGAGTTAAATTCCCAAGCAGTCAAACTCCCAGCAGCACTTTGAGCAAGGCCACTGTCGAACAAGGTGAAACTAGTCTAACCTGGGGAAAATTCTTGGCACATCATGTCACAAGTGCCTGTAGGCGTGCAAGTGCTCACGCACAATATTGTTAACAGCAATAACTCCTGACACACTCCTGACACATTACCCTTTGCACAGAATACACTTTCTACTATATCGGTTCTTCTTAAGTTTTGGGAATTCACAGTCTAGCACATATATATATATATACATATATATCTTGCTACTCCTGTTAGATGATTTAACCTACAATGAAAGACTGCATAAAAATGTATTTTGTACGTTAAACTTACCCTGAACGTGACTAATATAATCAGGTAAACTAAAGAACAAAAGAAAGAGAAAGCAAAAAGTACTATAGAGGAGAGTGAAGCTTTGATCCTTTCTGATTCAGATTCAAATACTGCACGAGGTAGGCACATAATCACCATTTCTTCTTCATCATTAATGAGTGGGCATTCTTCCCAGTGCAAGTTTATTGTTCTGGAATTACTTTTTGTTTTGTGCTCTGTGTTAGCTCAGGTGAATCTAGGTGTTCCTAGCTTAAGGTCTCAAAAATTTTCTTCCTAAAATAAACAATTTGATGCTTCACAGCAATTATTATTTAATCTTAGGATGTATTTGAAGAGTTCTTTCAGTCATTTTTCATGCCTAGGCAATAATAATGTACAAGCAAACTACTGCATCTGACTCATTGCCAGGAAACTTAAGGCCTCTGGATTTACTCACTTGCAGAAGACAAAGCTCTCTACTTAAGAGAGGTCTTGGGTGTCAGATTATAGGACACTTCACCATGATGTAAATCTCCTAAGGCCTTCCACCAAAATAAGGGGACTTTATTCTGAAAATTTCTCACAAAATACACACATATTATGTCTTCCTTGAGTTATGACATACCTCAATAATAAGAAGTACATGCCTGAGAGAAGTTCACTCTAAACCTCTGGTAAGTGTATTTGGTATAAACGACATTGCAAAAATTGAAACGTACCTCATCCCCATGCATATTAGCAACATACTTGAACTCTGGAATGCCAATCTTATGATGGGTTGGAAACCTTCCCAGAACAAGAACCCACAGGTCTCTACCTTTAAGAGGGGAAGGGGAAAAGACATTTTTCAAAACAAGTGTAAAATCATAAAAGCATTAGAAGAATAAAAAGAGATGGTCATTAAGACCATTGCACAAATTCTCATTTTTCATTGGTGCCCACTCAGTCCTATATATAACATATCAAAGTAGACTGTAGGGTTCTTTTATTCTATGAATATTTGCAATATTAGTTATAGGAATAAAGATGCTTTGCCTTCTGCCCCAGTATGTAGTAAACCTTGCAATTTCTAAAGCATTAAAACAGGACTAGAAAAGAAGGCTTTTTTTCATAATACACGTTTTTCAAATTAAATTTAGCAAAGAAGACCACTCTTCCCCCCAAAATTTTAAATCATAAGGCTTTTCTGAAGTACATACAGAACTTCTCATTATCATAAAGAAAAACCATCTGGTTTTGTACTAAAGACAATACAAAAAAGCTAAACACATTAATGAGTTACTGCTCAGAAAACAGGACGTACCAGAAAGAGT
Organism: Dasyornis broadbenti; assembly: GCA_013397935.1. Taxonomy (NCBI): domain Eukaryota; kingdom Metazoa; phylum Chordata; class Aves; order Passeriformes; family Dasyornithidae; genus Dasyornis; species Dasyornis broadbenti. The sequence continues at coordinate 3,217,662 of VZRN01006818.1, forward strand.
TGTATCAGAGACATATTCCAAATATATCAGCAGAGAAAGAATTAATAGCTACAGGAAGAGTATTAGTTAGGACCACTAAAGCTGCACAAGAAGCTGAACTGTAAGTAACAAAATAAACAAACACACATATATTTTGGAAGTCCTCATTTAAGCAGGGGTGGAGGGAGGGAGGGAGAGGGGAGGGTATTTTTTGTTATTATTTTTAGTGATACTGTGGCATTTCAGACCTCATCTGCAAATCTGTGCTTCCCACTTGTCTGCTCACTGAGGTGGAAAACTCAAGTTTCAGTAGATGGCAGCAATGAAACTGGACCAGTTCCTTGATAACGGCAGTCACAGCCTACAGATTGCTAATGCCAAGACATGCTGCCTGTCCGCAGCTCCACACAGGGCTTGTTGGGACCCATGACCTGTCTGAGAGGAACCCAGCCATCACTGTTACTTGCAGGAAAGAACATAGGAACTGCTATATGCAGTATTACAAAAAAGCTTTATTTCCTAAACCTTTGTGGATCATCAAATCTCAGTAAATAAACTCTGGAGCATATCAATTTCCCATTCCTGAAGGTATGACCCCTGCAGTCATGCACATACCACTGCATTTTTTGTTTTCTTTTCTAGCTATGTGACTGACTCACAGCAGCTATACCACAAGGGTCATGACTTCAGGAATGGGAGAAAAACTTGAAGACGACTGAAGGAACACTGCAAGATGCACTGAAACAATTGTAAGAGAGATAAAACTGAAGACAGTGGTTGCCAAACTAAATTCTCAGTTAACAGAATCGGAGTCTCAGGCTTAGGATCAAGAAGCAACAAGACAGTGCTGAGAGCTGACAGACTCAACAAGGAATCTCAGTAACCGCTGGCTTTACAGTTACTCTCAAAGACATCGGTGTTCAACCCTCATAACCAAGCTATGCACAAAACTGTGAGATGCTGTTACTGACTCTTTCATTAAAGGACAACGTGAGCTAGCAATCCATACTTTTAAAAATAATTTTGTGGCAAGTGATTTGGTAAGAAAGCTAGTTATTTGGCCTTGTTGCACGTAGAGCCACTGTTTCATAAAAAAAGAAAAAGCTTGACTTCTGTAAGCCTAGACAAGGTACAGAGTGGAGAACCCAAAGATGTTAGCTTTTAAAGACGTTCTTCTTCAAAAATGAAAGGAAGAGAACACCTAAACCATCTCACCCTAGTCCTTCTCCCCTCCAAAACCTCCAGAGGTCCCCTCTAACCCCAACTATCCTGCAACTCTGTGAAAACAGATGACAAGTCTTGCTGCAGTAGCACATGCTTGGAACCGAAAACAATCCTACTAGTGAAAAAGGTATGCTGCTGTTATTCATAATCAAGCGTGGACAACAACCTCAACTTACTTTCCATCTCTGCAATGTGTCATTCTATAGTTGCATCCTGCAACAACTTGCAATGAATTACCAAGCAAGTCCTTTCAGAATCCTCCTATGATTCTTTGTCCTTATGCCCTCTAAGCCCTGCTCCCCAGATCTCATTCCCTCTACTGGAACGGAAAGTTCAGACATCCCTCCTTGGTGTCAGTTGCCATGTGGACTTCAGCACCAAGAGGAACACACCTGCTTACAGCGGCAATTGCAGCCTTTCCACCATGGCCCAAACTCAGAGGTGGCAACTGCAAGCCTACAACATTCAGCTCATTACATTTACTCAAGCAAAGAGTCCAAGTAGAGCCAAAGTGCTCTAGATGTTTCTATCATTTAAGACTTCCTACAAATAATATCGTATTCTGATTTCAAATTTTAAAATAGTACTTCTTGTGTCTTGCCATCAGCAGTACTCATTCCTGCTGCTTTCACTGTGAATTGCACTCATGGGAAACACAAGGAAGAGCTAAGTATAGACTAACATTAAGTACTGATGTAAATTAGTCTTTCCAGCATTAGTGTTTAGACTGTTTAGAGTTTGTAGGAGTGCCATCTACATGATAAACACTCCCATGAACTGAGATACCAATTATTTCCTGGCATTTCCAGCTTGTAAGAAGTGTTAAACCCTCCATTAACAATTAAAATAAATTCCTGGGTCTGTTCAGCCTGCAGTACTGGATAGTGTACCTATGAGGGATGATGTAAGATTTCTTTCCATATGGCAGTAATTAACTGCATATAAAAAGATTCAGCATATGGATGGTTTCCTTTAATCAGCAAAGCCTAGATAACTCTGGTTTGGTACCTGAAGGGAACAGCTAAGCTTCCTCTCATGCTTTGAAAAGCCTTTTCTCACTGCCAAATTGCCAAACCAAGGCTGACGTCAACTAATTAGTGAGCTACATTTCAAGTGATGAAGACAAACGTGTGTTTCTAACTGTGTGTCTCAGGACAAGTAACAAGACTTGTATTGGAGCCAGACCACACAGCTTCTAGTAGAATGAGAAGTATTTTTAACTTTTTAAAAACATTTCTAGCATTACCACAGCTCACATCATAGTGTCAATATTCTAAACAGATCTACAAAACCTGGTAATTAAAATGAAGAATTGAAACTGATCTCCAGACCTAGTGGGAAAGAAACCAAATCAATTAGTAGATGTTGGAGTCTGGAATGTGCTCCCCGTTTTTTGTTCTGGATTTTACTTCTGCTTTTCTTCACTTTGTTCTTTACAGCTTCCTTTATGAAAAGCTTGTCATTTCAAAGAAAGTTATGGCTAGGAAATGAAGTGAAATGACTAGGGAATGGCTAAGACCTACTGTCAGTACCAGTCAGGCTAGGGTACTGATTCAAGGGTTAGCAAGGAGGACCACTTTGACCAAGCAAAAGCAATAGACTGACTACAGTCATCCTGGGTTGGCTATGTGTTGCATACTGGCTTCATGGGTAGGATTTGTAGGAAAGTTGATCCATGTTGAGGCAGTCCCTACCTAGAAAGATGCAGGACAGAGAGGAGGGGAAGAGAGGTTAACTTTCATCAGAATGCAAGGTCCCAGAGCAATTCAATCACAGAACCAATCTCAGAATCATTGAACAGCCCAGGTCAGAAGGAACCTCAAGAGACCATATGGTCCAACCCTACATGGGAAAGGAAACCCACATAAGATTACTGAGCACTTTGTTCAATTGCATCTTTAAAACCTCCAGTGATGAGGACTCTACCTCATCTCTGGGGAAGCTGTTCCAGTGAATGATTCTCACCGCAAAAAATTTTCTTATATTGAGATGAAACCTCTCGTAGTGCAACTTGTACCCATTGCCCCTTGCATTTTTTCCACATGGCTCCTTGTGAAGAGAAAGGATCATCCTCTTTGTAGCCATGCACCAAGTACTAGAATTCTGTGATGGGGTTTCCCCCCAAGCATTCTCTTCTCCAGCGAGATGAGCCTCCTTGCAGCAACACTGTCTTCCAGCAAAACAGGACCACAGCTAATGAAAGACTTCAAGAGTAATTCCTTTTGCTAAACTAGCACCAGCAGCACCCTTGCCCTGAGGTACTCTGATTTGTCATCACCAATTCAAGCTGAAAAATCTAAAGCCATTTTAGAACTTTTCTTCTGCAAGGGGGACTGCCCAAGAGCGCACATGGCTTGATTCAGACTCTAACAGAATCTGAAGTACCAGTACATTATTTGTATAATCAGAAATGTTAATCAGAATGACTGATTTAGCAGTATTGCAGAAGTAGACTTACAAACATGAACAAATATGTGATTTTTATCCAGCCAGACTGTTGAGTAAAGTACCCCCAAAATAAGCTACATACCTGAAGCTGAGATCAGAAAAAAAAAAAAAAACTGTATGAACAACTGCACATCAAATTTTTTTGTGAGCATTTATCCTCATTTTCAATTATACTATAGTCCACTGAGACAGAATGGATTATCTAAAGACTTGGCCTGTAGTAGCATGGGCAGTAGTAATGAACAAAGTTGATATGCCAAGAAATGCTAGGACACTTTAAATATAGGAAAGTCTTCAAGGTATTTTAAAGCATTAAAGGGATACAGATGAATCTCATATATCAACCAGGCATATCTGGCAGTTTTCAGCATAGAGCTCAGGTAAGCAGAAAAAAGCCCAACAAACCCAAGGTAACATTCAGCTGCAGGTCTACCACAGCCACTGACAGTCACTATGCGGGGCCACTGCTTTACGTCATACTTCTGACCTCTTCCCACGTATCCCTTATTACAGACATTAAGGCTCTCTCTTGACAAAAAGTAAATAGAAGTATCAATTTCCCACTATTTAATCAGTTCCTATCTGCTCTAAGAGATTATACCAGTCTCTCCAATTTAGAGTCAGCACCATATAATCAGAATGGTTGGAATAAAAAATTACTCCAAAAAACACTAGATACTGTTTATTTGTATCCAAAGCACTTGAGAATGGAAGGGAGTCAAAAGAATTCATTATTCACATGCTTGCTTATCTTCCTAAAGGTTTACAGATCTTTGGTTGATTGGGACATCCATAGCTGCTTTGGACACTTTTCACAGGACTTGTATCTTATGAGAACAGCAACCCTTTCTTTCCTATGTACATGTGAGTCATCACTGTACCATTTCCAGTTCTCATAATCAAGCTGAACATACTCTTTATACACAAAACCATAAAAATTGCCAATGCAGAGTGCAGTCTCTACAATAGTACCTTACAGGTTACTTGAAAAAAAAAAATAAATCAAGAAATAAAAATAAATTTGTAAAATCCAAACAAAAATAACCCAGAGGGAATACTGGTTTTAAATTAAGATATACTAGCCTTATTCAATATTGCCCACTAAGAAGATGAGAACACCACAGACACATAGAATTAGTCTGAGCAGGCTTTTTCTACTATTTATACTGACTGGTTTCATATTTACACCCAGAAACCAAATAGACTATTTTTCCTTTTCACCAGCTCTTGTTTCTATTGCCACAGAGCTTTTAAACCTAGTTCTAAAAAGGTGTACTTTATTTTCTGAGAAAGCTGTGAAACTGGTATGCATCTAGTAATTTTCAGAAAAGCTATTATATACATAAAAGTAATAAATATTACCCATTCACAGCAGTACCATTGGATCATCATGAATAAAGTGATTGCTTGTAACACAAGCCCGCCATAAGGGAGAGAGGTGGTTTGTTTTAAAGTGAAATTTATCCAGATTCAACAGTTTTGTTTAGCTTACCCTTCTAACACCTGAGGCAGGGGAGGTCAGAACTATTTCTGCTATTTTAAGGCAACAGAGGGCATAGACTACAAGTTGTTGTTCATATGTGGCCGAGAAGTTACTGGTGCACTTTGAGGATTACAGTTCACTGAAGTACCTCATCAAGAGACTTGCTATAGCTATCCTGCAAAAATCCCTGCCAGATCTCAGACATTATGTTTGCCCCAAGAATAGGAACCTCAAAACAATACACATCTCAACACTAGCAAGCAGACTCCTACAAATTCAGACAGTGAGTAGTTCGCCCTGCCAGTGTTTTTTTTTAACTCAATAAAGGGGGTAAAAATGGAGGCTACATTAACTTCAAAATAATCCAGTCTCTGTTATGATCATCTGTTTCTGGTTTAGTTAATAAGCTACATTAATTTGACCAGTTGCTTACAGATTCTCCACTAAAACAGGTAACAAAATGTCTCTGTAGAAAAATTAGCGACTGGCTTTCAGGAAAGGTAGAAAAGACGCAAGGCAACAACTAAGAATCAGGCAATGTTACTACCTACAAACACAGTCATTTGGTCCTTAGTCTCTTGAACAAACATGTTCTGGTGGCCTTTGTTTATTCTTGGGATTTTGAGATCAGCCTAATGAAATTGTGTATCAAAGCAAGTTTTGTACTTTAGGTACACCACGATCAGGAAATATGCTTTGTCAGAATCATCCTGGCTGCACAATGCTTCAAGTGCATACCAGGGAAGGCATCTGGGCCTACCTTATTCCTACTTTTTTCCAAAGAACAGCTAGGGAAAATTGAACACTGGACCAGACCGGACTTTTGAACTGACACAGTACAACTATATTTCTTATTGAGAACACAGTTTGCTTTTATTTTAGCTTTAGGGTAAGTGTTACTCTTTTAGATCTGCTCAAGTTCTGTTTATATGCCCCAGGTAACTGCAAGACCCTGGATGCAGAACACACTGGCTAGGGACAAACAGGAAATGTAACTCAACTGTCCTAAATCCTCTGTGAGCTCAGCATGTTACATAGCAGCTACAGTAATTTAATTAAGTAACTCCAACTGCCATGGTCTGACCTTTCCCATAACAAGTAAGTCCTCGATATCAAACTGCAGAATCATCTGCTTAGAAACATCCTCTAACCAGTTTCTTGCATTTGAGCCACTGCATAGCTTGTAAGAATGAAGGTTTACAGGGAGGGTATTCTCTCAGCTGTGAGGTGAAGAGATTGACAGCCAGCCCTATGCATTTTTTTTTCTATGTCCAATCTATAAAATTCCTCTCCTAATTAATCAAAACTTTTGAAAGCAGAACTTTCAGAAAGTTCAGAAAACACATGCACGTTCAGATTTTATTCAAAGAAAAATCCCAGCCTTAAAAACACACAAAACCATGTACAGAACAACTGTCAACTGTCTAATGAACAAATGCTTCAGTGTAAGAAGTCTTGCCAATCAATTAATTAATGTACTATAAGTGGGTCAGTTATGTGAACACAATATGCCATACCATAGCTACATAGAGCAAACCTTTAATTAGGTAGCCCTGAAAATAAGCAACACTGGGTAGCTTCAAGGATCTACAGCCAGAGGTCCTAGGCAGAAAGGCAGTGCAGAAGGGATGCAGGGCACACTGCTCTGCTCCTTTTGTGTGATGTGAATGGAAAGCTGTTAGAAACACTTTTCTACCAAAAAGCCTCATTCTCTGAAGTGGGGTAGGAGGGATGTGTTACTAAGCTCTCCTCCAGACAAAAGGAGAATGCAGACAAATTGACCATCTGGGTAAAACTGAGGCATAGGATAAGAGTTTTATTCCTTTAAGTAAGTTTGTGATTAGGATCATATTTCATTTACAGGGCTGAAAACATATGTACGATGCTCCAAAACGCAGAATCCTACAAGGAGTGAGGGGGGGGAAAAACATTCATTTATGTCTATTGTGCACCATTGTTAGTATCTTGAGCTCTGTGTTTCAGTTGGTTTAAAAACAAACAAAACTCCCAAACATAAAATCTCTTACATATTTACTTTCTCAACACCAGGAAAGGACATTGAGACAGACAATAACCCAATTGCATCCACCAGCTGTAATTGCTGATTCTATGCTACACAAACTCCAGAGCGTTGCTAACTTCACTGGCGTGAATTACAATATCCAGTAGTCAATTCTGCCTACTTCTAAACAAACACGGAAAGCTGCAAAGTCTTACTGAGGGAAAACAGGATGGCTGCAGGCTTAAGACCTTTATTGCTCTGAAAAAAAGCTTGACAATATATGCTGCAACTAGACAACTACAAGCAAGGGGTAGAGAGGAAGCAGGAGAACAGAGATTTTTCCCACAAGATTGGTTGTAATTTAATGCTACTCACATGAACAGTGTACTATTTCTAAATAGATCAGGTTTTTCCATTTTGAAGTTACAACATTAAAATTTCAGTACTAGATAACAGTTTATATATGAGAAATGTTTGATCTATGTTGCTAGGATAGGTTTCCCTCACACAGTTTTTTGAATTTATTTGTTTTTTTTAGGCTAGGACAGAGATCTCTGATACGGCATGTTCCACAGGAAAAAACAAACAAACAAACTTTCCCACAAAATTTTCTGCAAGAAGTGTATTTAAGTAGGAGAGATCATAGAAGCAAGACAAAAATGATTGACCAAATCACAACAACCATAAAGAAGACTTGGGCAAATAATTTTACTTTCACTGCAAGGGAATAAGAATGTGCTCAGAGTCAGTGACTGCAACTCCAAGAGTAATGTTTAAGCTTATCAATCTTTTAAACATCTGACACTGACCAAACTACATGTTTTTTATAAAAGATTTTCATAAAAAGCATAGTTATTCTGACAAGAAAGCAAAGTTAAGTCTTGTTACCATCAGATAAAATCTTAGTACTTGGCTATTGGAGGATTGATTGCACACAAACTACTTGTGTCACATCACAGGAGTGAAACTGCTAGAGGACGCAGTCAGATAATATATGAATCTATATTTCAAAGTTTAAAGAATTTTTAGCTTCAGTTAGGACAAACAGACTTGGAATTTAGAGCTAATATAGTAACGGTGAGCTCTATTTAAACACGATTTAGAGCCAAGCTCAGCTGGGAGCTGAAAACTTAAGAATGCAACCTTATACTTCTTGGTTTTAAAGTCATGATTTAGCTTTGACTAGATAAATCCTGAAGGAGCCAGTCCTCCTTTCTGTTTTATTTCCACTTCCCATCATGGTGACTCACATAATGTGCTGCAAATACAGTTTACAAGGCTATTAATATCAGGTCCATCCGTGAACACAATAAGAAAATGAACATGTAAACCTACTTAAAATCTTGTGAACATATATTTATATGCCACACATACTGTCAAAGACAAGAACAAAGATGGTTATGAGGAAAAACACGAAAAAGAGCAAGTGGCATATAACAGAAAAAAAAATTTCAAAAGCGAAGGGGGCAAACATGGATAAGAATTTAATTATCACAATCAGTTTTAGAATGCCCATTTTTACATGAAACTCTGGACTGGAGCCAAGAGATTCTAGTATGATTTGCATGAGGCCCTCAGTGTAGAAAATGTCTCATTCATCTTGTTTCTAAAAACGAACATTGAAAAATGTCAATGCTTATATTATCTCTACACACCATACTTGCATGATGAGCCTATGAGGAAATTTGTGGGGTGGGGATAAGGAGGAGGGAAGGGAAGAGCCATTATCAAGGATTGGAGACAGGAGGAAAGTCATCTGCAGCAGTCAAATGGAACAAACAGAAGGGAACAATTTCCACACAAATATACCTCATATAATGTAACCACAGAAATAATGACTGCAATATTGTCTTTAAAGACAACACACTTACTGTGGATTTTCCTCTAGATAATTTGTTCATTTTTAAGACAAAAAGAATTTCTCTATCACCTTTCATCTTCCTTCCTTCTTCTTAAAAACACTGGTACTTGCATTTAATAATGGGTAACACTGAGAAACTTACCTCAAAGTACAGTGGGCTGCATATAACCTTCCCATTCTATTTTTGCACAGTGCCAGAACCTCTGAAGCTAACCCAATAAAAATTCCAGTACAATACAAACATTTTATGGATAATGTATTTCAGCTTTGTTTTCTCCAGCAGTAAAACTTGTTTTCTAGTACTTCAAACAAAGTAAAAACATCCACAGTATAAGTGTCTGTAATGTAAATTCAATAAAATTTACAATGCACTTTACTATTGATGGCAGTAACTTGGGCTTCTTCCATATTGTGTCACAATAAATAACTTAGAATGAGTTCCTATTTTTTCTCAGCTACATACATGGACTATTAATGTATTGATGAGACAAGTACAATACCTGGCCTTTTATTATTAAATATTTTCACTGGAGTGCAGTGAACTTGAAGTCAGTACTGCCCTGTTCAACAGCCACCCATAAAGACCTAAAGATATCAGTCACACTGTATCAGAGGAGCCAGATTTAAGTTGACCCCCGGCACATCTTAGGCACACATTCCACTGATGTCAGTGAGGAATGATGGACAGGTTAATTGCCAAGGTTCTCTATTAACTGTATTACCAGGCACATGTTTCATACCACACTACCTGAGCCCTAATCCTTAGCACGCCCTTTTGCTGAAGTCACAGCTGCTTATCAGATGCAAACGTGGGCATGCTCATTCCCTCCTGTTTTCAAAGGAGGAAAACCCATGAATGCAAGCAGGAAGGAGAGATAATATGCTCCAACAGGCACCTTGTCACTGAGAAACCTGGCCTGCTGGGGGCCTTACTGAGCACACTTTCCCTGTAGTGCACAGCATCACCTATGCACACAGCCGTGGGGAAGTCCTACACACACTTTAAAACCCACAGCAAGCATACACACACCCCCTGCACATTTCAGCCTCTCTTTTTTACAGAGTAGGGATAGCAAAATGCTAATAAGCAAGACTCACTACTAAAAACCAAAATAAAACAAAAAAAAACCGCCAAAATAAGCAAAGTGCTTAAGATTAAAGGATAGAATGCATCCGACCAAGGAGCAACAAAGAGAGCAACTGAATATTGGTGTTTACTAAGCATCAGAATAGGAATAGGATAACTAAGCCACATAGTTCTCACCTAAAGAAGCTTTCAGGACAGCTCTTTTGCAAGGTATTTCTGAGAATTTCAAGTGGATCCAGAATAAAATCTGGTCAGTTTGTTTTAGTTTTTGTCTCTCCAGTGATAGAATCTGGTAAAGGGATATTAATAAATGAAGTCAACTTTGAAACTTCTTTAGGTAAAGACAAGGGTACTTTAACACTATATAACCTTTCCCTCAGTGAGCAGAATCTGGCTTGAGGATGTTTACAATGTCCCAAGTTGACTTGAATTCTAAGAATGCAGACTGGCCTCCAGAAAATCTAGATCTAAACCAAGCTGTAATTAGCATGCTATCACTTTATCTCAATCCAGAGCGTATCTGAAAAGACTTTTTAGAGTGGGGATCTAATACAAAAGGGACTCCACTCTTCCAATATTTGGCTGTCTTTGTCCTCCTAAGGAGATCATCAGGTTTGTTACAATCCTTAAGACTGCTTCCCACCATCTGCATTTTCTTTTCAAAGAATAACAACAGCACTGTATCTGGAACAATGAAAGGCATTGATCATACACATACATTGAATATTTTCCTTTTGGTTTCTTGCTGAAGAGTCAGGTTTTTTTTCATTGAGGTGGCATTAGGCAGGACAGGTTAATATGACTACACCAGGTCCCATTCTCTAGATGATGCAGCTCAGCAGCTTCCTCTACTAACACAGAGTCACACACTGTTCTGAGGTTGGATACTGGACATATCAGAAAACAGAACTCCTGCCAAAGATCTTTTATAACTTTATTCAACAACACATCTGAAACAATATCAAAGAATTTAGGGTTTTTTTGGGCTATCACACAACTGTGCCTACCTGCTGCTTAGACCATATCAGGCTTCTCACAAACGTACAAATCACCTACAAATCTTGAGGGATTTAAGGATACCTACTAAATTAGACAAAAAGATAACACTCAGTTTTGTCAGCCAATGTGCTACATCTTTTAAGTTCCTTTCTCCCCTCGTTTAAGGATAAAAGCTTAGCAGATGAGATACATAATTAAATATCATAGCTTCCAAATTAGATCTGGAGACTGAACAGTCCTTTGGCAGTCTAGAACACATTGTTCTCAGTAATTTGGCAGAGGTGCTCCCAGTAATCTAGCAGGGGGGAATTTCTATATGGTGATGTAAACCACCACAAAACAAATCTGGCATCTTTTAATTTGTTTTCCATTGAGGATCTTGGTACAGATTCTGCTGTGTACATTGCAGTTACAGTCTACATACATCAAATAAACACACTATGTAAATTTCACCTCAAATTTATCCATGACAAATCATACTTGACTGTTTAGGTTTTATGCAGAAATCACTGGCTTAGTGGGAGGGAGGAAAGCACCCTATTTTTTCAGTCTTGACCTTAGCAAGGCTTTCAACAGAATCACAGAATCAGGAACTGCATGGGACCTCTGGAGGTCGCCTGGTCCAACTCCCCTCCTTAAGCAGGGCCACCTACAGCCAGGCGCTCAGGACTGTGTTCAGACAGCTTTTGAATTATCTCCAAGGATGCTTCCTGAGCAGCTGTTCCAGTGTCTAGTCACCCTCATGGTATCTTTGAAAACAAGATGGGAACATATGGATTAGAGGAATAGACTACAGTAAGGTCAGAAGCTGACTGGACTGAACAACTGGTGGTTCAAGAGACAGGAAACTATTAGCAGCATTCCTCAAGGGTCAGTACTGGTGCTGATGCTGTTTAATATCTTCATCAGGGCCAGGGATGCCATTCAGAGGGCCCTTGACAAGCTGAAGGAATTTCTTGACAGCAAATGCACAGAGTTTGACCAAGATACATGCAAAATCCTACACCTGGAACAAAAGAACCCCATATTTGGATTATCAAGTCAAGAAAATAACACCATGCAGGTACAGACTGCAGACTGGCTGGGTTGCAGCTGTGCAGCCTAAGGGCTGCAAGGTTGCTCAGGTACCCAGAGACTCTGTAGAACCTCCGCCTCTGCAGATATTCAGAAGTAGAGTGGAGAGGGCCCTGAGCACAATAATTAACTTTCAAGTGACGTTTGCTTTGAACAGGAACTCAGACTAGATAGCCTCCAGACCTAATTTACTTTATGATCTGCCTGAAGCAGGTGAGGCTTCTGACGTGAAGAGTGTTTAGATACTTCTCTTAAAGAACTACACACAGTCACTTTCTGAAGTGGTAATACACAGGCCCCTATCACACTCCACAACTGGGCTTCTAAGAATAGATTTTTATATCCTTGCAAAACTCTGAGTCTACACACAACCAAAATTCAAGCCTTTACTTCACATTTTTCATAATCCAAGTCTAGATAGCAATATAAAATACTAGATTATTAGATACTAAATACTATTAGGTACTAAATACTATTAGATAAAATTGGAGTAAAACCTACATTAACAAATAACATGGGAACAACAGCCACCCATAATAGTAAAATTGTATCTGTTGGCTTTATAGGCATTACTTTGATCCATGGGATATTGTATTCATCATCAAGAATCAAGACTGTATTGGGCATATCAGCTTACTACATCACACTGATCTCAGTTTTATAGTATTTAAATTAATTTCTGTTTCTCCTCAACAAGAAGTAAATTTTGCTATCATGGTTTAGCTAATTGGCAGGAGGACAACACTGGTAAACCTAGAGAAGCACATGCACACACATACAGTCTTGTTTGTGTCAGCTTAACTGAGAAAAGAGAAATAGAACTTGAGCCCATTGACTAAAATTGAAACTTCATTTTCACCAAAATTGTATAACCACTATTGTCATAAAACTTTCTTTAAGTATCAGCAAAACTCCCCCCAAATTACACCCTATTTCAGTACCATTCCCTACCATATTCCATGTAACTCTGAAGGCGCATGTCTTAACACAGGTAGAAATCTCTTTAAAAAAACCTGAAAGAATAGAGGAGTGCTAAACATTTTTCACTGCCATTCTGCTTTACTGAGAATAATAACAAGGAGAGCCCGCACAGTCTTCTCATAGAGTTTGGCAAAGCAGAAGGCAATACATCAAAATCTGAATGTTCCAGTGCATTGCTCAATCACAATCACGAGATGATGCTTTTCCAGTCTTCATGCTGATGGAACTCAGACAAGCTGAACACCTCATGTTATCAGCTTTCAGGTATCTAGATATGTAAAAGCCAAATTTTCAATCTCTCAGGCTGGGTGAAAGGTTTCTGCCTACCTGCACAAAGATAAGCCAGCAGAGTTCCTGGCAGAAAAGTCAGAATCTAGTCCTATCATCAGAATGTTAGCTACGTTCTCTAAAGGTATGAAAATGAGGATGTGGATAATTGCTAGTTTGTACTGGAGGGAACTGTACTTACAGGAACTAACCTCTTGCATGGATGAATAACATAATCCAATCTAATTCTGCCTTTGATGAAACCAAAACCAACACAGTTTAAATAACCTTAAGACTCCTTGTCTATTTTGAGATACATGGTAAAACAAGAGAGGAGGCATGAAAATGTCTTCATGGTCCTCTTCCAAGAAGAATAGAGATTTTTATTTCTTTTAAACACAAGCGTGGATTTGATGATAGATGATACAAATGTCTCCTTCCAGTGGTATGAAATGGGATTAGAGGAATAGATGATGTTTCTAAAGAATGAATTCTCTGTCTAGTTTTATACCTCTTATCAAAGTGATTTAGTCTCCTGAATTGAAATCTAATAAAGCAGTTTATTTGTGGTTTTTTGAGGTTTTTTTTGCTTAAGGCTAAGCAGATGTATCTTAAAATCCACATATTTATAAACAGTAACCTCTTTAATATCTTTTTTAAAAATTTGCAAATTATGCCCCCCCCAA
>VZRN01006818.1:3231786-3246593 GCA_013397935.1 Dasyornis broadbenti
AATTACGGCAAGAAAGTACCAATCATAGAGAGATAAATTCAAGTATCTGTATGAGGCCAGAAAGGTGATTATTGATTTCCAGTACATTTTCTCGTAAGGTTTGAGACTGAAATCCTACTCTTCATCTACAGCACAGGACCTTGCATCAAAAAGCATTTTTAACCCAGCCACAAGTTAGAAAACACACATCTTTAATTATAGTCCCACCTAGAACAGCCACTTGGCAAAGGGGGTCCCACATATTCTAAGCTCCTTAAAGACAGCCCTGTTTCTGAAATTGCCACTCAGGATGCTTCCAATTCTCCAAAACGTAAGTGCTGGGAGAACTTTTGCCCTGATGAGACATATGATGCTTCAGCCAGAGTGTGTTATTCACGCTTAAGCAAGAGGAAGAGGAAACCTCACAGAGGTTTGTTAGAGCAGCCCCGTCGCCAGCAAGCGCCCACGAAACGCCACCTTCACCCACACTTGCCCCGATTTAATTAGAACAAAAAGCCTTCTCTCCCCTTGTCCCACCGCCCTTACCTTCCACCGATCGCCCGATGCTGTGCAAGTGGGTGAGGGAGGGGTACGCGGCATGAACCCCCTTCAGGTACTTCTCCAGCTCTTCGGTGTGGTGGTACTTGAACTCCAGCGCGGCCGCCACGGAAGCCAGGCAGAGGATGAGGATGCCCACCACGTCCTGGGAAGAAACAGACGAACGTCCCTCCGCGGGCTGGTCGCCGTCCAGCGGCGGCAGCGCCAGGGCAGCAGCCAGCCCGCGGAGAGAGCCCTGCCTGCCTGCCTGCCTGCCTGCCTGCCTGCCTGCCGCCCGCTCTCCCTCCCTCCCTCGGAGCAGGTGCCTTCCCGCCCTACCCCGGCCGCCGCGCGCATGGTGCCGCCGCTCCCCTGCCACTGCAGCCCCGCGCCGGGCGGGAGCCGCCATCCCCCACCGCGGCCTCGCCCCGCTCCTGACTGACGCGGGCTCCATCCACTCAGCTCCCCCCGGCCCGCCCAGGGGTCGGGATCGGGGGGGAGCCATCCCTCCCCTTGTCGCTTGTCCCCTCCCTGCTGCCCGCGTCGCCGAAGGCGCTCACCTGCGTAGGGCAGGGTTCCCGTCCGGCGTGGCCGCGCCGCCCTCACCGTTGCTCTTTTTTCATCAGTCCGTGCTGGTTTTTCCTGGTTTTTCTTACCAGAGGGGGTGAGCGGTGTTTGTAGGGATTAAAAACAAAAACAAACAACAAACCGGAGAGGGGTGCAAGCGCTCACGTTTTGACTTTTGGTGTTGTTTTGATTCACAAGAAGGGTTGTTAAAAAAAGCCCAAGCTCCTCCTTAGCAACTGTGTGGTCCTGGGTTGTGATCAGGACGGCAGCACCCGGAGCCCAGAGTCAAAGGCTGCTGCATGACCCGTCAGAGAATTTATCTGCAAATCCAACAAAATCTCTACTTAGCGCTATTTTTGTTTTGTTTAAATATGAGTTTTTAGTAGGCTTGTGTTTGCTTACTAAAAGGACTGGATTCTACCTACAAAATTAAGTGCTTTTCTTGGTTTTGCACTAACCATATTGCCTTGGAGATATCTTGGTCTTGGGATTCACCACAAAGGCTTTTTCATCACCTTTTGTTGCCTTGCAGATTGAAAAGAACTAAGAGAAAGGAAGTTAAACTGGCCTACAGCAACAAAAATTAGGATAGCATCTACATTTATTTTAAAATATGAATGTGGATATAGTTGAGTGTTAGAATACAACTACTTGTAAATTCTGTATAATTTTACTGAGAAAAAAAAATTATAACCAGCAGTGAGATTTCATCTGCCTTCTTCTGAAATTTACTACACTGATCAGTGTCAGAAAAGCATGTTGAATGAAATGAATATAGGAGCCAATACCAAATAACAAGTCCTGTATTCCAAAGAGGAGACAGTATATTTAAGAAACGTTCTTGTTAAACAAAAAGTTACTATTAAATTTAAAAGTATCCTTTTTTTACCATGAAGTTGTAAGAAAAAAATGTTGAAACTATATTTTAATGCAAGTATGTGTAGTATCCCAATGTACCAGAGACATAGATATCTAAAAATGCAAGATATCCACATTCAGATCCCTCTTAGTTCATGGGAGGCACTTCCATATCATATATGACATACAACAAGGATGTATGCAAATTACAAGGCTACTTGATTAAAAGAGATATATAATATTATATTTCTGTTGAATAGGGTTTCTTCTAGTATGGTGTTCTGGGGGAGGGGACAGACCCAGAGCTTTTCTCCCTGATTGACATTGACTCCACCTTATTTTAATCCTTATAGCTTGACAAGACCCTTTCTCTCTTACTACAAAACAAAATTATTGCAAGACTTAAATATGGATGTCTTTTACATTCTCTATTTAAAAAAGAAGGAAGTTGATAGTTGATTTTGATTATAGCTACCTGCTATGTGAAATGGAAGAGAAATTGTGGGGCTAAACTGCAAAAATGTCTCCAGAGAAGCAGGAGGAAGGAATCAAGTATGTAAGCTTCACATTTGAATGTATTTGGCTTAAATGTACTCATTTACAGGCTCCTTAAAAGATGATCTGGAGACATCACTTTAGTCAGCAGGGAAGAAAATATGCTCAAGTGATAATCCCACATAAACATACCTGGAAACCTTCCCAAGATATTCACGTGAAATCAGAGAACTCTGACTTCAAGACAGAGTAGGGTGTTGGCAACACGGTAAAAATCACAGTGGGTGTAAAACCTTAATCTCAGTGAAATAACTAAAATCACCTTTGATACTAGGTAATCACATAGCGTTATCTCATTTGAAAATTACACCATCCTCTAACGTAGGCAGCACAGTCGTGGTTAAATGAGAGTATTAGTGCATATAGCAGTGTTGGTTTTGTGCCAGGTGCCTGCAAGTTAAGACAAGCCAGCCTGTTTGGCAATATTTGAGTTACATGTGACAGAATCAAAAAACATTCCCACCCCCCCACACACCCCGCCTGCACAAAACTCAAAGATACACTTGAATCACTTTTCACAAGGTCAGCTTAAGCCAGCGTGAGCTAGTAATAGTCTGGTATACACAGTTGTGGTAAAAGTCAGTACCAAAGAGCAAATCCTGCATGAAAATAAGTCAGCAGTAAATCTCCCATTAGCATCAGAAGTTCAAAATCAGGGACTACGTGTCTGAAACGGATTGCAGTTGTTCTCAGCACTGCAGTGGGCAGTGACCCTTCTGAGGAAGTGACATAAAGAGAGAAGCCAAGTCTTCTTGCTGTAAGAAGCATTATTCTCCTCTCAGTGTCATTCCGGATCCTCCACTCAAAAGTATTCAACAAGTAATAATTAAAGTTAGCACCTGAGCATGGGATTTGTGGAGAAAAAACAGCAAGTTTTTACGTGAACTTGGCACCCCTGATCTCAGCAGGGAGCTGTATGGATGGGGCTCGGTGTGATGCCGTGAGCGGCTGCGTTGCCCTCTAGTGACAGGCACGGAAATTCCTGCCACAAGCAACACGTACGAGCAACTCTTCACGCAGTAGGTGGGTAGCACCCTCAGACTGATGCTTCACAGACACAGTTGAGATAGGAAACGGCAGCAAACGGATCTTCTGGAAACTTTTGTGACTTTGGAGAGCCATTCACAGAGGAGGTCTTGGAATTTGAAATCTAACTCAGTGTTTTGTCGTCATTCATGCAGGATTACTGCACTTTCCAAAGATTAGGGAAAAAAAATGTGCACTACATTATAATGGAAGTGTCAAAATATTTTTTGGCAAGAAATTAAAAAAGAGGTCGCTAACAAAGATTAAGTTTTTTAAGGATCACCGCTGCTATTAAAACTTTCTTTTCTGAAATAATGTGCTACGCATACAGACTACAGCTACATGGTCTTTACATTGATGTAACATTGAAGACCTGACAATCAGATTTTTCTGGGGGAAAACCACAAGATAAAGGCTTTCTCAAGTGAGATGGACCAGACAAGTGATTCAGTACAAGTGATGACATAGGCACATGAATTTGATAGGACAGCACAGTCCTGGATTAGCATAAACCCAGATCTGAGTCACCTGAATCAATATTAGTGAACTCATTCTGGTGTATAATATCTGCACTGATTAATTAACAGCTGATATTAGTATGTCAAAAGAGATTCCCTTCAAGAAAAAGCACAAAAGTATCAGAAATCTCTCTTAACATTCACCAACTGATTATTTGTCTCTACCACGCTGACAGTTCTCAGCTGAAACTTGCATATTTGGTTCATAAATCTCCTCCCCTCCATCCCAGCATAAGGATTACACCAGAGAAGAAAGGGATGCCCTGTTGTGTCTGGTAATCTGCAATTAGAAAATGATCCCAAGGGGGACTATTAGTAGCTGGTATTGTTTGGAGCTGTCCAGACAAGCACTGATTCAGCTGGAGGATCTGGAACCACAACCAGCTGCCTGACAATCCTCTCACTCATCCCATCTTGCAAACAGCAAAATCTGCATACAGCAGAGATTCTGAGCTACTGTATGACAACATGTTGTCGTGTGCTGTGGTAGAACAGGTCAGTTCTGCTCCACAGGGGGTTGAAAAATGGAAACATGATCTCATTTAATTCAAAGGTTGAGTATTGTGTCTTGGGTATTGTAATACAATTGTAACATTTTTCAGCTTTATGCTTCTCCTCTTAAATTGGGTTATACTTGCCCTTTCGGCAGTCTGCACAGAACTAGACGTAATTTGAAAATAAATTATCTTTGGAATGGTAGAACCTAATTTTGCACCTGAGGCATTATGTGTCCCTGGGTAGGTTAAGAGCACAGGACTAAGAATAGGGAAAACCAGAAAGGTTTGGTGGGAAGTTCAGTGACCTGTGGACAGATGCATTTCAGGGAAGTAAACAAAAAGAAGGAAGGTGAGAAATGTCCATAGAGTTCTTGAGGAGGTGAGAGGAGGATGGAACGTGGAAGGGTTATAGATACCATGGCTGAGAAAAAAACAAAAAAATTGAGAGGATTTGGCAGGTGAGTTCATATGGAAAAGGACTAAGAGTTGTCTTTCTGCTCACTAACATCTTGCTAATCTGACCTCAGGGTAACAAAATTTAGGGACTTAAGATGTTGATATAGCATCTTGTCAGGTCTGCTGATTTGTATATGAAATGCATTGCAGTTAATACCACAGAATTTACAGAGATTCATTATAGCTGATTACTTGTTGATATTAAGCAATACTTTTGAGCAATCTGAAAATTATCCTAAGAACTGGACTCATTTCAGTTTTAGCCATTTAGAAAAATTGTCAAGCTTTGAATTAGCATTTTTCCATTTCTGCTAATTACCTTCAAATCAAAGTATCTTTTTAATTGCCATTGTCAAGAACAATGCAACACTCTTACTCACAATGATGGCAAGTCTGTCTCCTTAAACAAAATTCTTCCAGGCCACTTAACATATCTGTTTCAAGTAAACAATGGTGCCATTTCTTGAACAGGAAATTAAGGTTCTTTTTGGAAGATTTCATTGTGCAATGAAACAATCCTTTGTTTCTCTGCACTGATTTATGCATAATGGGCCTCTACACAGATAACCAAATAAACAATGTGCACCGAAATCGCCTATCCGTGAAATGTACACATTATGATGTTTTGCTCTAACCTTTTTGTTTTGGGAAAGAAATGAAAAGGGAGCTTTCTATATATACAATAGCTATGAATTTGCTGATTGGCAGTTTAAAAGTGAATGTTTAATGGTGCAATAAACAAAGATGCCACTTGTTTGACCTCAGTGAAAGCAGCTGGCAAGACTTTTCTTGGATTAATCTGTACTGGCTGTGTGCTGGTTAGACTCTCATTTGTTAAACCATATGGCTCTGTGTAGGCTCCATTTCTCTGAAGATATGGGTATGGTTTTGTAACCAGCTTAAAGTAACCTAAAACTGAGCTGTCCCTGAGAGAGGCAGCCCTGCCGGTGTGAGCACTCGAGCAGCTGTATGGTGGGTTGGATTGGGGAACTGGTGCATCTGGAAGCTAACCCAAACACACATACTATCCAAACAATCTCTATTTTCACCTGGCTCAGCTCCCTAATCCATACAGGCACTGGCCTTGACTGGCGGAGCAGAAGAGCCAGGTGGCTCATAGAGAGCGAGAGTGAACTGAGAGTGTGAACTGCTGGCTTAAGGGGAGGTAGGTATGGGATTCCACGGGTCAAAAGAGAATCTCTGTGGAAGAATAAGCTGAGCTCATAAGAGAGAGATTGTTGTGCTGTGCCTCTCTTCTGGCAATGGCTTGTTCCCTAGAGATACATGAAGTCCTGTTACTCTCCTCTCCCACTAATGATATGGGAATATTAATGCTGAATTTAACTACAGATTAATTAGTGCTTCTCAAACAGTCTTGTAATGCCAATTAAATAGAAATTTGAGAAAGAGAACCCTCTTACAAATATGGTAACCTCTGCTAACCTTAGTCTGATACTGTTGCCTGTTCAGCACAGAAAATGATGATAATACATGAATAGTTCCTCCAGCCACATGAGACTTCCAAGATAACTGTCATGACAGAAAGCTTCTTAAGGTTATCTTGATACAGCCAGTATTTACAAACACAACAGCCTGCATAAAAGAGCACTGGAAAGAATAACTTTTATTCACAAATGCTTGTAGGTGAAAGAAAAGCTGCTCCCATGGTGGCTATGGAGGCTGGCTAAAGAGCAGCCCTTAACAAGACACAACCTGTACAGAAAGGATCTTTCAATACTCAGGATTTGAAAGTAGTTTATTTGAGGTAATGAATATCTTAATCAGAAAATCCAAAATCAGGATGAAAAAAGTTGTTTTGCTGACAGCAGAGAATTTTTTCCCCACTAGTTCATCTTTTACAGAATTATCAGAAAGATATAAAAGTAGGCAAGGTTTGATATAAAGCAAGAAAGACCAAGTAAGTTTTAATTTAGTCTTGGTTCACTGAATTTGTATATAATTAAACTTCTAATGTTATTTATTTACAAATACTTTAAAGTGGTTTCTTGCTTTAGAATGCTTTGTACTTAAACTAGATTATGAAAAAATAAACAACAATGCTTCCCTAAAAGTAACCCCTCAGCAATTTTTCCTGTCAAATCCACACACAGAGAAGATGTATAGGATAAGGGCTGCTTTAGCATTCTTGGCACATCCTTGGTATGGATGTTTCAAAACAACATACATTACAGCAGGCTTAAGCAGAGTCATCAGGGACCAAACTGCCATCTGAGCGAGCAAGCCCCAGGCTGGAACAATTTCCTGTGCCAGCTACAGCAGGAGACAAATATTCAATGGGGTTCAATGTCTTCATTTTTATTTTGTTAATATATGGCTGTGTAAATATAATATGAAATTCTCCCCTGGGAATGAGGATTTCAAGTGTTTAAGAAAGAGTAGCCTCATCTCATCTGCATTAGTAATCCTTGTTGGCAGTCTCACGCACAGGAAGCCTGAAAATACACAAGAAAAACATTAATTCCCCAGAGAGCCTGTGGTAAGGAGATTTCTAAATTAAGATAACTTGAAAGATACCCTCATTTCAAGGCATGTATTCAAATCTCCATAAGTGATTGCAAGGCTGAATATTGCATGAACTGAAAAGATTGACAAAATCTTTTTGGTAGTCAATTGTTTTTCATGTAATTTTAATTATTGTTCATCCTACAGGGTTTTTAATGGATATTTATGGAGCCTTGATCTGCTCTTTTCATTATACACCAAGTACTTTATTGAGCCTCTCTTTTGCATGATTGCTCCCATGCAAGCCTGACTTCATGAAAGAGTCTGTCTTTGATCAATAATTGAACTGTTGAGAGAAGTATTTGGTCTTTAAAACTATCTTCTTGTCGGCTGATACTTCAAATTCCATTGTGTAAACTTTCCGTAGATTGCCATGGATGCAGATATTTGATCATTAAAAGATTTACATTTTCCATATTTGTCTTCTTCGAACATAATTTATTTCACCTTGTCCTAATAGTCATAGATCTATTGTGCTCCAGCATTTGGTACTTTGCAAAGTAACTATCACAATTACAAATGTATTACAATAAAAGCCTAATGTGATTGCTGGTTTACAGACTCATAGTACAGATCTTAAATTCATGGTGGCAGATACATGTTTTACAGGACTGGACTGTTAGCCAGTTCTTATATGAACTGAAGAGAGTTCTTGTTTTAACTATAATAAGTTTTAAAACTTGACTAAATTTAAAGAAGAATCTTAGTCAACAAAGCTTGCATCTTCTTCTGATCCTATGACGTAAGTTATGTTAATGTAAACTCAGTTTTTAAATTTTTCTTGGTTCTCTTAGATTCACAATTTATGAGATTGGACATCTAAATCTGGCCTTGTAGTCTAAATGTGTGGTCATTTTATCCGACTTCTGTTATTGTCTTTAAACAAAGAATATTTCTTTTCACTACAGTTAAAATACAAAATATATTATCCCTTGCATAAGTTTATATCTAGGACATGATTCCTCATAAAAGGACCAAAATTTATTTCTTCCTCTCCAGCCAGTTTTGTCCTAATTACTCTCAGTAATTTTGGTACTTTTGCCTAGATCTACAATTACAGAAAAGATCTCTATCTCTATGAGTTGTCCAGCCTTTATCCAGCTGTAAAAAGAGAATCTGAGCCAGTAAATCACATAGCCATGTTCAACAACTTTAAACTTATGCCAAGGTTGTCTTGATTTCAATCACAGTTAGGCATGTAGTGAAGATGATGTACACTATCTTGTAGGAAATAGAATAGCTTGGGAGCTTTCATAGCTGGGGTTTCTACTGTTTCAGAAATGTCTGTCTTCTGTAGAGCTTACACAGCTTTATATTAAAACAGAGGTGATCCCTGGATGTAGGCATCTGCAATTTCTGTTGTGTTTTCTTTTAATGATTTGGGCTCGCAATTTTGATAATCGTTATTTTCTCCCACCCTCTTTTGAAACAAAATTTTAAGGAGTTGCTAGGCCAACAAGGACTTATGAACTTTTGCTGCCTCATAGGGACATTTAATCTGATTAAAATATGATATCATAGTTTACTCATTTTAAGATTTTTTTCCATGTTACTCAATTCTGAATAGAACATAAACAGAGAAAGGAAAAAAATGTTAGTCCAGTCTCTTTTGAGAATTAAAGAACTGGGAATGAGTTTTCTTTTGCTCCATTCAAGATTCTAGACTCTCTACGCTCAGTTTTGCATTGTCCTATGTTGTCATTTATGTATACAGAGTAATTGAAGAGTGAGCAAAAGTGATAAATCAGCATTTTCCCTTGGCAGTGATTTATTAATTGGGCTGCAGACAATAGATCTACTATCATTTGGCGTTCTGCAAAGACCATGGCCACATAGCAGCTGGTACAGTGCTGTGGTTTGGATTTAGTATGAGAACAATATTGATAGCACACTGATGTTTTAGTTGTTTCTGAGTAGTGCCTACTTTAAGTCAAGGACTTTTCAGCTTCCATGCTCTGCCAGTGAGGAGCTGCACAAGAAGCCATGAGGAAACACAGCCAGGACAGCTGACCCAAACTGGCCAAAGGGATATTCCATACCACAGAATGTCTTGTTCAGTACGTAAGCTGGGGGAAAACTGGACAAGAGGGACTGATGACTGCTGGGTGCCTGGCTGGGCATTGGCCAGCGGGTGATGAGCAATTGTATTGTGCATCACTTGTCTTTCTTGGGATTTATTCCTCTCCTTCTTATCTTCCTTTTCATCATCATCATCATCTTTTACTTCATTGCAATTACTAAACTGTTCTTCTCTCAATGCACAGGTCTTACGTTTTTGCCGATTCTCCTCTTCATCCCATTGTGGGGGACATAATCCATGGGGGAGACGCTTCCCTTCTCCTCCAGGCTAATTACTACAGCTCTTGCAAATTTTAAATATCCTTGGGATGTTCAAACAAACATGGTTTTATTGCTATGTGTTCTGACTCTGTTCCAGGCCTTTTTGAACAACAATTAAGGAAAACCTCCCAGAGATCTGCCCTGAGATGGGACAGCTTTGAGTGGATGGGTGTGTGGGACAGCACGGGTGAGTGTCTAGGACAGTGGGTACCTCCAGCATTTTGGAACTTCTCCCTGAACAAGTGCAGAATCCAGAAAAATTAGGAAAATATTTGGGAAAAGGATGCCATCAGCCTGGCAATTCCAGAGAGACACAAATGACTGCAGCAGGCTGGGTCCTGGCCCAGGCCTACTGAGCCCTGTTCAACACTATTCAGTATCCTCAAGGGAAAAGAATCTCCCTGCATTTGATGACAAAGTGACAGGCACTGCAGCTCCTCCAAGCCTGGCCCCAGGCCCTGCAGCTGAACCAGAGCACCAACCCCTGCCAGTATCAGCCACTCCTCTTCACCAGAAGAAATGGACACAAGAAAGCAAGCTTAGTAAAGGAGAACAAAGCAGGGCCATTGCAAAAAAAAGGAGGAAGAGGCAGAACAAGAGGGAACCACTCAATCCCAGTCCCTGAGAGAGCTGTGGGATATGCAAAAAGATTTCAGCCATCACCCAGGTGAGCATGTGATCACCTGACTGCTCAGGTGATGCTGGGTAACAGGGCTAGTAGCCTGGAATTGGAGGGTAGGGAAACCAAGCAGCTGGGATCACCTTGTAGGGAAAGGGACATTGATGGGGCACTGACAAGGCCACAAGTCCTCAGCCTCTGGGAGGTGACTACTGTGGAATGTGAAGAAAAAGCCAGGAAAATCCTGCATGGCCATGCTGGTTTTCAATGATACTCTTTTAGTGAAGAGACTTTTAATCTAATTTTCCACATCAAAAATACAAAATAAGGAACAGGTGCTCTGTCGTGTGTAGTATCACCTCTATAACTGATGACATGGTTCCTGACTAATAACCTAAGCTCCTTGTTGTTACTTATTCCTTATTTGCAAAGAAAGCAATGTGTCAAATTCAAGTTTCCATAAATCAAAACAAGAGCCCTCAAGTTTCTGAGAGATATATATACTTACGTAAGGCCTGAAGTAAGTTGAAATAGATTAAGTATAAGTTTCATAAAGAAGGAGATACTTGGAGTAGAAAGTATTTATATTATATACTAGAATATAAAGAATGACACCTTGTCTGTGGAGAAATGACATTATCAGGTCACTGAAATAAAAATACTTAATTATTAATGAAAGAAAAATATTAGAATATTAAAACCCAAGGCAAACCCAAATTTTTTGGTAAGTCATGGAATTCAGACCCTAAGACTAAATGCATTTTTGGAACTGGCTAGCGTAACTCATCCGTTTCTCTGTAAAAAGGGAAAACTCAACACATCCTACTTCAAAAAGACTCAAAAACCCAGAACCTTAGATTCATCTCTAGTTAAAACACTCAGGTTATGCATGATGTAAATTGACAGACTTTAAAAATAGTAAAGGCAGAACAAAAGAGCCTTTCATTAAAATTTCCTATAACAAACTCTCCTATCACAGAATGACACTGTCACTTCATTACACTCAGAAAAGGCTTTAAATTGAATCATCAAATAAACTGCTTATCCTGCTAGTGTAAGATTGCTCTAGGGCACAGAACAGAGTTTGAAGCAGCCTTGTTTCACTTTTGGCTCTTTCAATTTGTAGATTTAAACAAAGATTGAAATCCAACTTCATGCGCTGTTTGCTTAAAATGCATGTTTTACAAACATTTCAAATGATCTGCCCAAAGCTTTGGGGAAATTAGACACTAAATTATAATACCCAAGAATCATATAGTGACTCTGTTGTTACATCCTGCAAACACAGAAAAAGAAAGTGAGTTTACTATAGCCTTGCATGGAGTGCTGAAAATGCTGCTGTTTTGCCTAAATTGTCATATATTCAATTTGCTTTTTCTTACAGGCGCTTTTCATTTTATTCTGTAATAAATGCTGTAGCTCTGCTGATGTTACTGTAGCTCCACAAATGATAAGTTAAGGCAAAGAAGGAACAATGCAGACAAGGGATTTAAAATGTATGAACATACTATTCAGGAGGATTTATTACTTTTAAAATATTGTTACAAATCCCAAAAAGTGTTATTACAATTGAGAAGACTATTTGCCCAGTAGTACAGGATCAGGCCCTGACACAGGAAGTTAAGGTGGCCCTTCAATTTTCCTGCGAAATAGACTGTTAAATCAACTGTTATATCCTGCTAAGTCTGCTGAGGATAACTTGGGAACACCAGGCTCTTGCAAACTACAGTGTGAATAATTCTGAATAATGAACATATTGAGCAAAAAGTCACACAACAGCTGTCCCACATCAAAAATTAGTCATCTCTGTCTGTGGTGGCTTGTGTGGCTGCCTCAAACTGATCTTAGGTATTGCATACTTTTGTATTGACGAAGACTCTCTAGATAGTCTTTTGAACAAATTTCCTGAGAAGACTGACACATCAGACTCCCTTACCCTGCACTAGCAGCCTTTTCAAAATCACCCGGCTTTGCAGGGGTATTTATCTATATTCTGAAAGATTTAATATTGTCTGTAAGCCCCTAACAGTGCACTATTGCCTTCTGGTACGGGCTGTTACTGTGTTAATCCTCTGTACTCACAGAAATAAGCTACAGTAGGGCTTTTGTCCTGTCTTTCTGGGATGCACATCACCCTGAGCCAATCCTATCCTTTCACTAATGCTATCTGGACTGTTCTGAGGCCTGGGACACTGCAGTTTTGTTTCCATTTCTCTGACTATATGCTTTGTGATGCTGTTTCCCAGCATCACTGCCTTTCCATTCTGGCACACACGAATTTGGCCTTAGAATCTTCAGTTCCTTCAGAAGGGACATTTCTACAAAATCTGTCCTGTTGCATCACAAATTTGCTGCTCTGAAAAGCAAGGATGACCAGAGAAGCGGTCTGTGACTCCAAGAGAAACCACTGCAGGGACAGCCCATGACACCTGGGTCACCATCCCGCATCTGACAGCATGACATACACAGTGTTATTAAGGGCAACCAAAACTTCCCCTTCTCATAGTCTGCAAACTGTAAGCTTTGTTACTCACAAAAACAGAAAGGATATTGCAAACATTATTTTAGCTAAAAGCTCCTGATCAGGACCGAGCAAAGGAGCTCGTCGGAGTTATCTCCCATTTCCTACCTGGTCCTGTCTTGTAATGACAATTACAGACCTGTGGATGGCCTGAAAGATGGAGCTTTGGTGTATCAACATCAATGTTACTCATTTTGCTAAGCATTTCATTTTGATCACCAAAACAATTTGCACAGTTAACAAAGTCATTATAACAATTAAAATGACAGCTGTAAAAGAAAAAGCTCCATTTGAAAAAGCCTGCAGCTGTAGGAACCCACCATTAGGAGAAGTTCCAGGGATTCCCACCACGGCTGCAATATGAGTAATCTCCTGAATTTCTGGAAAGCTACATAGCTGATGAATCCAGTAAAGGTCAGGTGTTTTAGCATGTACCTTAGTAGTTCATCAGGTACCCAAAGACGTTAGTTTAAAGTTAACAAACAACTGCCTTTATGTGATGGAGTTTGACGGTAAGTTCTATGCCTGTTGTAATTGTAATCATGATCCTTCATGGAGATTATACTACAAATACAGAAATTTTTGTCACTTTTTGCATTGCAGAGGTTTTCATACACTACTCACCCATTTCTAAACAATCTATAAAGCCACATATGATTAAGTTAAAATACAAGCAATCATCTGACAGCTGTAGGTACTGGACTTGACAGATATTCTACACAGTCAGATTTTCAATTTAAGACAGCAATATCTGGATAGTAAAACCATCCAGAAAGCTTTCTCTTGCTCTGATCTATCTTGACAGATAAACAAGATTAAAATGGTACATATTTTGGGTTACCACACCCTGAGTGAGCAGGTCAATTTGCCTGGTATGACACCAGTGGCAACATATTTTTCTTTCAATATTGTTGTACATTTCTAATAACAGTTAGGCTCTTTTAGCCAAAAATACAAAACCAAAAACAAACAAAACAATCAATCAATCAATCAAAAACCAACCCCCCCCCCAAAACACACAACCTCTGGTTTTGATCATATATTTCCTTTCCATCAGTTTCCTCCCATAAACATTTTAAAATATCCCCAATATAGCCCTTTAGAAAGCGACTTTCTTTTCTAACCTCAATGCTGCAAAGCTCCACATGATGCTACACCAAGTACTTTTTACCATAATAAGCATTTCTATAATTAACTGGTTCACCTTTTCTTTTTCATAGTGCTAACCCCATGGTTCTCCCAGCTCTTCATCGCTTCAGTACCAACAGCACTTATTTGGGTTCTCATTTTAAATGTCTCTCTTTCTTTTCTTTCCACTGGCTATTGTGCAGCTGATGTACACAGTCCTCTCAGATCTCATTCATGCATGTATTCACATATTTAATTGAAAACACATTACTGATTTTCATAATGCTGCTGTCATTAAGCCTGAACAGGTTTTTTTGTTGAGATACCTCTCAGATTTGCTTATTTTGAATCCCTCATTTTAATTGCCTTAAATTTTCTAACAACTGGGAACTTTTTAGCTCTCTTTTTCTTCCAAAACATTTTGGAAGCTGTGTTACAGATTCCATAAATGCAAAGATAAAACAGAAAATGAAAAGATAAAAAAAAAAAATGACCCCAATAAAAGCAAACAGTTTTCTTTTTCTTTCTTTCTTTCTTTCTTTCTTTCTTTCTTTCTTTCTTTCTTTCTTTCTTTCTTTCTTTCTTTCTTTCTTTCTTTCTTTCTTTCTTTCTTTCTTTCTTTCTTTCTTTCTTTCTTTCTTTCTTTCTTCCTTCCTTCCTTCCTTCCTTCCTTCCTTCCTTCC
>VZRN01006818.1:3246635-3270773 GCA_013397935.1 Dasyornis broadbenti
CCTTCCGCGCCTTCCGCGCCTTCCTTCCTTCCTTCCTTCCTCTCTCTCTCTCTCTCTCTCTCTCTCTCTGTCTCTCTCTGTCTCTCTCTGTCTCTCTCTGTCTCTCTCTCTCCCTCTCTCTCTCTCTCTTTCTCTCTTTCTCTCTTTCTTTTGAGATTAGAATAGATGTATTGCATCCAGATTTCTTCAACATGCTGCCGGATAAGTCAATATCTGGCAGCTAATAAAAAAGAAATCTTAATATGCAGCAGCTTCCAAGAACTTCTTGATCATTTTTCACCCCATAATTTCACTAGAATGGTAAACACTTAACAATGGTTAACTTTTTACTGTGAAGGCCCCAGGCAGACCCTTTATATAAATTCTAGAAAATTCCTTTCTCTGGAGGTTGTCTTTTACATGCTCATCTTTCTCCAGGCTGGTATAATTTTCCATATTCCTGTTAATAGTTTCTCTCATGGTTTCTTTATTGTGCCTTTTACTCTAAGAATAGGGAGTAGAAAATTTATTTTCTTGTCCTGAAAGTTCTTTGTGTTTAGTGGAAGACAGCAGCCTGGTCAGCACAGGAACAAGCCTGAATCTTTCATATGAACTACTTGTACTGATCACTAGCCGATTACTACTTAGCTGTTATCTGGGTAGACAAAGTTTCTAGTTTATTCCAGTAGGAGTAAAGAGGACAAATGGGAAACAGCTTTCTAAAACTCACAGTCTCTATAAATTATAAAAGACATTTTTAATTTATAATTGGAATGCTGAAGATCTTTATATGTATAATGAGATGTGCTTTAATTTGACAAAAACTCCCAAACCCTTATGTTTTGGCTTTCAAAGCTCATTCTATCCCCATTCAATTAAGATATTTTATTATTCATTGTCTCCCTCTCAAACCTTTAAATACACATGCAGCATATGTTACAGTGCCTGGACTTTACTGGCTTGGTAAAGAACAGGGACTCACCCAGTTCAGAGCTAATGGCTTTCTCTACTCTCTGGACAGCATCTGGCAATCTTCTTCCAATAAATCTTGCTCTTCTATCTTTTTGTCCTAACGCACACAGTTATGAGGAACATACGATATCATTTTAGTTGATACATCTCCAGTTTGAAAAGTTCTGACAGCAGGCATAACTGTGAAACTGTTCCCTGGAAATAAATTTCACAGCATGAAACTGTTCCCTGGAGATAAATTATAATTGATAAATTATTTAAGATTTCCAATCTTACTGGAATGCTGAGCAGCATTCAGGGAAAAAAAAAAAAAAGTATTTGCAATTAGGTTTAAAAACCAAAAACAAAGTCAGGGCCTGTTTTTGTTTAGTGAACAGTTCCAGGTCTGGATTACAGCAGTTTTACCTGCTGATGTTGTAGTTACAAGAATGTTGCTCATGCAACATTATCCAGTCATGACTATAGGTTATTTATCCTTTTTTATGAGATACAGATAAAATGCAATCTCAGAGAAAACAACCTGATGAAGAAGCCATAAATAATTTAAATGCTCTAGTGTGATGATTCTTCTGGTTTTATTTGGAAATATGCCGTGAACTGTGCTTTTATAATCACACATCTCTTTGGTTTCCAGAACTCTCCCTTCCAAAGTCACAGAGGTAAATCTGGCACACAAAGGCTGTGGAGGCTGTTTCTGCTGTGCCTTACCAGCAGTACCTGGGTGGGCTTGACTCATTTTGGTTTGTACAGGAGCTTTGCCTGGTGACCTCCCTGTAGTGTACAAACACAGCTCCTTCTAACACACGGGAGTGCTTTGGGTATAGTCACGGTGATCTAGGTGATGGGGTTTTTTCTCTGTAATGCCTGATGTGACTCTGGTGGTTCATCAGCAAAACTGTGGTCAAGAGAGCTTCCTCTAAGCGCTAATATATAGGAAATTATACAATCACATAGTAAAACCTGCTATTAGGCTGCTGCTACACTTGGCAACGGAAGCAAAATAAAGCCACGTTCTGTTTGTTGCACAGCCTGAAGGATTCCAGGTAGGATGTGTGGCCTCGAGAGACATATCCTGCCAGGGTCAGATGCCCCTGGATATATCCATTTACCTCCAGAGATTCCATCTAAATCCTCCAAACTAGAACAGCGGGTGCCTCAAGACTTAAAAATACCATCAACAAGAAGAATGGGGAGTCATCATTTCAAACAAGATGGCTGCCAACAAGAGCAGCAAGGCCCAGCTGAAAAAAATTACTGTAGTCACTTTGTAAATTAAAATCACAGTGTTCAACAATGCTGTTAGATGTTACTTCAATTAGTTCTTCTTGGCAACACTACTGGGACAGACAAATGAACCTCAAGGGGGTATTTCTGGTGGAAGATGAAGTACAAGAGATCCCTGCCCAGATCCAGAAAAGTCTTCAGACACATATATCCTTTGGACAAGCCAAACCCTGCAGCTCACAAGAAAAGACAAATCCTTAAATCTGGTCTTCCTGTTCCTTACAAAAGTGCTCAGATGCCTGGTAGATGGTGAATTTAAATCAGGAAAAGCTCTGCACCTGGCTCCAACTGCAAATATCTTGCACTGGTATTTACACATCTCAAATTATGAGAGGGAGAAAATACAACTCAGTCAAAAGAATTCTTTTGGGGATGCCACATTAAAAATAATAGTTTCCCACAATTTAGCAAAACATATTATGGGACTGTAATCACCTCTTTAAAAAGCAGGAAATCTGCCAGGTGGCAAGGACATAAACTTCTTAATGGAGTTTCCAGTTCAGCTCTATTTTCAGATTAGTGAGGAGCTGCATCTCATCCAAAAGCTACTGGTTTCTAGTCTTTAACTTTCAACAGTTCACCTTTTGGAAACAGGAGAGTTACTTCTATTTTCAGTAAGACATCATGAAAAAATGTTAAGTGATAGCTCCAGCAGTCAACAGAGTGGAAGAAGAGATCAGCAGATGACAGGTCTCACAATCTGTATGATGACCCACCAACCCATTTCCATTCAACTGCCTGTACCCTTCCTATCTTCCCTTTCTTCCTCCCTTCTTTCTTCCCACATGCTCTTCCCTCCCGCTGTTTCCACCACCCCACCCTCCCTTTGATTTAATCCCTATTCTCTATGCTCCTTTGCTCAGTTTCAGCCACCACATGAATCCAGACCTCCCATGCATGAACCTGGAGTGAAAAGTCTGTAATAAACAATCCGTCACTGAACTTAATTGTCTGTGCTTTTTGCTGCAAAAGTTTACAATTTATCCCAGAAGTTAGATTTTTCCCCTGATAGTTGAACCTTTGCTTTGCAGGGCAGAAGGAAAGAGGCTGCCTGCTTATGAAGAATGTGGAAGGAGGACTCTGATGAACCCTCCCACTCCCTCACTGTGTAACATCTCACTGAGAACACAAGGATGCTGAGAGTATTCAGTCTGGAAAATGATAAATCACAGAGACAGCCTAATAGGCAGACACATCCTCAGTTAGGGAACACGTCTGGCAAGTGTGGATATATTTGCACAGCATGCTCACCACCCAAGTGCTCAGCACCCAATGGTGCAAGAAACTTCCAAGGGCAGCAAAACTGCCAGTGGAAAGGGGGAGTGCTGCCCAAGTGGACACCCACCTCAGCTCCAGTAACTGCTCCCAGAAAGGTGTTTGTGGTTTAATCAGTGCCATACTGAGTGGCTTTCACCGATGCTGCCTTCTTTGACATGCAAGACTCTGACAGCCTTCCTCCCTAGCCAGCACCTCCAGCATGCTTTTGTGTTGTCACAGAGGAGCAGAGGATGGGGAGGAAGGTGGGCACACTCATGCCTCTGATATGCCTTTTGTCTCCTTATAAACCCTTCCAGCAGACTCCAATTGGTGCTGGTACCCACCCCCCAGCCTCCCACGCCCCCTCAGTGTCCTTCTTCCCAGCTTCCTCCAGCTGTCCCATTGCTGCCAGTGGCAAGTCTCAGGCACTGTCTGGAGAAACAGCAGCTGGGGAGAGCTGGTCTCTCTCCAGTATCATAAGAGTCGCCTCTAGGGCAAGTTCCCTTCCCATACGGGCCTTATTATGACTCCTGTATTGCTCATGTGCAGCCAACAGACTACTTGCATCCTGCCCACAAAGCCAGGCTCTGTCTGGGTATTCTCTCAGGCATCAGAAATGATTAATTCTTTTATTCACAAGGGCACAGATTCAGCTAGAAGGTGGAGTAAGTCACAGATTAGTAGTTAGGCCAGTCTCTGAAAGAGATGTGAAATAGGAGTTTGTTAATGCTCCCAGGCAAATGAGAGAACTGCAACTCTGGGGCAGTCCTGTGAAAAAGGAGTGATGGTGTCACACCGGCTTCACCATGACTTAAGTGGAAGCAGTAGCCAAGACTGTGCCCACTGGTACATGAGAAAGGAGGCTTTGAGACATCCTAGAGCAGTCCACCGGAGACAGCTCAGCACAGAAACTCTTGTTTCTGAATTCTGGTCAGGTACAAGCTGTTCATGCATGAGACAGAAAGCAATTTCCTCACCCCTGTCAAAACTGAAGTGCTTCTGCAAATGTCCAGAGAATGAACTTTCAGAACCTTTGAAAAGCCAAGGATTTTAGATGCCTCCCAGCTGAGCTTGTATCTGAGGCCTGGTCTGAAGGGTAGCAATCTGAGGTGCAGGTGTTCATGGTCCGCTGTGAATATCAAAGTCCTTCATGTGATCTGGTCTTCCAGCCTTAGGAACAGATGGGATCTTCAATAGATGATGTCTCAGATTTGAAAAATCCAGGGCAAAGTACAACAACACATTTGAACTCATCTCAATTACCATTGAAAGAATATGTTCCTGCCACAGAAATTAGGTACAATTTGGGGCATATTTTGGCTTTGATCCTGGGTTCTATCTTGCAACTCTGCTTCTGTGAAGAACTGTGGAATTGCTTAAGACTTTTGACACTCTTTGGAGTGTATGGTATTTAGCAACAAACATCAGCTGCAAACTTTGGGTTTGCTCTTTAAACTGTTATTAAAAAACAAGAAATACTAATAATAGCAATTGCATGGCTAGACAATGCAATTGCATTGCATATGCTTACTGGCGCCTAGGGTTGGACACACCAGTAAGAAATTTGGCACAATGATTTCAATACCTACTTACTTAATTTATTAAAATGTAGTTTGTTCCTCAGACAAGACCAAGCCTACACCCAGATTCAGTTTCACATTTGTAGCTCACCTGGGCAAAAATTAGTTTAGTTCTGACAAAAAGTCCACCTACTCTCTGCTGTAATGACAGTTTCTGGCTTCACCTAATTGCAAAATCCTAGCTGTGCTGTCACTATGTGATCCCCATCAATGTCCTGAAATTTCTTATAGGTTCTGTCTTTTTTAGAATTACCTTTTGTAAGGGAAAAATTGCTAATACATTATTTCAGTTACTTCATATCTGTATTCTCCATTGAGTGTTCAAGAAATTTGTTTAAATACACATTCAGTATTCCCAGAATGCGCTTTCTTTTATAAGGACTGCCAGCAGCAATCACCTGATGTGCATGTTAACTGTAATTCCTTTCTCTTTTTTGTCTGTTGTAAACATTAATACACAAGACTGAATTTGTATTTTTGTGGATTTGGGAATCCAGTAAAGTCTGCAAAGATTTGTGTTTTACCCAATCATCCTCACATATTGATATTGCAATTCTACCTTTCTGTCATAAAATGGAGACTTTGGAGGGAGTGCAGGAAGAAAATAAGGACTGATTGAAATAATTGCATGAAACTGATGAACCATTTGACCGCTAATTTAACATTGACTCTTTAATTGCCTGTCACAGTCTTAGTTTTTTATGATTTAAAAAGAAGATTTTTTATGATTTAATCCCTGAAAATTGCAATGTCCAAAGATTACTTGATCAAATAACAGACACAGAGACTTCTATCACCAGTGAAAGCTTATCTACCCGAGCAAGTCCAGTACAGGGCAAGGTACGCACTTCAACAAATGCAGCACATGGATATAATTACTTTTCTTTAAAAATGATAGTGCATGTGTTTGATTCATACTAAAGCTAGTCTAAATAAATCTGCTTGTCTATTCAGGTGCTCTTATAATGGCATGATTAGGAATATTTTTACACTTTAACAAGGCTTAATATTTTTCAATAGTTGAGTAAATTAAGAGGAAAACTTGAATGAGAGTTGCCTAGGTCTATATTTAGGGTTAATATACTTACAAGTAAGTGGGACTTTCTGAGTTCTCATATATAGTCCTTAGAAACACTGTGAATATAGATGTGTTAGTGAAACACCCCCACTAGTATTTACTAATATTTCTAGTAAAATTAATTGTTAAAAATTGGAGTGTTTGGGTGTTTTCATATTCAGTGATGATCATTTCCTACATCTATACAATTCTGGAGTTTACAGAATTAAACAGCTATGTTTAATTTATAGAGTTCCATTTTCAGCACAGGCTGCCAAAGTTGCCATAGTTTCCAAGGTTTAAATGCAGTACACAAACCTTTACAACCTCTGTAAGAGTCTACCAAAAATCATCAGTCACCAAATCATTTCATTCAGCTCTGAAAACACAGTCAGTAGATAAAGAGATATAAGGGTGTCTTTCTGCATGGAGGTTTGGTGAGGAATTGCAAGTAAAGGGGTGTGGAAATCATGAACACTGTTTTCTAGGGAGTAAAGCAGTTGGGAATTGATGGGATTTTTCTGATGACTTCCCTTTGCTCTCAGCTGCCTTTAGGAAGACATTTAGGAAGGACTGTGCTCCTGTACCACTGAGACTGGCACCAGCAGATCCACGCATTTAAGCATGAGTTTCTTGACTCTTCCCTTTCACAAGGACAATCTAATCAAAACACAATCAAAATTTTGGTGCCAATTGCTTTCTTTAAACAAAAGACTCTAGGAAATATAGCTGAAAACTGTGCTGAACTTCTGCTCTGCTAAAAAAAAAATAGGATGCATGGAGGGATGGATGGATGGATGGGTAGACAGACATACTAAACATTTCACCCCATACTTGAAAGCTAATGAAAAACACATTTTGTGGCTTTGACAAATTAACAGAGCAGAGCAACCTAGTTTTATATCTTATTTCCTGTTTTTCAAGTTTTGGCTTGGAAAGCAAACAGACTTGTGCACAGATGAATAATGTGTTTAGATTTAGATTTGGCCAGAAAAAGAAGTCACGGAAGACCATTTTACTTGGATGGAAATAATGTATGTTACTCTGATGTTACTCTGTGGGATTCTGTTCTGTTGCTTTCATAGCTGATTGCAATGTGCTAATGTCCTAAGGACAAATCTTAAATGGCTCAGTGAAGTCAGTGGGAG
Organism: Dasyornis broadbenti; assembly: GCA_013397935.1. Taxonomy (NCBI): domain Eukaryota; kingdom Metazoa; phylum Chordata; class Aves; order Passeriformes; family Dasyornithidae; genus Dasyornis; species Dasyornis broadbenti. Next base: position 3,253,913 of record VZRN01006818.1, read on the forward strand.
TTTTGACTGACTCAAATCTAAATTATATCTGAAGAAGGATGTTAGGACTTGCTTTGTCATGAGATTTTCACCGGCACCCTAAAACCTTTACACCCTGAAAAAAAAAGTATTTTGGAAGAGTCCTAAACACTCTGTAACTGAGATGGTTTCTAGAGCACAAACAGGCACTCAGGAAAACAGCTGTAGGACTGTTTTTCAGTAACCCCATCAAATCACAGCGCAAAGGGCATTTCAAGGACAGACTAGAGTTATAGCACACAGCACTGATGTCAGGCATGCTCTCAGGGTGTGCAGGGTAGCACGCAGAAGGCTGTCCATGTCAGACCCATCTGTCTTCTCATGCTGGCCACTTTACATGACTTAGGAAAGAGGGATGATCTGTAGAGCAGGATCAGGAATTCAGTGTTTCAGAAGAAATCATCAGCTTTATTCTCAGTTGAGATTCCTGTTAATAAAAAGCAGAAACTCATGCCTTAGCTTTTGTGGGTTTCATTATCATCCTCTTGTAGAAGGTATTGATCTGGGTGGACTAAAACTCCTGAGCCTGACTCTTACCAGGGCCCTTTTACAGTGTCAAAGCCCTGTCCATCAGTATAAAGCCAAGACCATGGTTTTAATGGATTATACAATCGCCTCAGTTGCTATTTATACACTTTTTAAGTAGTTGCATTTTTCAATAGATTTCAGGCCTATGTAGCCAGAAAATGCAAACTAGCATACCAACAAAAAGAACTTTCACTATTTTTAAACCCTCTTTTTTTAAATTAATCTCATGAATCATCACCTTCTGGGGTCTCTAGGGTTTTGAAGGGTTGAGATTCACATCACTTCCCAGCTCCAGAGGGTGAGAACTGTTCAGTGTTCTCCTCTCCTTAAAATTTCCATTAAGTATAAAGATTAGCATTAAACTGCTTTGACAGTTCTGTAATCAGAACTTCCTTTCATGAGAAGCTGGCTGGAGCCACAGATGTTTCTTGTATTACATATGATAAAATACTCACCTGAATGTACAGATTATAGCCTTTCTTAGACATTAATCTGGTTTGGGTGTTAGCCAGCTGGACAGTTTTGAGGCATTCTGTTGAATCAGCAGTCCCCTCCTTCTCTTCATCCTTCCACAAGTATGTATACTTATACACACACAGAACAGCTAAAAACCACAATGCAGGAATTCTGGTATGAATATTTTGAAGTATTGACACAAAGCCTTCTATGCTTCAGACCTGTACATCTTCCTGAAAACAATACTGCCTCACTGGCATACACCATGTGGTGGGTTGACCTTGGCTAGTTGCCAGGTGCCCACTCAAGCCACACTACCACTCCCCTCCTCAGGCTCGTGGGTAGAGATAAGGCAGAAATCACTCACCCATTACTGTCACAGGCAAAACAGACTTGACTTTGGGAAATTAATTAAATTTATTGCCAATTAAATCAGAGTAGGATAATGAGAATCAAAAACTAAATCTTAAAACACCTTTCCCCAAAGCCTCTCTTCTTCCAGGGCTCAAATTCACTCCCAATTTTTTACCTCTCCCACACCGGCAGTGCAGGAGATGGGGAATGGCGGCTGTGATCAGTTCATCACATGCTGTTTTTGCGTCTCCTTACTCCTCAGGAGAAGGACTCCTCACACTCTTCCCCTGCTCCAACATAGGGTCCCTCACACAGGAAACATTCCTCCAGGAAATTCTCTACCATTGGTCCTTCGTGAACTGCACCAGGGTGGTTCCTTCAGGAACAAACTGCTCCAGCATGGGTCCCCCACGGGGCCAAAGCCTCCTTTGGGCATCCACTGCTCCAGCACGGGGTCTTTCATGGGCTGCAGGTGGATCTCTGCTCCACTGTGTGCCTCCGTGGGCTGCAGGGGCACAGCTTGTCTCCCCATGGGCTGCACCACAGGCTGCTGGGGAATCTACTTCTGTGGCCAGAGCACCTCCTCCTCCTCCTTCCTCACTGACCTTGGTGTCTGCAGAACTGCTTCTCTCATGGATTCTGACTCCTCTCTGCTCTGACTGCAATTGCTCCTATACTCCTATGATTATATGCACACACATTTTTCACATTGAGGGATCTCAAACAACAGAATAAGCTTTCCAGAGATGTCGGGCAGCAGCTTCAATCTTTGAAAGCTTTCAAGACCCAGTGGAACAATCCCTGAGTAACCTTTTATGAACTCACAGCTGACGCTGCTTGGAGCAGTCCCTGGGCTACAGACTTCCTGACATCTCTTCCAGTTTCAGTTACTGTGTAATCCTGGGATTCAAAGACTATGTAGTGGATAGATGGAGAGATATAAAATAATTTTTTTCAATGGCTTTGGGGATAAATATTAAATAATCTATAGACTGCTACACTATAAGTCCTGGTCATGTAAACCAATGAAATCAATACAATATCCTTGTTTTACTTGAAGTTACAGTATTAATTTTAACTATTCCAACTAACAATGCAGTCAGTTTAAATATTTTTACAAAATACCTCTAAAAATACACATTAAAGCTATCCTTCCCCCCCTCACCCACCCACCCTGGAATATATAGGGAAAACATTTCAGTCTCTCCCGTTACCGTAATTGCAAGCTCCCACTATATATGACTAAGAATGCTTTTAGAGTAGAGGTGTATCTGTTCACACATAGAAGGGTAGAAGTACGGGCTACAAACCAAAGGTAAATCAGAACAGACAAAACAATGACGAATGCAAGAGAAGAGAAAAACATTTGGTGATATCTTCCCTCAGTTCAATATTGTTTGTTGCTGTCCTGAGAGTCTCTATTGCCGGCTATAGACACAGCATACAACTCCCATTGATTCCCTTACAAAGAGAATTCAAAGTATTCCATGCCTCTCGTAACATGTTTGCTGTACTACCCATTGTTCTCAGGTTAATATTCCTTCCTTCTTCTGTTCCTTTCCACTGCCCTACAAGGACAGGATTTTTTCTATCCCCTCAGTTTACAGCTACTCAGAGTTCACACCCTTTTCATCCTCTTTCTCAAGAGCTTTTGCAGTGCCCTTTCCAGAAAAAATAAACTTTCAGATTGGACACTGATTAGAGAGATTATCCACATTAAGCATTCCCCCTGTGAGCATGAACACAACAAAAGCTCATTTAAGAAACTCAAGCACTCTGCTGTAATTAGGAGAGGTATCACCTATCTCCTGCAGAAGTGGCCTTTTTATTCCTCTGCTAGATTAAATCAACCATTTGCGTCTATCATCTCACCAAGAAGCTCTTGCTTCCTGAGGTTTACAGGAGTTTCAAAAGCTGCTGCTAAATCACCAGAACAATTATATTAGTTTCTAGGGGTTTTTTAGATTCCTTATCTGCTTACCTCATGCTTAACCAATTCTGAGATCCAACTAATAATTTAAAGCTCACACCTATTTTTTAAGTCGGTAAAGCATTACCTAAAATATCTGAAAGCAAACAGAAAGATCTGCTGTTTCTTCAGGATGTTTTTCCCTGATGTTCCTCCCACCTTCATCACGATAGACTGTAAAACGGCACAATATAAGACAGAATCTGAAGAAATGTTCCTCTGCTTGGAGATTTGACTCCAGTGCAGAGAACTGTGTAAGTCATAAATCTTTGTTTACATAATCACCCCCCTTTTCCAGCCAAGTTTCCTGTTGTCCCAACAAATTATCTACAGGACACAGTCGATCCAATATTTTGTTTCTAAGATAAATATTTTGACATTTTGTCTCCTTTCAGAAAATACAGGCAATGAATTGTTTTCAATTAAGGCTAAAGAGTTTGCCGAGGATTTGGGACATGCTTTTGAAGTTGGGGAAAAAACAGTTGAAAACTCTGATAACTTTGGCACAGCATCAAGCATTACAAATGCAAAATCCCACGTGATTGCCCATTACTGCCATCTCCAAAAGAAAGTGTCACATTGAAGTCTTCCCTCTTATTTCTTAAGCTTTTCTGTTAAGTGAAAGTGCTTCATTTGGTTTATGGCTGTTAAATTCATCACAGTAGGTGTAATGTCAACATGCCTACAAAAACCCAGTAAGCTACTGATTTAACATTAACTTAAATGTTAAATTTCCAGTAAAAATTAGAGAAAAATTGACAAAAAATTGCCAGTCACTCCCATATGAGATATGGTCAAGATGGTCACATATCAGGTAATATGTGAAATCAAAGAATTATTATAAAATTACTATTTATGGTAGGTGCAGTAAAGGCAATATAAAATATTTATAATTTCTCCTACTTTACAAAAAAAAAAAAATCTAGATTAAGAAATGTCTTTGACTGTATATGAAAATGTATTTGTTCTCCATAATAGGAAATAGAGTAATTTTCATTTTGATCTATGGGCCACATTTCCCTGATCACATAGGTAAAAAAATTCACTTACTATCAGATTAAAACTGAGTCACAGTGTACAGCAGCTCAGTACACAAATTCAGCTCTTAGAAAACATTTTAAAACATAAGGCTTCAATTTCATACCAATTTTGCATAGGTGTTCCATTCCCACAAAACAAATATGAAGGACAAACTTTTTCCAGCCTCAAATGAAAAGAAAGCTGAAGAAGCAAGTAAAGATCAGGGATAGGCACTCTCTTCATGAGTTTCCATTTTATGAGGTAAACTGTAAGGCAAGTTTTGAAGAGCTAGAAAGGATATGTGCAAATAATGTGTTTTAAAAAATTATATAGGCATTTTAAAGTGAACTTTCCCATAGGCAGAATTGTTAGTCTGAATCATCCCAAAATCTTCAAGGGGTCAAAAGCAGAGTTACACTGTCTACCCACATGGAGTTGGTACTGAAGAATTCTTTGCAAGTCTTTTCATAACCTCACAGTACTTGTGGAAGAAATAAAGAACTTTATATAAATTCTGGCACAGTAGGATCAAACAGAGATTGAGTACATACATGGCAAGCTGGTTTTAGTTTGTCAGTCTTTTATGGTCAGATGAAAAGAACAATTCTGGCTATGAAAGTAATATAATCACAATTATAAAAATATATTTTCAAGATTATTCTTTCAATTATATATATATGTAAATGGCTTGTAGTAAACCATAAAAGTTCAGAGGCATATTCCTTAAAGCAATACCCTGGATCTAAGGATTTTTATACTTTCATTTAATATTTGTAGTTTAATGATGCAATTGTATCATTTGATAAACAAGTTACATATGAAATGTTTCCATGAAATACATTTTAAAAATTATAGCAGCCCGAGAAGACCATTCACATGTTTGAATTACGGCACCTCCTAACAGGAGCCCCCTGTTAATGGCGTGAGTAAGGTTCATCTAATGGTTAATTCAGGGAATCTCGCTCAGAAGCCTATTATCAATAATTATGCAGAGAGCTTACAATATGAAGTATATGACACCTGTGAAACTACAGTGGACATATTTTCCTTCAAAATTTTCATAGCAATTTTTTATTTTAAAATAGTCCTTGGCAACTGCTACTTTTTTGGAATAAAAACCATGCCTGCAGTTTGCACTTATCTAGATTCACTCTTTTACCATTTCAACTATTTATCTTACTCAGGTCCTGTTGTTTACTGTGTCAAATTATGTCTTGAATAGTTGCTCATTTGAGGCTTACTACATGATTGTTTATGTGTCAATGTAAGAAAAAAAAAGTCTTATGAAAAAAATACATTATGAATAACAGTTCTGAGGATTTTCCTTGTTTGCATGGCAGTGTGCTCTCTGCTTTCACTCTGGCAATCTAGTGTACCCTAGTGAAAATGAATCACAGAAGATTTAGCTTTTGGAAAGGCTTTGTGAAGTCTTTGCCAAATTAATAGTATTCCTAAGGCAGCAATATCTTGTTCTCCCTGACTTTCAAATTCAGCTGTTGTTGTCTTAACATTCTTTTCGTTATACTAGAAAACAGTATGTCCTTGCATTATAGGAAGTACTACCAGCAGCATAATTGGTTTGATGAACACAGACATACAGATGCCAATAAAATATAGTAAAAAATACTAGAGTCCTGTCTACATTTCTTTTTGAACACCACGAAAATGCCTTACACCTCAGGATCTGGTTTTATCTTGGCTGTGTATTACTGAAGAAACAAAGGGCCATACATAACTAAAATTATCTTGAAGAAAGTGATGACCCTGATGGAATGCAGTAGCTGCCACAGCTGTATTTCAGTATACACTGGACAATAAAATGATACATCATGAGAGGATTTACATCTCTTATGCTTTCTTGTGGAATTCTTCCTCTGCTCCTTGGAGAGACTCAACTTGTCTTTTAAATACATTATCAAGCCAGAGAATTGATTTATTTACAGCTCTGTGATTTTTCTCAATACACCAGAAAGAAGTTTAGTAACAAGAAAAATGTTAAGTAACAGCTACAAATGCCTTAGGTTCGTCTAAAGTAACCAGCTTTATTTAGGATGTCCAATATTAAGGGCCTTTTTCAAAGTTTAGATGGCTTAACAGCAAGAATTGCTTCAGATCGAGCCTTGATTCTGTAAGACACCAGAATAACCTAAATAATAGTGTAGAAGAATGTGAACTATTTTCTTCAAATGGGATATGCAGAACAAAAACGTGCTCTATGTATATCTAAGATATATTCTGTACATAATGCAAGCCTCCATTCTCACGCAGTCCCTATGTGAATGAGGTGAAGTTATTTGGTTTCTCTCCTCTTTGATTTTCTATTTAGAAATATGAATAACATTGCTATCCTACCTCCTGGGATATTATGAGAGCACAATCAGTAAATAATTTTGGGGTGTTCCAATATTAGGGATATAGAGTCAGATATACAGCTCTAGCTCAGATGAGTGATATTAATGTGTAAATACCAAGTGCTTGCAGTATCTTTCCAGGATGTGACCCTCCCAATTTACAGCAAGACATGATTGTTTCAGTTAGTAATAACAAGATACCAAGTTTAGATCATTATGTTGTATGTTGCTGATAACAGTCCAAAATTGTAACAGAAATTAATAAAGAAAACAAGATGCACGTGTTTTCAGGTGAAATATTAAAAGTAACAGAAGAACTCTCTGAGTGGAGAAATGCAAGCAGATGGAAAAACTATTATGTAAATGCACGATTCAGAGTTTTCTTAAGGAAACAATTTCACCTGGAAACTAAAATAGGAGTTTGGCCACAATACAGATGCATGCCAAAGGCCTGCATCCTTATTTCGTTGGAGCATTCTTTAAAATTGCACAAAGAATCCTATTTAGAGGTTTGTGAGATTTCCAGTCTAGCTGACTTACTCATTTGACTTAAGTTACAGTGCCATCTACTGTAGTAAAAGCCACAGAGAGTCCAGATCTATTCTAAAATTTCTGTCTCCTGAGTTTATTTTTCAATTATATTCCACTGTAACTGTAATCGAATCAAACTGTGAGTTTAAAAGCACTCAAAATCATATAATATATGAATATAAATGGAAGAACCATTCAGAGTTAAAACAGCAAAGTTAGAATACACTTTTAGGAAGTCAGACACACATACAAAATACAATAAAGACTTTCTGAGGGTGTAAAAACCTTGCTTCAGAGTTCAGGATGGCCAAACAGAAGGCTTTTTTTTTGTATGGCTCTCTATTAAATGTACTTTCTGCTACTCTTAAATACCTCCTTCCCAAAAGAGATGCCACACAGTTGAAGTTCCATACACAGAAATCACAATGCCCCAGTACAACCAGCATATGTGAAATATTACAGTATATTAACATTGCAATCTCAAGTACAGAACTGGGCATGAAAACCTTGTCTTTTTGTAGATAACGGAGCACCCTGAAAGGTCAGAGAGATAGTTCCCCTGATTCGAGCAAGGTAAGGACAGATAGAGAGCAGCCTTCAGAGATCTTTCAGGCATGTTGGTATCATGACTGGCACATAACCAGCTCTTAGGACAGGGACAGTTGACACACAGCTCACAATTTTGCTGCCCATGTTCATTGTGCTGCTGTAGTCTGGACAGCCCTGCAGAGTAATCAGTGATAAGCAATCATCTCATTTTTCTACATGTTTGTTAAACCAGAGGTAATTATGTTCCAGAGACTGTCTTATGCAAATGTGTAAATCCATCACGTGCCAGAAGGAAGTAAAAGATGCTAGCACTACTTCTGTATCAGGCTTTAGTTTTCTAGATGTAAAGAAAGAAACCATGACCCTGAAAAGTGAGTGAGCTTTTGTAGTATATGATTTCTGTTTATACACCAGACCACGTCCACTAATTTATTGAACCTGCAGCCAAATGGTATCTCATTATTTTTCTCAACACCTTTGCTTCCAAGTAAAGTCAGGAGAACTCACATCCAAAATGTACCTGGTTGCATCACCAAACATCAAATTTAATATCAGACTATACTGCTTTGTGTCTTAGACTGATGGGACTCCCTTATCTTTGCTCTCTCTTTCTTCAAACCAGCCTGCTCTTCTTGCTGATTCCTCAGACCTTTTGCAGCTGACAGTTGCACTGCAAAAGCTGCAGAGATTTACAGCTGGTTAATTCCCTCTGGTAGTGAACTGCATTGTATACCCTGCTCCTTTTCACTTGTATTGTGAATGATTCCCCCGTTGGAAATTTTATTGAGCAAAGGAAAACAAACCTTAATGAAACACGTGGTACTGTAGTTCACTGAGAGGGCATCTCATATAAAACTGATGCAAGTCGGTTGTGTCTCAGATGGGGCTTCCTAAGCATTTAATTCCATATCAGCTGGCTGAGTTTGACACTGGGCATTTTAGTAAGCTGGTGTGAAATATGCTACTGCTTGAAGGCACTCCTGTTTGAAAGCCCTCTGTTCAACACGTTTATGGCACACATACCTGAAGAAAAAACCCAATTTTTCACTGCCTATAGCACCAGAACTTCTGGGGGGAAAAAGCCCCAAAACTTCAACAAAAAAGACAAGCTAAGGTGCTAAGCAAGGACTTATTTTCACAGTTGTTTGGAACTGGCATAAACCAGAATCACCACTGAAAGAAATCACCCTGCCTTTCCCAGACCCTTGTGTGTGCAGCCCCCACCACTCCCACCTGCTCACCCAAAGGATCCTAAAGGCTCATGTCAGCTTTATTCTTTTTACCATGGTAATTTCGAGTCAGCTCACTGCTGTGACCCAGTTCACCATGGTCTACACAAGTTAGGACTTTAGTGCCAATTAAGAGAGTGCCAAGCAGTGCAGAGGGACTTGCAGCTACTTTCTTTACAGCTCATCACCTCCGGAGAATGTCTCCTTCCTCTCCACAAACGCTTGGTCTAATACAGTTCACACATAGTACCATTGTAGCCCCAAGTCATAACTGCTCTTTTGTCGGCTTTTCCTCAGTTCAAAGAGCCTGAAACAGGACAGCCATGTTGCAGCTTACCAGGAGAGGTTTTTATTGCATGAAGCAGTGAGCATGTGTTGCACGTTCTGTGATTACATGGGCAGGGAGAGTGTTGATGAGTGTAGGATAGAGGGACCCAGAATTGACGAAGTCTTATCTGTCCTACCCAGTCAGGGTTATTCTGGATTAAATTGTATTGTGAACTAGCCAATGCACACAGGGAAGGTGCAGACAGAAGGATGAGGGGTTGCAGAAAGCCAGCTCCCCTTCCTCCAGGGGCAGACTCCACTTGAGTGCTTGGAGGACTTCAGCTGGTCTTGGAAGGATGCTGTGAATCTTGTAGCAATGATGAGTAATAAATTTATCTTAAAGAAAGGGTATGTAATTCCAAGGAGTTAAAAACTTCTGAGTTGGCTTTGGCAAATGTAAAAGATGGGTGAGCACTGGTAGGCATCATTTCAGAAAGCAAATGGATCAGGGCTCTGTTTACTGCTCAGGACAGAGCAATTGAGTCTCTGTCAGGGACTCAGTCCCTGTCATTTAAAATTGTTGCAGTTCATCTGTGTGAAATTATATGGTGGTGGTACTGAATCTTTACCTGTTCAACCTTGGGGCAGAGAATGTTATTTGGAGTGTGTGGCAGAAGACAGCAATGTTACTGTCTCTGCTAAAAAAAATACTGAGTTTATCTTCACAGCCATTCATTTTTAGTTGCCATAGAAACAGCCATTAGAGCCGCTTTCTATCTGGCTGACAAACCCCACACCTTCTGATCTCTCTTGCTTTCCTTTCTCCTTTTTTTTTTTTAATTCTTTCATGTCTGATTTTTAGTTCAATGCAAAATGTCTGGCAGAGACATAACTCCTATCTGAAACACAGATACAATATATTTTATTTTTGTCTGTGAAATTCTCCATCGCTCCTAATAAATATGTGCTCAGTTCATAATAAAACTGTGTATTTCCACTTGAAAATAAACACAAGGAATAAAGACACACATATAAAAACAAAATTACAATTATAGGTACTGGTTTTTTTCTCTTGCAATAACGTATCAATATAATATTAGGATGAGATCTTTCTTCTAATAGATTCCAAACTGTTCTAGTCTGCTCCTCTTCAGTTATCCCAAATGGATTCCAAGCACAAAACAGGAGCTTATATTTAGTAAGTAACTGTTTGCATTTTAAATGAGTCAAATTACATGGGTTTTTGTGACTGTTTTCATTGATTGAGGTGTCCTTCCACTATTTCTGAAATTTTCAAGTTTTTTTTTTAGTAATGATCTCTTATGACTTCACACCTGCAGGAAGAGAAAAATCAATGTTTTTTAAAATGTCCATTCATTTTGAGCAACTCAAGTATATAAAGATGCTAAATTTCACCACCATTTACTGACTACTGCTAATACTGTATGACTGGACATTCTAGATGTCCAATTCTCACAAATTCAATAGGTGCCTTTGGAAACTTGAGCTCAAATATCTCATTTTGATTAAAATAAATATCATTGTACTCTTGCCTAACATACAGAGAGAGAGTTAATGAATATACCATAATATTTGTAAATTCTATAATAAATTCAGATTTAAAGTCTTGAAAAAATCTAAATATTTATGAGTGTTCTGTGTATTTTCTGTGAGCCAAAATGAATTTGGGCTAATTCAGAATGAGATCTTCTATGCCAGAAGTTAATTATTACATTCATAAATTTTTTATTCCTAAGATACCCTTAAAATTCCTAAAGAAATAACCTTGTTGAGAATAAGGAATACCTTTCTGCCACTCAGCTGTTAATAGCAAAAGGATGCTCTATTCAGACCCATGAAAACAATGCTGAAGCAGTCCTTGAGAATGGCCTTGAACACCTTAACTTTGCTGTATGACAGACAAGTATTCTGACAGTAAGCCTGGTGGTGTCAGCTCGCCAGTGCACACAGCTTCCATCAATTAATATTCTGCTTATTTACTTCCCTTTGTGGTGTTTAAATCTAAACCTCTGTCCTGTAACAACTGTAATTAGGGCACACATAATTGTTTTATGGTGTGGGAAGCAGTTGATGGCTCCTCCTCTGGGGTGAGTCCCTGAATTGTAGGGCAGCAAGAAACTGCTATGGGACTTGTAATGGTTATTTATTCTGCGGTATCCTCAAGACCAGGCCCCCTGGCTATGTGTGCAGCCTCATGTCCCTGAAACTCTTAGGGATTGTTGGAAGGAAAACCTGAACCCTCGCTCCTCTCTGCTGTCTCTGCAGGCAGGATGGTCCCTATGAAAGCTGCAGATGAGAGTGATCCCTGTTCCCTACAGCAGTTCTGCAAAGGTGCCTGGCATGGCCCATCCTGCTGCACCTGCCTGCCCTACCCCAGCACAGCTACTCCTGAAAATGTCAGTGGTACGAATGGGACAGCCTCTCCTCAAAATCTTGGTGATACAAATGAGACACTCAGCTTCTCTAGTGCAATCCCAGCAGTGGGACAGGGGTTGGGACTTGCTACACGATCCCTATAGCAGAGTGATGAGCTCACAGAGGGCACAGGCAGGGGCATGTCCCCTCCGACCCTTGCTATGTGCTCATGTGAACATCGCTCAGCAGAGCTGCAGAGACATGGATGAGGGCCAGAGTGAGAAGGCTGGCCTGCTCTTCGAATAAGATACATTGCTTTCCAGTTCCAGACTAATTCTGCTTATTTATAACACAGAAATGATAGATACTGCCCCTCCTGAAATCTGGAAGTGTGCAAGTTAAAAAAAACCCCAAACCTGAATATTATGGAGGAGGCTTCTCTTCTCTGAAACTATATCTCTAAATAGCTGAGCTTGAAAAAGAGGAAGCCTGGAGAACAGTGTTGTGCCAGCTTGCGCTCAAAGCACTAAGGTACATACAATGCATGAGTGAGCAGTGAAGATTTTATCCAAATTCAGAGTGACTCTGATATCAGAAGTAAACAGAAACTATGTAACAAAGTTATCCCAGAGCTTAAATTCTTTGAAACATCAAAGACCATCTGAAAGTGATCTTTCTAGTGCTGTTCCTTTATCTGTATATGCATATAGCCCATTCAGAGAAAGAAAGATCTGTTTAACACACTAAACAAGTTTAGGAGGTTTCAGTCAATTTAGAAGACGAGATGAACTGCAGAAAGGTGTTGCAAAAAATAGATCAATTATGATCTTAATGTTAAAAATGAAATTTTGGAGACAGGTTTTTAAACAAGGGAGAGCGAAGCTATCAAAAACCAGGATGTGATATAAAGCTGGAAATTAAATTTCATACTTTTTCTGAAGGTAACTGAGCCTTCTGATTAGCAGCTCATATGGAAGTGGATTCAAATGGGGCAATTGAATTTATTATCAGCTTTTGCACTATACTTACCTTCTCTAATACACTTTCCTGCCTTGAGGATTAGAATATGCATGCCATTTGCAAATCATATCCTGATTAACCATAATTTTCAACCTGGCTCTGAACCAGAGAGTGAACAGTCGAACCAAGAGAATTAGCAGATTGACAGGCAGTTATAGGGTGAAAAGAAGATGGAACACAATGCTCACACGTAGGACCCAAAACAACTGAATACCTATAAAAAGACAACTCTGAGCAAGTGATGAATAATGCTAGCTATTTTCCTACAATAGCTGTGTCAGTAGGAGTTCTTGTAGATGCCCTTTGGATGCAGTTTTATATTACACTTAATCCAATCTAACTGTGAGCTGCAACCAAAAGATGAGGTAATATTCCCTCTTTCCCAGCACAGGCTATTGCTACCTTTGTTGGGAACACAATTGTCTCTTTTCATGTCAGCCTGCAGTTACATAAGAGTTAATAAAACCTGAAATTTTGAAAACAATTATGCGGATTTGTGCCTATTTGCCATCTCATTTGGAATATAACATTTTTTCTCACTTCTTGTCCGTGCAATTTTATAAATTAAGGCATTTCAGTGAAAAAGACAATTTCTTACAGCTTAGAGTGTACAGAATTCTACCATTTGTATTATTTTACTGGGAGAAAAACAATAAAAGGGTCTGCAGAGTGGCTCCAAGAGGCTTTAGAAAGATCAAAGCCTTCAGGACTACAAGAAACAAAAGAAATTCAGTGCAGTTGGACTGACACAGCGAGGAGATAAGTTTATATAACAAAACATACACTGCAGTTCTCCAGTAAGCTGAGGCCTCTTCTGATTTTGTGTACTATCCTGATTAACACAGTACTTTTTTGTATCTTTTCACTTTGTCGTCTATGACATTACTGCATGAACAGTTTACGCTGATATTGCAATAAAAGTCCAGTTGAAAATTCCTGTACCATTCTCAGTCTTGATTCCTCAGGCAAATTCTACATAAATTTATTTTGTTTAATATAAATATATATTTTTGCCATGTTGATACTAGCAAAAATAGGTTAATGTTTAAAAACACTATTATATTAAAACTGGTTCTGCCACTCTTAACTAAAGTAATATATTTAAATGTATTTTGAGGTAATCACATACAACACAAAGGGGTGGGAAAAGAGCTCTTCTCCTCTTTGTCTTGCAGCAGGAACATCCTAGTAGAAAATGCTCTGAAATGCTTTGAAGAGGAAGGTATGGAGAGCTCTGTAGGCTAATGAGACGTGTCACAAGGTCCTCAGAGAACCAGCTGCTGCTTTTATGTTCAAAATGAGGATTATACTTGAATTTGCATCATTAACAGCACAACAGACCAAAGGAACAATATACAAATAAATAGTCTTTTGTGTATCCATGAGAAACAGGGACTTATAGGCTACCTTCTTATGTAGAACTGTTACTGCCCCTTTTCCCCCCTCCTTTTGGTATCTAGGGAGCTCCAGCTATTGTCATCAAATGACAGAACATCCCATGGTGTGAAGGAAGAACTGATGGAAGACACCAGTTCATCTGCTGCCATTTGTTGCCTTGGTGGGCAATGGGTTTGGAAGGTGTGCAATTACTTCATGAGCAGAGGTTTTTGCTGTCCCCAGCAAAACCTATGAGGACACTTCTCCAGGATCAAGTTGTACTGCCAGTAATTCTTTCTCTCATGATCACATTTCTGTTTCAAACCGTGCTTCACCTCAGCCTTCTGAATTTTACTGGGTGAAGGAAGGCAACACTTTGTCTAAGTAATTTTGATGTGTACAAAACATAAAGCATTTTCTGAAGTTGCTCCATTGAGGCACAGTAATTCACAAGAAGCTACTGATGACCACAAGAAAGAGGAAGATATATTTAGTAAGTCTACTCATGAAAAGAACGAAAACACAACAGAAAATAAATCCAACAGCTTGCATAATATTTAGTCTCCCACACTGCTTACAGAATTTGCTTAGTAATATGCATACAAAAATAAAAATTATCATAGCCTTGTCTGCAAGTGACTGTGGACAATAAATCTAGCAAGTCAAACTATTTAGAAAGGCTCCAAAATGGAAAAGACCCCTGAGCAAGAAACACAGCATAGTGGGGGTCCAAGAGCTTCACTGATCATCCTTCATTATCTTAAAGACCAGAGCAGAGGCTGATGTCTTTTCCTGCCTCTTCAAAGGCCCCGACTGAGGTTCTTCGAATGCTAGTGGTAATCCCTGAGGTATTTTCTGAGTTGATGATGATCACCTTCATCATATGAAGGAAAACCTTCATATTTCATTTCCTTGCCCTTTTAAACATCATTACTATCTATGGATAATACTCAGACACATATAAAACATACAACTGCACACGACCTACTATCTCCTGTGATTTTTTAATCTGTTCATTAGGATAGCAAGGCTTAGGTTTTCTTGATTTCAGTAACTTTATTTAGCATGGTCAGAAGTGGCAACTGTCAGAGTGCTTCATTTTATTCTGTAGAAGACTGGTTACTAAATCAGTTCATTCTTAAGCAAGTATATGAAGCTGATTAGATCTTAATACTCTAACAGTACCTGTATGCACTGTGAGAAATCCAGAAGGAAAGTGAATCTTCCTTGCAAAACCAATCAATCATTTCATTCACCAGTGACTTGTGCATTCATCGATAGGAACATGTACTTTCAACCTGTGATCAAATGTAGTACTGTAAATCATAATTGCAACCAACACTAAAAGTTCAGTTGTCTTGTTTGTTTGTTTGTTCCTAACTACCACCTCTAAAATGTTTTTTTCTCAGGTGATACTCTGAACTTTACCAAAGGGTTCACAATCTGCTAGTTCCTCTAACCAGGAAACTCCAGTAAAAAAACCCTTAAATACAGTATTTCTGTCTTCCAGAATTAACAGCAGGAACAACAAAAGATCTGCAGCTGATAAATTTATCATGTCACAAGTTGAATAAGAACCCCAGGGAAAACCCAAGGACCTCTGTACTTGAAATATATCTAGACTGTCAGCAGGTGTGCTCTACAATATATCCCTTGTTTTGGATCTCTGTTTTTTAAACTATTTTCTGGTCTATTCATATTTCTTTCTGATGGATGCCTCAATATGGGATAGCAAGATAGACAGGGATGATCTGCACACAAGTCCAGGACCCAGTATGAAGTCAAGACACTTTGGATGCTGATCCACACAGTGTGAAGTACTCCCAGTCATGAAAAAAAAAAATTTGAGTCAAGCTAAAAATAACATTTTTATTCATTGCAGTGATGTTTTTACATTATTTTAATTCAGTCTGAGAAGCACAAGCTTCTTATTGTCAGCCTGTGATAAAGTAAAAAAAGCAGGTTTATTTTTAGACGTGGAACATAACGTACAAAGCAGAACATAATCTATTATGTAGAGCATTATGTGCACTGCACTTTATGTAGCCGGAGATCTTGTTTTTAAAAATCACCTGGAGCTTAAACATGGATCTGGGTAACAGGAACATTCATTCAAAATTAATTTGAAGCTGTCTCGCAGCCCTAACAGTCCTGAATGCATAAAAACCGTGAAAAAAAGCCCAAAACAAACAAACAAAACCCGAAACACCGAAGAAAAGAACAACGCTTGATTTGACACTAATTATCTTCACTTTGTGATGTTAAAAAAGAGCTCAATCAATTGATTGATGTTAAAATATTTGTGATGTTAAAATAAGAACTCTGCAGCAGCACAGTAGAGATCCCTGGCTAAGCACAGTTCGGCGTGTGCCCGTTTCGTGTCCTTTCCGCGTTTTACTGCGCTCCTGAGCCCAGCACGCGCCCCTGCTTTGAAGACATGGCCCGGCGCTCATTTTTCAGACGTTAATTACGGTCCTTGGCTACTGAGCATCCAACGCGCTTTGCCTCTACCGGCGCTCCCTTCCTCGGAGCGAGGCAGTGAGGAACACGAGCGCGTACCCCGCAGCGCGTGCATGGGCCTCACCCCCCAGGAAAAGCCCCGCCGAACAGGGCCGGGCCGGGCCGGGCCGGGTAAGGCATAGGAGTGAGGCGGCCGCAGCGGGCAGGGAGCGCCGGGGGTGGGGCGGGGCGGGAGGAGCATCCCGACCCCCGCCGTCGGCGGAAGCCCGGCCGCGCCGCCGCGGAAGTGACGTCGCGCTCCGCCTCCCCGTTCCCTCCCCCTCCCGGCGGCGGCTCGGGAGCCGGGCGCGGCTGGC
>VZRN01006818.1:3270962-3311604 GCA_013397935.1 Dasyornis broadbenti
CGCGGACTCACGGCTGGGCCGCGGGTGCCGGCGGCGGGCGCGGCTGGGCGGAGATCACGCCTGGCACTCAGAGGGGGCTGCTGCCGGCGGGCTGAACGCGCCGGGGGCGAGAGTCTTCCCTTCCTTGCTTGCTCCCTTCTTACCGGCCTTGCACCCTCTCTGCCTTGCCTTCTCAAGGGTTGCTCCAGAGGGCTCTCCCGCGCCGGCTCGGCGGACGGGACCCTCCCGGATGCGGTGGGGTGAGCGGCCCCTTCCTGCTGGCGGCGGAGGGGAAGCGCTGCCATTGTTCGAAGATGAATCAAAAAGCCGCCGAGCGGTGGCTGTTTCTCGGCCGCGCTTTGCGGGGGAGGCGGAACTAGTGCGGCTTTATTCTGCAGCACTGGAAAAAGTATCCTGCTTTTTATATTTTCTTTTTAGTTTTTCTTTTTCGTTATTGTATTCCATTTTAAAAAGTTGCGCAAGCCTATTTTAAAGAACGAGTTCATATTTTGTTGAGGAAACGTGGATGAAATAAACAGAACTTCCCTGGGTTATTAGTCCAGTTTTCTAGTCCTCATTTTTTTGCCTCTCATCTTTACCAAATAGCCGTGTGCCACTTTTTCTACCGAAACACGATGTTTGTATCAGTTTTGTATGCCATCTGTCCTGTTAGGGAGTCCTGCACTTCTCCAGGTTGAGTTGCCTCAGATTGATTTGTTCCTGCCCTAGAGCATAAATAACCGAGAACAACTGCACTTTCACGCACTTACAGGACCCAGCTGCATGCCAGCTTGCCCTGCAGAGAACTGGGAAATAGGTAATGGTTTTCGAATTCACAGGTAATTTGTAACTTTCTCAGAAGACTTTATTTCTTCAGATACCAATTAATACAGTAATTCTAAGTATTAGTAATCTCATAAAGGTATATTACGAAAGAATGCCATTCTAAGGAGATGATGAAGAGGACTGATTTGCTGTAAAGCTTGTCTGCATGTGAAGCTTTCCCCTTTACAGCTGAAGATCCATTATATGAATTTAAGTGGGAATGAACCCTAGGACAAACACCGTTTAGTGGAAGAGTACATTTTTTGAGATTCTATGATAACTGGAGTTTGGTTTAATCAATTCTAGATAAAACTGATATCAAATCAAGTTTTTCAGGAAAAAACCCTCATTTTAATTCGGTAGTGTTTGTGTAAATTCTTGTGTGCAGAAGCCCTCAGAATAGAATAGTTGTGTGCTGTAAGTATAGTGTGGTGCTAGAACAAAAGTGATGGGAATGATCTGCTTCACTTGCATGGTCCTGGTCTACTCAGATCGTCATTACTGTTGATACTCTCTGTAGCCATGGTGGTACAAATGAAGAGAGTCTTGTGATATTTAGTTTAGCTTATTTCAGCAGGCAGGGAACCCTTTTGCTTTTTTCAGTGTATTCACCCCAGTTGCTTCCCTGCTGGGTTTGCATTTCTGTGGTCTGTTGCTTCAGTTCATGATTCTTGCAAAATATAGGGCAGAAAGGTGAGAAGAGGCTAGTGCCCTTTTTCCATCAGTTTGACTTTGGGGATTTTGTTTGTTTTAGGGAGTTTTCTTCTGTGTTTTTGTTTGTTTTACACAGCCCCAAAAATTGCTGTTTGTTCTTTTCCAAATTTAATTTTTGTGACCTTCTATTTAAAATAATATTGTTGAACTGAGCAGGTCCTGAAACAACATACAAGTTTTACTGTGAGAAACTGATGCCTCTGCCCTTTCTGATTTCCTTCTGTCATATGTGAAAGAAGGCGAGTTGTTGTATTAGTTACTACCTCTTAATTCTGTCATCATCATGACAAAAGGTTGTCTAGAAACTTTTATTCATTAATTACTGTTCCTGTTTTGAAGCTAACGGCTTTAATGGATAAGATGGAATATAGTTCTGTGGATGTGTGAAGATGACAGTTTAAAAAATGCTTTAGGGAGAAAGTGATTTACATTATTAATTTGTTTATGTAGAGGGCATTTTACAGAACATCATATTTGTAAAGAAAAATTTGCTTTATGTGTTAAAGAAAGGAACTTTTGTTTTTTTATTTTGTTGCGCTACATTAATGTGACTTAATAATATTTCTTTGAGTTGGACTTCAGAACCCCTTTCCACTGGTTTTGGCAGTAACAGGGACTGAGAAATATACTGTGGAGCTTTGCTGTTTTTCTGGATGCAGTATATAACTGTACTTATACCCAAGCTGGGACAAAACTTTTGTTTGCATCTGGATTTAACCCTTCATGTAGGACTTGTGACAGAATAAACTTCCCTTGGTTGTTTTGTCTTGTTCTGGGCCTCAAGGTACTCATCCTTGAGGCTATTCTAAGATTTTTTTAATGCCTTTTTTCCAAGAGAAGGGGAGGGATGTTCCGCTTGATTAGTGCTAAATGAACCATAGGTTATGAAGGTGAAACACAGAGCCATGGATTTACAAGCTGGCTAAGATGCATGACAACTGTAAACTGTCTTGTGTTGGTTGCAATAAGCTGACTAACTTGATATCGGATCTTTTTAGTGAAAATGCATCTTTCCTATTCCATCTGAAGCCGATTGTCTGTCAGTGTTGCCTCTTACTTATTTATTAACTTATTGTTCATCATATTCCTGTTTTTTATCCTAGGGCTAACAGCTTTAGTCAGTTTGGCTCTGACCAGTTACATTTTATTTTAAATTGTTTTCTTTTTTTTGTCTTTTTCTTGGAGAACTTGGTTGAGTCATTTTTCTTTTATTTATTTTAAGCTATCTTCCCCATCCAGCAGTCTTTTCTATTTATTTGAAGCCTCATTTTGAGATGATAGATACTCATAAATGTAGTACTACTGCATGCATTGCTTGTGACCTGATAAAAATAGGTATTGCATGGAATATTTTACCTTGAGCAACTCCCTACATGTTGCACATCTTGCTCTTCAAGAGAGGGAGATCTGTGCTGCTCATGAGAACTGTTATCTGTATACAAATAGCTGAGGGTGACATTCTCTCGAGGGCAGAAGACCCTCAGTAAGGTTGGGGTGCTTTAGCAAATACTAGGGTGTGGTGTTATACACAAAACCCTAGAGTTTTGCTGCATGATACTGAGATAATAAGGAGCTTTTTACAGGAGGCCGCTTTGAATCTGACTTGAGGCTGCCTGCTACTTTGGCCAGCAAACCGGGTTGCTTTCTTATAGTCATGAAGATTTGACCATGCATTTTCAAGTTTGCTGATGCTCTGATCAGCTTTGCGTTTCCTAAACTCGGGGTTTTTTTCCACATGGGCTCATGCATGTAGTTAAACATTAAAAAAATTTTTATTATACACATATATATGTATAAAAATCTTTCTGATCAGGAACAGGCTGCAAAAGAATTTAAGGATATCTTATTTTAATACTGTGGAAAAAGTGCTTGTTGTTTTTACTCCTAATGAGTAAACTTGAATAGTTGCATTATGGATATGTCTAAACATGCCTGTAGTGTTCTATTTTGATATTTAAATGCTAACAAATTAAGAATGAAAGAGTTTAGACTTCGTATTTTGTAACTGGATAATAAAAGTGATTTAGATGGAATAAGGAGTTAAGAGGCTAATTATTTGAAAACTACAGTATCTTAAAAATGTGTTAGTTACTGTCTTGACTTCAGATCTGAAACACAAAGGGAATTTTTTTGTGTGTGATAAATAATAAAAGCTAGCATTTAGTGGCCAGTTAAAGCCAGTTATTCAAAACAGCCTTTATATCAGGATGACAGGTGTCTTATCATGGAAGGAGATGGGCACATTGTGGTATAACAAATTTCTGCTCAGAAGGGCTGTCGTAGTTGTAAAAAACATAAGCTGGCAGACCTGCATGTGTTATAAAATGTGTACATAATATGTTCTGGCATATACATTTTGTCTCTTCTGCTGAAAGGGGCCCTGGGAAGACATAACTTCTGTATATTGGTAAATATCAAACTCCAGAAAAACTTGAGACCTTCTTATCTGGCACTTGACTTTGTTTTAATGTGAACAGTGATACTACATATGTTTAGTTTATATTTTTGACTATTTGTGACTTTTTAGTTATTCTTTGTAACTCTGTAATTATTCTGTAATTTTTATTCACAAGGGATCAGGTTGCTTAAATTTTAGTGTTGTGCCGGTTGGTAGAGCCAAGAGCATTTGGGCCTGTAAATGTGAATCCTGTGGTCTAACAAACTTGTCCATTGTGCTGAATGTTTTTGCCATAGGCAGCTTGCTATCTCAGAAATATCAAAGGCCACCTTTTTTGTTAAGGTTCGGTTTGTATGTTCAGACAGTTAATCAAGACTTGAAAGATTTTTGTTTATGTCTTTAACTTGTTTTTCAGGACCTAAAAACTTCTTTTTTTTTAAATGAGGATACTAACATATATTTAGAGTTTGTGACCACAAATATTGTAACTTGAGCAAAAAAAAGGGTAAAGGGGAATCTGGATAGTTTAATTCCTCTCTCTTTTTTTGTTTTTTTCCAGAAGTAACAGTAAATATTTTTCATGACACTTTATTTACCTCACTGATTTTTTTTAATGTGTTTTTTGAGGTGTATGGTAGTGCTGAACTCTTAAATTGGACAAAGGTCTGCAGTAAAAGCAAGTCTAACAGACGTATGGACAGCTTAAAGAAATTTTGCTTAACAACAACAAAAGCCATTTCCAAAATAGCATTTGTAAAAGGAAGAACGGTTCTCTGCAACTCAGGAGTATGACTGCTAAGTTCCAAAAAAGAAATAACATGTTTAGTGTGTCCCATCTGGACATGAAGTTCCTTGTATTTGTGCCTTTCATATTGGAATGTTTCATGAAATCCCACTTATTAACACAGAATGTGGGATTTCAGTCCTGATTTTCCAGAGAAAATGATAAAGTATTTCAGACTGTGGTCTAGTTAAAACGTAGACTTTGGAAATGCATTGCTGTCTGATTTGGTTTTAGAGGGGACCAGAAGAGCAGTGCTCACTTTAATGCTCACTTAGCATGTTTATCTGCAAGATTGTAAATTACAGTAATTGAGCAGAAATAATTTCTCTTCATGCTTGATGTCCTTCTTGTAACTGAGAAAGTTGGAAGAGGTCAAAATTAGTTCCTGATACAGGCAGAGCATTTGTTTAAATAGCTGAGACTAGAAAAGCAACACTTCTTGTACTTATTTTTCTTTTCTGCGTCTAGGAAGGAAGGGTGTGCTTAGGTAAATTTCCATAGAACATGTATGAAGGAGGAAGGGTTGTTGGTTCTTGTGCAACATCACCAGGACACCTCTCTTCCATCTACACTTAGAGTTGCTGATTCAGATCATCCTCAATCATCTAAGCACACACCTTGCTGACAGATTGGTAACTGAATGAATTCCATGCTGGCTGCAAAACCGGCACGATGTAAGAAGAGATTAGAGTGAGCATCATCAGGTTTTCTCTTGTGTCTTTATTTATTTAATTAAGACACTGATGCTGTTGGGCACTTCGCCTGCCCTGCCCCCCTCTCAATTACATGCTGACTCTGCTGCCTTAAGAATTCTCTCCCTCCACGGATGGTGACCTGAAAGCCTACATGATACAAATGAGCTGTTTCAGAGGAGTTTCTTGTCACTAGGGGACTGCAGCAGAACTGTGGACTTCTACCCGCTCTGATATTTTGGCAATGCTGATCTCGGAGAAATAGGTTAGTGTACATACATCTGCTGTAAGATTGGTGATTGCCTGTTCGCATCTGTCTACCAAGACTAAATTCTACTTCCCTGAAGTCATCATTCATACACAGATGACTAGAATTAACTGCACATTTCTCAGAGGACTTCCTTAATTACCTTGTGACAACAACGTTAATCTAGCTGTAAGATGTCATGTTTAAGCCTGTCTCAGGCAGTTCTGTGAACCCGATTTCATTAGCTGTGGTGATAGGAGGAATCAAACTGAGAACTGGACAGACTAGGTGAAATATGAAACCCTTAATTTAATAGTGCTAAGCTTACCTTAAGAAAGAGAGGCTTTTCTGTTGAAGTTCAAAGTGTATTGGGACAGTGCAGTTTATTGAGGATTAAATCTACTTGATTGACAATGCCAAAACTCAGTTTTACCTCATTGTAGTTTTTTTTTTAAAAAGTTATTATTTCTTTCAGTTACGCTTTCACTGTATGAGCAGTAGTTGATAATGTTTTCATATTTTCAAGACAGCGGATCTTTTGACGATGGTTGTGGATATATTGGGTTTACAGCAAACATTGCTAGCTTTGCTTGCCTGTGTTTTGTGGAGTCCAGGTTGGTTCTGTCTGGCTGCCATACTTACCTTGAACTATTCTGTCTAGGATGCTTCTGTGAGTTTCTAGATACAAATTCAGAGTTAATATTGAAATATCTCTGATACCCAAACCTGGTGAGGCAGTTTCTATTCTGGAGCATGTTATGTGTATAAACTGGGGGGAGATGGCTCAGAGGGGAAATTGCTGCTTGCGGATGGACTGGACATCAGTCAGCGGGTGGTGGGCAGTTGTGTTATGCATCGCTTGTCTCTCTTGTGCATTATTTCATCCTTTCTTGTTGTGTCCCTTTTCATCATTACCATTATTATTTTTATATTTTACTTTATTTCAGTTATTAAGCTGTTCTAGTCACAACCCACAGGTTTTATCTTTTCACTGTTTCTCAAACCCTGTTTCACGGGGTTTGGGGGTGGAGTGAGCAATGCCTGTGTGGTACTTACTTAATGGCTTGAGTTTATCCATGATAGCCCTTTTTTTGTCACTGGTTTTGACCGGTAGAGAAAACAACAAATCTGACTAGAACATGCTAGAACAAATTTGTTATAAACATTCGTTATATTAGTTTAATAGTCTCTGAACACAAGGTTGATTTTATGCTCTCAGCTGTTCTGCTTGTTCTCAGAGCTCCATCATTTAACTCCTTACTTCCATTGTGTGCTCCCTGTTTTACTGTTTATCACCCGTGGGAACTGCTCTAAGGTTATTGTGTTGTACTTTAACATAAGCAATCTGGTCTAGTGGAAGATATTCCTGCCCACAGCTGGAGGCCTGGAACTAGATGATCTTTAATGTTTTTTCCAACCCAAGCCATTCAATGATCCTGTGAACACTGCGTATGATACAACAGAATTGCTGGTTGTGAAAGTAATCCGTTATTTGTACTCAGCATTGCCGTCATCTTCATACTTTGTAAGCGATCTGTGGAAAACTATTAATGATTAAACCTTTTACCTTTCATCCTCTGAGAGTTAACCTATGGAGGAGACATGATTCCATATCTTCCCCTTCTCTGCCAGACTAATGACAATAGCTCTTGAAAATTTTGGATATCCTTGCGATGTTGAAACAAGCATGGCCCTGTTGCCAGGAACCATGATTGCGTGCCAGTTCTTGTTTAGGGTTAAGCAACTATTTGCAGCTACTCAAACCCTGTGTCAGGCACTGTGGCTACTCAGAGCTTGGTGGCAGGTGCTGCAGCTGCTCAGACCCGTATGATGGGTGATGCAGCGGAACCAGAGCACCAACCCCTGCCAGCAGCAGCCACCCCTCTTCACCAGAAGAAGTGGACACGAGAGCAAGCTTAGTAAAGGAGAACAAAGCAGGGCCATCACAAGAAAAGGAGGAAGAGGCAGAACAAGAGGGAACCACTCAATCCCAGTCCCTGAGCTGTGGGATATGCAAAAAGATTTCAGCCATCACCCAGGTGAGCATGTGATCACCTGACTGCTCAGGTGATGCTGGGTAACAGGGCTAGTAGCCTGGAATTGGAGGGTAGGGAAACCAAGCAGCTGGGATCACCTTGTAGGGAAAAGGGGCATTGATGGGGCACTGACAAGGCAACTGACAAAGGGCCACAAGTCCCAAGCCTCTGGGAGGCGATTCCTGTGAAGTGTGAAGGAAAGACACCCCTTCAAGGAAGATGTTCTATGTCACCCAGGCAAGTGGGCCACCACAGAGGTATCCAGTACTTTTGTTATGACCCAGACAATGTGTAGTCACCCATAGACTCAGAAGAATTCCAGTGCATGTGACCCATGTGGCAGAAACTTGTCCGGAGCACGCTATCGTCACTTGCTGGGTTTACAGGAGTGTGTGGATCCTGTGGTCTTGCACATCAGGCTCACAGGAGTGTAAGGCTCTAGTAGCCACCAGTACCCCAATGCCATCAAGGGTAGCAGGGGCAGAACCCATTCCTCTTTCTGGAGAAAGAGGGATCCCAACAGATGACTGTATTGGAGGCTGAGAATGTGTAGCAAAAGCACCCCACTGTGTCTGGCCCAGAGGTTCTGTGCATCCCTGGCATCGACTGTCTCAAGAGAGGGTATTTCAAGGACCCAAAAGGGTACTGGTGGGTGTTCATGACCACTGCCTCGGAGACAGAGAAAGCTAAGCCTGCTTTGCCTGGTCCCTCAGAGGACCCTTCTGTTGTGCATTGCTGAAGGTCAGAGAACAGGTGCTGATCGCTACCATGGCATTGCACTGGCAGCAGTGTCGCACCAACTGAGACTCCATGATTCCTACCCACAAGCTGATTTAAAAACTGGAGAGTCAAGCAGTGATCGGCAGGACTATATAGCCAGTGTGAAAGTTTAATGGAGAGTGGAGACTAACAGTGAACTATCGTGGCCTGAATGAAGTCATACTGTGGCTGAGTGCTGCCATACTGGACATGTTAGAACCCTGATATGAGCTGGAGTCAAAAGCTGCCAAGTGGTTTGCCACAATTGATATTGTTGATACATTGCAATGCCTTTGACAGGCCACAATTTGCTTTCACTTAAAGGAGTGTCCACTAGGCCTGGAATCCAGCACCCCAGGGTTGGAAACAGCCCTACCAATTCTGTGATCCAGACTGCATTGGAACAGGGTGAAGCTCTGAAACACCTGCAATACATTGATGATATCATTGTGGGGGGCCGTACAGGAGCAGAAGTTTTTGAGAAAGGGAAGAAAATAGTCCAAATTATTCCAAAAGCTGATTTTACCATAAAACAAAGTAAGGTCAAGGGACCTGCATGGGAGATTGAGTTTTTAGGAATAAAATGGCAAGATGGATGTTGTCAGATGCCAGTGGATGTGATCAACAAAATAGCAGCAATGTCTCCATAAACTAGTAAGAAACAAACACAAGCTTTTTAAGGTGAGGATTTTTGGAGAAAGTACATATTCCAGATTACAGTCTGATTGTGAGCCCTCCCTATCAAATTACCTGGAAGAAGAATGATTTCAAATAAGGCCACGAGCAACAACAAGCTTTTGAACAAATTAAATGGGACATAGTTCATGCAATAGACCCCGGGCCAGTGTGGGCAGGGCAAGATGTAGAAATGTGCTCTATACTACAGCCAGGAATGTCTGGCAGAAAGCACCAGGGGAGACTCAAGTCCATCTTCAGTCACCTCTCTGTTGGAACTGGGGACACAGGGTATCTGACACCTGCTATACTCCAGCCGAAAGAGATACTAGAATCTAATCAAGGGGCTTGAGCTGCTTTGGATGGGTTTGGTGCTGAAGCACAGCTCCTCCTGAGACTCTAGCACAGCTCCTCCAGCTCCACAATGACTGCCGGTGCTGGGCTGGATGTTCAAAGGGAGGGTCTTCTTTACGCATAATACAGGTGGTTCTCTATGAAATAAGTGAGTTGCAGTGATCATACAATGAGCTCAAATTGGAAAACCCAGTTGCCCAAGAAACTTGGATTTGGACAAAGATTTGAATCTTGGATGAAGATTTCAGAATGTCACCAGAGGAGGAGATAACACATGCTGAAGGGGCCCCATTGTATAATAAACTACCACAAAATGAGATGCAATATACCTTGTTTACTGATGGGTCTTGCTGTATTATAGGAGAGCATCAGATGGATGAGCACCATGCTCAATACATAAACTGGTGAAAGTTGGCTGGAAGGGGCTGATCACTTCTCAGGGACTGGAGGTTTATTTTATTTCAGTTTTTAAGCTGTTCTTAGCCCACAGGTTTTAAGCTTCTTGTGGTTTTTCTCCCCCATCCCATGGAGCAGTTGGGGAAGAAGTGAGTGAGCAGCTGTGTGGTACTTAGTTGCAATCTGGGATTAAACCATGACGCTTGTGCTTTCTAATATATACAGTTCTGGGAGTAGGGCTTGTGGATTTTTTGATTTCTGCTTGTATTACAAGGGCAGAAGTACTTTCTTCCACGTAAGTTTAGAATATAGTAGGAGTAATAAGAATTTTATATGTTTTGAAGTGGATGAAACTGGGGCTTAGCTTTTGAGCAGGGATCTTATGTAG
Source organism: Dasyornis broadbenti (assembly GCA_013397935.1). Classification (NCBI taxonomy): domain Eukaryota; kingdom Metazoa; phylum Chordata; class Aves; order Passeriformes; family Dasyornithidae; genus Dasyornis; species Dasyornis broadbenti. The sequence goes on from VZRN01006818.1 coordinate 3,281,210, forward strand.
GTGTTGGATCAGACTTACTGTGTCTGTGAAATATGGCAATTTTCACAACTTTTTGCTTCAATAAGTTTTAAGTGTAGTATTATTTATAATCAAAGTGTCTTTTTTATTTTAGGAGGCTGAATATGGTGGGCATGATCAAATTGATTTATATGATGATGTAATTTCTCCATCTGCAAATAATGGAGATGCTCCAGAGGATCGTGATTACATGGATTCTCTTCCACCATCTGTTGGGGATGATGTAGGTAAAGGAGCTGCACCAAATGTTGTCTATACGTATACTGGAAAGAGAATTGCCTTGTACATTGGAAATCTCACTTGGGTAAGTATCTTACTGCTATTTAGTTGTAGACAGGAATTTTAATTATGGACATAACCATTTGTAAAATCTTTTTACTTTAAAATGTTTTATATGAGATATTATGAATACAAAAAAATCAGATGGTTTTGGGTTTGTTATTGGTTTGGTTTTCTTTAGTTTTTATTTGTGGTTGTGGGCTTTTTTTTTCCTTTTACCTGAAATTTAGTTAGCCTGTCTGGATCTGTTGTTATGTTTTAAAAATTCAAGAAAGTCTTCAGTAAATATAAACTTCAGAGTTTCTGTCATGTTTTAAGTGTTACAAGAGATATTTGTGCTATTATGTTCTTAAGGTTTTCAGAGAATCCAATGAAAGAAGAGAACAAGTTTAAGCTACTAAATACTTCCTGCCTGTAAATACTTAAAGGTTACTAAGCAAACTCAATTTTTAGTAAACTCTTGCTGAAGGTTTTTGGTTTAAAAGGAGGTTGAAATTTCTCTGGGATTTTCTTGAAATTACTTTTCACATTTTCCAGGGTCTTTTCTGTCAGCAGTGACTCTTACAACATAACTGTTTTCAAGTATTTGTCTTGAGGCTCATTTCTCTGTCCAAGAAGAACAGGTTTATGATAACTCACTGAACTGCAGTCGCCCTTAAGACAATTACCTTTGTTAGAATTAAAGCATTTTAAAATCAATTGCAGTTAAGCAAACAGTACAAGATCTGGTCAGTAGCTGAATTAAGTGGAGCTTTTATCTGTTTACATGAAATCAGTTTCTTCAGGGTCCACATATACAAAATTCTTATTTGAGTTTTTCCCCTTCTGATTAATTCCTTACTAGGACTAAACTTGAGAAAGAATTCTTTATGGGTGTTTTTTCCCTTAGTTATTACAGTATTTCAGGAGCTAATAGGTAAGTAAAAGACCTGTTGACTTAAGTTGTCCCATTGTGAAATACGCAAATTGGTAAAATGCTCATTAATCAGCTGAACTAATAGTTGAATTTGAAATAAAAATGACTACTCTAAAAGTCAGAATATATTGACACCTTGAATAAAGTATTCCTCTGGATCAATTTCAAACACACACAAAAATCCATGGAAAACTTAGTTGCCCTTAACCTGGTGTTTTAGATAAGCTCTTATAGTTCAATATTAAAATTATTTTTCAGTGGACAACAGATGAAGACTTAACTGAAGCAGTTCATTCACTGGGGGTAAATGATATTTTGGAGATAAAATTTTTTGAAAATCGTGCTAATGGCCAGTCTAAAGGGTAAGAACTTGTCATTTGGGTTTTTTTCTATATGTGGACTGAAGTTTGGGAGGGGAAGGGGTTCTCAGTCTTCATAATTGTCAGTCTTTGAACTGCTAATCTTTGCCTATTAGTCCGGAAATGATTGGGCATGTAATATCATACTAATGACTTAAATTTCAGGTATCAATTGTTGTGATGGTATTGTGTGTCTCATTATTTTGTGAGTTAAAGCTTGTTGGTTGTCTTCATTTAAGACTATTCCTATATTTCAGCTGGTGTTGTAGTGATGTCTTGTTTTTCCTCAGTGTAAATACTGTTTCTCTACCTTCATTATTAAAACTTTATTTACATTTTTATTTTCCATTAGCTGTTGAAAGTAACTGTTTGAGCCCATTTTTCAATGACAACCTAAATTTCATTGCATGAATGTGTCTTTCTGTCTCTTTGACAGTAACGAGCACACAGTGTATGCTTAATAACTTGGTCATATGAATTCATTATGTAGTCTGTTGGTAGTCAACCAAAAAGCTGCCTTTGTTGTGATATATTTTGATGCATCTTGTACTTGCTCTTTTGTTTTTTTTTTCTATTATGTCCTAGAATAAGTTATTTTATTTGTTCTGAAAACTGGATTAAGACCTGTGAGACAGCTTCTCTGTCTAGTTTTCAAGTATTCTTTTGTTTACTGTGTGTCATCTTTTTCATGAGGCATCAGGATGTCAGAAAATGGAAAAATTGTGGTGTAACATTTTTTGTTTCTTTTCAGGTTTGCCCTTGTGGGTGTGGGATCGGAAGCATCCTCCAAAAAGTTGATGGATTTGTTGCCTAAAAGAGAATTGCATGGGCAGAATCCTGTTGTAACTCCGTGTAATAAACAGTTTCTGAGTCAATTTGAAATGCAGTCAAGGAAAAGTAAGCTTTTCTTTGGTGCTATCTTGGAAAAGCAGAAAAAGTAGAATGGCAGGTTTTTAGCTCAGCATCTTATAATTTCTACACAGTTTAAAATAGCTGTAAAATTCTTAGAGTCCAGGTGAATGGAGTTGTATCTTTGTTCAAATAAATCACTTAATACACTGAAGAGATGCTGCATTCTGAAAGAAGGTAGCAACTTTTTGCAACTCTTTTCTTAACAGCTGGAAATGCTTTCTCAGTTTCTTGTGGATATAATAAAAAAAACAGCACAAGAACATTAAAAAATTTAACATTTGTAGACAAACTGGACTGAATTCCAATGTGTGGACCATCTGTATTTATGACAGAATGGGGAAGAGAGGTTCTGTGCTGTACTTAAGCACCATGTCTTGTGCTTCCTAGTCGTAATCATTTGTGGCCTTGGGCTTCATTGAAGGAAGGACTGGCAGTCTCTCCAGATCTTCTTCCTTTAGTATGGGGCATAGTATTTTAGCAAAGAATGTTTTGCTCCCCAAATGCATTGGATTTGGGTACGGGAAACAAGTTGGTGCTCATAAGGTCATGCTTTAGCACTGCATAAAACTTCAGATCAAATGTTGAAATGCTTTAACCTATTTTGATGTATGTAACGACACTTTTGCTTTTCCCTTGCAGCCACACAGTCAGGCCAGATGTCTGGGGAAGGTAAAGCTGGTCCCCCAGGAGGAAGCTCAAGAGCAGCATTTCCACCTAGTAATAGAGGTCGGGGCCGTTTTCCAGGTGCCATTCCAGGTGGAGACAGATTCCCTGGACCAGCAGGGCCAGGAGGGCCACCACCGCCTTTCCCAGGTAAAATTATTCCTGTATTGAGTTTCGGTCTTACTTATGTTTTCTTATTTCAATATGGCATACTTATTTGGGAAATGGTAAAGATCAAGGCAGTTCAGTAATAAGCCATAATTAGTGTTCACAGCTAGATTGTAGGATTTGCTGTTCTTTTGTTGAAATTCAACAGGAAGTTGTACTTATTAAATTCAGTAGCAAGATAATAGCTTTTTCAGATACATTCTTTATACCGTGTCAATATACATATTTTTTAAGTATGAAAAAATTAAAATAGATCATGTTAGCAAGTACATTTGTCTTAGGTGTAGTGTAGTTCAGAATTTCTGATTTGCTATATGTGCTGAGAATGCCTGTGTTGCAGATTGTAAAGTAACTAACTTCCTTATTGTAGTACAAGCCTGCACATGATCAGAAGTTCAGCTTTGATTCATGCTTGCTGACAGGTCAGTTAGTTGGCACTTAAAATACCAGAAATTTAAAGAGGAGGTCTTCATGTTTAGTTAGGTATCTGATATAGAAGAAATCTGTTAAACAGTTAGGTTTGCAATGCAGTGAAGTTCTTTATTCAGCTGACATATTTTTTAGTAAATGTCATTCAGTAATTGTCTACCAACAGTCCAAGGGACATTTTCAAATTGAAAAACCAGGAAAGAGAATCTAAAAGGTTTGGTTACTGCATTTACGTTACTTTCTCCAATGTGGCTTCTTGCATATTTTTAGTATGTATTTTATCTTAAGCCCCATATGAAAGACTAGCTGCAGTAAGATGCAATGTTTTCTAGCTTTTGTAATCTTTTTGTGGGTTTTGCAAACAACAGCAGGTGATTAAATGGTTTGAGGAGGGAAGTTGTCAGTTTTCGAGATAACATTGTTCTCTTTAGCTATCTCTAGATATCTAGTATCTATAGATACATATAAGTTAAAAATTTTCTAAAACTACTGGACCCACAGTGGGAACATGCATGTCTTGTGCATGTTGCACAATGTTCAGGAAGGGAGGGTTGCTTTCTTTTTTTTATCCTGGTTTTTAAGAATAAAAAATGGAAGAATTTAAAATAATTTTATTTCCTTGTATTTATTCACTCAATTTTATTTGTTTGTTTGTTTTTTTTATTTATTTTTTTATTTTAGCTGGACAAACTCCCCCACGTCCACCCTTAGGTCCTCCTGGCCCACCAGGCCCACCAGGCCCTCCACCTCCTGGTCAGGTCCTCCCACCTCCATTAGCTGGACCTCCTAACCGTGGTGACCGTCCACCACCACCAGTTCTGTTTCCAGGACAGCCTTTTGGTCAGCCTCCACTTGGGCCACTTCCTCCAGGCCCTCCTCCACCAGTTCCAGGCTATGGGCCACCACCAGGTCCACCACCACCTCAGCAGGGTCCACCTCCACCTCCAGGTCCATTTCCCCCTCGTCCACCTGGCCCTCTTGGGCCACCCCTGACTCTTGCTCCTCCTCCACATCTCCCTGGGCCACCTCCAGGTGCTCCACCACCAGCACCACATGTGAATCCAGCTTTCTTCCCCCCACCTGCCAATAGTGGCATACCTACTTCAGACAGCCGTGGCCCACCTCCGACAGATCCATATGGCCGACCTCCACCATATGACAGAGGTGACTATGGGCCACCTGGAAGGTGAGTTCTTTTGGTCTAATGTGCTTGGGTAGGAGATTTTACTCCTCTTGTTGGAAGCATTTGATTTTTCTCTTTTAATGCAAATGTTAGGAACAATTAGAAGTAGGGCCAGAAGGGATCCCACCAATCTTGTAGTTTCCCCTTTTTAACTTCTCCAGGGCAATAAATCTGAGAAACGTGTTTGCATCAGTAAGAAACTTGAGAAGTGCAACACCAGTAATCTCACTTTCCCTTTTCAGCTCTGAACTGTTTGTCTTCACTGTATTTGGCAGTGCCATCATTCCATGTGTTCTACATGTAAACTTATATATCACTGCTTATGCAGCAGCTCCTGGTTGTGCTTCTGTCTTAACTTGAAATTCTGACTTTTACCTGTATCATCGCGCTTTGCAGGCTGCCTTTTAAGAATGCTCTGGAGTTTTCCTTTTTGAATATGTGCGTATGTTGAGGTCATACCAAGCTCATACCATTTTCATCTTTCAGCAGCAGTGCTTGTCCCTTTTTTCTGCAGGATTTAATTAAACCTTAGTATTTTTTCTTAAAAGCCAGGTGTGAGTTTACTGCAAGACTTTTCTCTTCCTTTCCTATCAAGATGTTTCTGCTCATTTGGTGCAATCTTGCTGTGTTTGTAGCAGTGGCTTTTCCTATGGTTAATCCTATCTGGGACAGAGTTCTTAAGTCTCTGACTTGACTTGTCAAGTTTTTCACATCTTGTTTGAAACATCTTTTTCATCTGTGATTTCAAGCATTTCTGTCTTGCTGCTGTTTCTTGATTTTTCACCATGTTTGTATTTGTCAAAAATTTTGGCATAAATTGTAAGAGAGACAGTTTTACATGGTTAGATTTGAATTTTTCAGTAGTAATTTTACTGCTAGCATGAGACACACTTTTCTGGCTTAAAATGTTTTCTGCAAAGATGCTTTGCTTTGATTCTTCTTTTACCACAAAGTTTAACTGCCCCCAAGCATTTGTACAGACAATGTTCATACAAAAAAAATTATAGAAATCCAAGCATTTGGCTTAATTGCCTGAAGTATAATAAGACTGTAAGGTGTTGGGTGTTTTTTGATGGACAAAATCAAGGTTGTCTGCAGTTTATAGGATGTCTGGGGAGGGAAGGAGTGGGAATAGGACAGTATAACTTACTGTCCAGTATTTTCATTAATAATGTTAAAGCTATCATCCATAACTATTTAAATTGTCATTAATTATATATCATAGGCGTTTCACTGGAAATAACATGTCCATAAGAGAAAAATTACATATTCCATTCTATGGGAGGCACACGAAAAATAATACTCAAAACTCAGGGAGGTATGAATTTTTAGACATTTCCTCTTATGCTAAACTGGCTATAGGATCTTGTTCCACTTCTTGCAATTAAGAGGATAGCATTGCTTATTATTCTGCATTTTCTTTCTACCAGAAGAACTAACACTATTATAGAAATATGAAGCAGTGGGCCAGTTTGACAGTCTCAGCATTTATCTCTTAACACATTTTTCCAAATTTTCTATATGACATGGAGACTGCCTAATAGGACACTGCAAAACTTTTGGGAAAATTTAGGTTTACTTCTGTTACTTTGCAAACCCTGTTTAGGTAGCTGATAATTGAAGTAAAGTGTAATGAGTATGAGGATTCTGCTTTATTGCTTCCTCCTTACTGTGACTAGTATGGAGATTAAATTGGAGCACCTTAAACTTGACCAGAAATTAAAAAAAAAAAAAAAAAATTAAAAAAAAAAAAAAAATATTCTTGAAANNNNTAAAAAAAAAAATATATTGCTGTAAAATGATGACATATGGTCCAGAAAATTTAGTGTTTTAAAGATGATAACTATATTTGTTTTTCAAAAGTTACAGCATTCTGGTCTTAGTTAAGATCTGGGAAACAGGATCATATAGTTCTGATTCCAGTACTGTTATGAAAATTATCTCTAATTTTGCTCAAAGTTGCATTGCCTATGTACATGTATTTCCACATCCATTCAGTTGGGAATATCTATTTATATACCTTCAAGGATTTTATGAAAATTGTAAATATTTGTAAAGCACAATATTAAGTGCTGCTGAATGTTTGAAATAGATGGGATGAACAAAAAAAAAAAAGTCTATTTATACAGCAATGTCTTAATTGTTTTTTGGGGTTTTTTGTTTGGTTGGTTTGGGGTTTTTTGTTCGTTTGTTTGTTTCAAGCTTTCAGGATTTTATACTGTAACAATGGTCCTTAACAAAAGCCAAAACCAAACCCAGATCCTGCTTTCTTTTCTGTTTGTCACTGCTTAAAGTTGCAAACTTGGATTGTTGAAATTGCAATGACAGCTTCTGAAGTTCTCCTTAACCTTTTAAATATTAGTTTTATTGCTTGCAGAGAAATGGATGCTGCAAGGACACCTCTAAGTGAAGCAGAATTTGAAGAAATCATGAATAGAAATAGGGCGATCTCAAGCAGTGCCATTTCGAGAGCTGTATCAGATGCCAGTGCTGGTTAGTAAAACTCAATGTTTGCTATTCTACTCAACTGAAATGAATTTATAGGTTTGTTTGTTTTTTTAATTAGGAATCTGGAAGGCCTGAAGCCACATTTTCCTAATAGGATGCTGAATTTGGGTACAACTTATGACTGATTCTATACTGTGCTTCAGTTACTTTCTAAGAAAACCTTCTGACTACTTATCTGGACAGTATTTTAATATTTGATGCTACAGTAAATTATTTAGATGGCTGTTCAAGAGAAGATAATAAAATGGGTAATATTGTTACAGATAAAAATCTATGTTTTCATTTGCATAATTTTCTGATCCTGATCTTACATCATTTTCAGGGGACTATGGAAGTGCTATAGAGACCTTGGTAACTGCAATTTCCTTAATCAAACAGTCCAAAGTATCTGCAGATGATCGCTGCAAAGTACTTATTAGCTCTCTTCAGGACTGCCTTCATGGAATTGAGTCCAAGTCTTATGGTTCTGGATCCAGGTAAAACTTTCCTCTTCCATCTGGTCTTACTTAGAAAAGAGAAGGTGTAGTGCAGGACTAGTTTACAGAGAAGAAACTAAGGCATGTAAGAAGTTTAGTGATTCGTTGAGTTGCACAAGAAATGTGTGAAGGAACCAAAGAAGGGTTTCCTGAACTTAGGAAAGCTGCCTTTTAATTAACTCTCTTTTCAAAATTGATGTGACTATCTTAAATTTAACTCTTAGTTTTATTTAGTGGTTTTGACACGTATTTTCGACATGGAGATTAGCAGACATGTTGTAGTGATCATTTGAGATATGATGCAGTTCCCCCAGCTGATTTCAGTCATCCTCCATTCTGAGTATGTACTTTGACTTTTCTTTGCTGGATTAGAAAGAGAGTGCCCCTTACTACCTGTAACTGAGTTCTTAGCCACCACTGGTTTTACCAGCTATCTTTAATGTTACATACAAAAACATACCTGCATCATGATGAACAGATCTTTCTCTCATGCCTGTTTTTCATCAAATTCATACTCATAAGCAGAGTACAAAACTGGTATGGGGATGACAAGTGTTTTGAAGAAAAAGTTGATGAAGTAATTTTTTTCAGAAGACGTGAGCGATCCAGAGAGAGGGACCACAGTAGGTCACGAGAAAAAAGTAGGCGCCACAAATCACGTAGTAGAGATCGTCACGATGACTATTACCGGGAGCGAAGCCGTGAGAGAGAGAGGCATCGTGATCGTGACAGAGATCGTGACAGAGAACGAGACAGAGAGAGAGAATATCGTCACCGTTAAAGGTGAGCATTTCTTTTGTGTTCTTGAACTTTACTGACTTACTAAAAGTAGCCACTTTAGGTTTGTGATTATTTATACCATTCATGTCTGTATTTAAATGATCCTGCAGTATGTACTGAATCGCTTTCTTCTTGCAGCACCTGACATGAACATAGGTAAGTAGCAACAGGTAATTAACTGGTCTTGGGAGGGAGTAAGTATTTGTGCAATTATCTTCTGCATTCTGCATGCCACTTCTTTTATTTTGGCTGATAATAGTGTTCCCAGTTTTTATGAAATGCAATTGAACCACTTCTTAAAAAAGAAGTAAGTCAGACTGTTCTCTTTGTAATCTTAGAAGATTATATGAATTTTACGGTTTTATTTCTTAACTGTATTTAAAAATACTGATTTTGTATTTAAAAATATACTTGTGTAAGGACTGCAGCATTTAGCTCTTCATAGATTGTGTGTGGATTATTTCAGTGTACATACAGTTATTGTCCTTGCCCAAGTATGGTGGTGATTTTTTGGGTTTTTGTATCTGTGGGTTTTGTTGTTTTGTTTTGTGTTGTTTTTGTTTTGTTTTTCCTGGTGAGTTTTAGTCAAATTCAGGAAATATAACCAGATTTTGCTCTTTATTTTACGAAATGTGATCTGTCACTATCTTCTGCCTTCTAGCTAAATGCAGGTGTTAACCGTCAGTAAAATTTATCATCAGTTGTTGCCCACCACCCTGACTTTTTAGTTTCTCACCCTTCTGGTAGTAAGGTCATTTTTTGAATGAGTAAACAAATGTATGACACAAGAATTTATTATTTTCTGGTTGTTCACAAACTAACATGCTCTTTTACTTCATGTATTTAAAGTCCTTCACTCATCAGATGTCTAGACAGAGTAGCATGCTAAGCAATGGGTTTTTTCAATGTATTGCTTTAAAATACATAGAAATGTTTACATTATGTAATGTACCATTTTGAGGATTGGGAATTAAAGCTACCCATGATTCCTTATATTTGACAATTGAAAAAAAACAAACCTACCTAATAGTAGTAGACCTTCTAGTGGTCTCTTCCCTTTTAAAAAGAACTTCCCACTACATCTACACTGAAATTGAAGCTTGTAGATGTGCCTGTCTGCCCACCTTCCATTTCTTACATTTAACCTCAGATTTAGTTTCCATATTAGCGTGTGTTATTTATTCATGGCAGTTCATTTATAGAAGTTACTGAGCAAAACTTCTAAAAGTCATATAAAATGTAATATAATCCTAAGTGAAAATACAGTTTTGTATGTGTTAAATGTCAGTTTTTCAGTCAGACTTCTTGTGTCACTGACGCTCCTCTGGGAGAGAGCAAATTATGATACTAAATGCTCTAGTGTGTTGAGAATTAAGTGGGATGTTGTCTTGGGTTCATATTCTAGCAGGGGACACAAAAAGAGGTAACTGATGTAGAGAAAGGGAGTCAAAGGCTTAAACAGGAAGGTGAAACGTGGCAGCTGAAATCAAGCTGGCAGCATATTTCTGTTAATGCCACTTTTTGCCATTAAAAATGGATTGGTAGAAGTATTTCTGGAATGTAGTAAAAATATCAACTGTGGTTTCTTAATTGTAAAATAACAGATCATAAAAATACAGATATAACAAAAGTAAATGTAGTTTCTTGTGTTGAACTGGGTTTTTAGCTTTTATAACAACTGCATATTTTTGATATTTGCAAATAGTTGTTACTAACAGAGGTAACCATTGAGGTGAGTAATGGATGCATTTCCAGAGTGTTTTCCTTCTGGTGGAGATGAGCAAGCCATACTAAAAATTCTTAATAGCCTGGAATTAAAGATAATTTTTTTTAACCCTTGGCATAGTTTTCTAATCTAGCTTTAATTTTTGTGTATTTAGTGTTGTGCACGTAGACACAGATTTACTGTGCCAAGTTACAGAGTTCCTACCCTGTTACCCCAAGAAAATATGTCAAACAGCATTAGGTTGCATTTTATAATTTCCGAAGCACAATTTACACTGAGGCTGTGATTTCAGTCTCAGTTCAGGTGGGATTTACATTTGCCAGATCCTTCAGTTTTATTGTGTGTTGGGACTTTTCTTTCAAAAGGGTGTCTTGGTAAGATTCCCTTGTGCGAAGAAAGTAGGTCCTAACAATGTGATTTAAAGGGCAAATTTAGTATACTACATGTAAATGAAAGCATTTGGTATTTTTTTTTAAGTTGTAAACATTTTGTCTTGTTGCTGTCTTAATGAAGAGGAGCTTTATTGTAGTTTTGTTTTTATATACTTATACACACACACACACATAAGAGAAATACAGTTATCTCCTGGTTTGTATGTTTCATTTTCACTAAGATGTATGTTGCCATACATTTTTTGTTTCATTCTTTACATTGAATAATATTCATAAACAGATTTAACACTCAGTCATTTAATAAATATCAACAATGCTGAAAAGAGTTATTCCCCATATTACTGTGTTTTGCCAGAAAACATGAAATTGCCTCTGTGCCTGCACCCTATGAGTGGCACCTATATTTCTCCTTACTGTGTACCTATAATCATAACTGATACTGTACTGGCATTTTTTTTCCAAAGTGTTACACGACTAGTTCAGAAGGATTCTAAGGGTCTGTTGTGAACATTTTGTAAACAGTGAAATTCAGTTTGTACTGTATTACATTTATAGAGATGGGTTAAATTGGAATAACTTAAAAAGTATGTTTATAACAATAAAACTCTATAAAAAGTTTAGTTGTACCTTACCAGGTGTTTACATTTCTGTTTGTACACTTCATGATTTAAAATTAAATTCTTGCAAGATTTCTGTGCTTTCACTTGAGTAAGCCTTCATGTACATTGACAATCCTTTCTTCTGAGTTACTGTAAGCTGAATGTTTCCTTGGAACATCCTGCCTTTGCTCATAGAAAGCCTATAAATATAAAAGAGAACAGTGGATTTAAGAAAAATGTCTAACCTGTTTTAGTCAAAAAACCCTAAGAATTCAATAGAATGACATTTAGAAGAATTAAGAGCAAAATTAATGTGTACAAACAGAATAGTAATGTAACTTCATCAGCATGACTCCTGACTTATTAGGCAGAATTTTTTTAAATTTAATTGATACTCAATGATGTATTTCTAGCTGATACATTGTCCCAATCTTAATTTGTCTGAGTTTCTATAACTGCTGAATGTTAAATTTTTCATTTTATGTTTTGTTATTGGGTTGATTGATTATTTCCTATTTAAACTGGATTTGGATTGAACTGCAAAGACAAAACCACAACATTGTAACAGTTGATATGTATGTAGACTTTGTACTCCATATTTCATGTTTATTCTCTGATTTTTCTGCTCTCAAACCACTGTAAGCAAAATAATTTGAAGTTTGAGGCTCATATGCTTCTTCAAAAACTGCTCAGTTCTCTCTGAAGTTAGTTTCAGCTTTCGAGTGATTCAAGTAGTATGGTTGGAATTTCTTTAGTGTCAGTAGGAGGGGAAATGGTACTGATGGTTTACATAGTATTTATTATATTTTTGCCTCTCTAAGTGGGAACTGTCCTATAACTGTGCTAATAACCACTTAAATATCGAGTGAAGTATGAAATTAGCCTTTTAAGAAACCTTGTAATGAATTGGAAAATGCCTATTTTTAATAGGCTATTTTAATAATAAGTTCATTCTAGTTAATATTAAGTGAATCGTGTTGTGGCATTGTTCAAGGCTTGGGTATACATACCTATCTAGAATTATATCATGTCTTAGTCGTAAGCTATTTATGAACATTACTTACCTAATCTCTTTTTTTTAAAATGTGTGGTTTTGAGGAAGCGCATATGTGGGGCTGGCACTTTCTGTGTTTAGCATTCACCAGAGAAGTAATGCTTTGTGCATCTGATTCAGTATTTGAAATTCAGCACAGCATGATAGAGGCAAGCAGTGCCACTGCTTTATGTGCTGTTTAAAGTCTGTTTTATCATTACTCTGGTGCTTTGCAGAAACATATCGTTTGTCTATTAGTGTTCAATGATTAATCTGATTTTCTTGAGGATGAAACGCTGATTTAAAAAACAAACTAAATATCTTATGATACCTGTTTTCAAATGCATAACTTTTGCCACTAATGTCCCATGAATATGTGGCTGTAATTTTATTGACTTATGAGGTATCTTTAGACATACATTTTTTTGTTCCTCATATCCTGGGGGTTTTTATTTGTGAATTCATTAGTTTTGACAAATTTGATCTGTGTCAAAAGTTCCCCAAGAAACTTTTAGGCATATGCAACAAAGAAGTGAGAATGTTGGTTTGATGCAGTGTTCTTCAAAGAATGAAAAAAATCACTTTTTTACTTTTGCTCATTGTGGTTTGAGAACTAACATTTCTTTTTACCAAAAAAAAGGAGACACACGAGAGATCTTCATTTTATGTTTTCCTGTGCAGCCTGATCTACCTTTTTGTCTCTGCCTCATATACTAATGTGAAAAATACTTGCCAATAATTCATATCTTTTTAATTTGTAAAGTAAAGACTGAATTTTCTGAACACATCTCTCTGTTCATCAGTTACATTTGGTGAATCGACAGGGTGGAATAATAGAAGAAAGATACTTGGCAAATGAAATTAGTTTGGGAGCTTTTTCCCCTATGTAAAATTATTTACACAGTCATGAAATTGTTGTTTGTTGATCTTAAATGATACACTGATACTGAACAAAGACAGCAGGTAAGTACACTAATGATAGGAGGGGAGAATAGGCAGCAAATGTGAGAAGGTGCTAGTGGTGATAAAATAGTCTATGTGTATGGTGAACAGAACAGAATCACGTGTACCTGTGCTTACATGCTGAAAGACAAATAGAAAGTCAAGCTTGAAATTCCTTCTTTCTCACTATGTTATAGCTAAGGCATCAGAGTATTTGGGGTATTTTGTGATGTTATGGAATGTAGGTTAAATTAAAAATAAATTTTTGGCTTTTAAGCTGATACTTTCTGTGGGATTTTTGGTTTGTGTATTTTTCTTCATCTGTAGAATAAAATAAAGGAGAATTACATGAAGTAATTCATAGGAGCTTCTAGGATATAATAATGAATGTATATGATGCATTTTACTGAAATGTGAACGTGTGAGATTGAAATTCAATCTCTGAAAATAAACTACGATAATAAAACTTGATGGGTATATGTATATACAGCTTTAAAACTGCTGTAGAATTTTCAAAATTTTAAAAGCTGTTTAAAGCTTTTATGTGCTTATTTGGATAATTGGAATTAAAGGGAAGAAATTAGAGCTGCTATTGCAAGATGCTTTTGAGATATATATATATAAAAGAAATCTATTGGGTTTTGTTGTAAGAGTGTGTCTTTGTGGGTAAAAAAGTGCTCAAGTTGCATCTTGCATAAATACAGAAATGTTTAATCACTCAAGTTCTGGGATTTCATTTGTGAAATATTCTGGCATAAACCCCTAACTTTCAAACCACAAAATATCTATTCAACACCTAAGTCTGAAATTTGGGTAGAATTGGTAAATTTTGGTAGAAATGCTGAGAAACCGATTCCTGTGTGGTGTTAAATTGTACAAATCTAACACATGCTTGGGACAGATAGCTTATGTATGAGCTTGAGGCAGATGGAAAACAGTATCGCTAAGAAATACTGACTAGAGATTTAATTTTTTAAAAAGTTGTTTGTAGCTTCAATATTCTACTTGCTTGTATAATACTGAAAAGGGCTGAACATGCAGGTATAATCCATACAGATTTACTTCTTTTTGGAACCACAAGGGTTTCCAGTTTTTCCAAGATACAGTGGCAGAATACTTGGAACCAAAATGTACGCCATTTTGGATTTTAGTTGGTTGTGTTTTTAAAAATGAAGGCCTGGTATGGTGCTGACCATTTTAAGAGCCCTATACCAAAAACTATTAATCTTAAATTCACTGTATTGTGCCATCTTTGGAGTTCCTGTAGTTCCATAAGTACCTTTACAAATCCAGCAAATTATTCCCAGGAACTGAAGCTTTCTTATGCTAGTATTATAAGTCATATATGTGGTGCTTTGGATCTGTTAACTGTTGCCATAGACATAATAAAGATCCATAATTCTGGCTGCAGCAATTGTATGATGAGAGCAGCAAATTCTGACGTGCAGTCTCACAGCTGTCAGGTACTTACTTTCTCCACTAGAAAACTGAGATTCTCTCCTGTCTGTTTGTGTTAACTTAGCTCACAGCTCTGAACATATATTTCTTGTGGAGGCAGCACTTTGTCACTTTGCTACTGATTAATTTCAAAAGTACATAACACCTATGGAAACATTGGCCTCTGGGGAAGAAACTTCCCCAAAAGTAGTTACTGGCTGATACATTCAGGACCTTGGGAACAAAGTCTGTAAATAAGAGAAGAAATTTCACTCACTGATTTGAATTAGTTTATGTGCATAGTGTAGTGTATAGAGTCTATTTGGTTATACTTTGGATTTTTTTTTTTTTTAAGTTCTTGTTAATGGTCACTTTGAGGAAGTAAAGAAGAAAAATTGAGTACTTAGTTTTCCGAGCTTTGAAATTATTGTACTAGTCAAAGAATATTTGACAGCTGTGTACTGTTGCACGTTCATGAAATTGCTTCTCTGACTGTCTTGGTTTTCAAATGAATAATGTGTTGTTTTTTTAAGAATTTGATCGAAACTATTTTGAAATTATTGAATGTTGAAATTGTGAATTATTAATGAGATTAAGATAGCTAATTGTTTTGTAATGGAATTCAACTGAAATCCAGTGTATGGAATTATACCATCCCAAGTATTATGTGAACTCTTACAGTAATTAACTCTGAATTGTGTGGTTCCCTTATTTGCCAAAACAGATGAGAGTAGAAGTAGGGCTTGGTTTTTTTCCTAGGGCAGTTAGGTGAGGAAACCTGCAAATCTACATTGTATTATTTGAAAAGTGGGTTCTTGTGCTTAAATTGCAAGTGTGTATTTTTATATATGAACCCCATCCAGCTTGCCACTAGTCTGAAAATTTTGAAGTACTGGTCTCAGATTCTGTGTGCTTTTAAATGTTACCAAGCTGTGAGCCATCCACTTCATTATACAATCAGTGAATTACTTAAATGTCAAACCAGCTTAAAACTTCTGTAAGTGGGCAGGTAAAAATGTAAAAATCCAATTGTGGCAAAATTACTTTAAATTCTTGTTCAGTTACTCTTGCAGAATGCATACTTTAGGAAGTGTTCTATATAAATGTTGCCATCAGTCCAGGAGCAGTAGTTATTTCTTTCTTTATCATCAGTACTTTAACTGTGAAGTTTATATTCTTTCAATTTTGTTGTACAACAACATAAATCTTATTTTTAATTATTGTATTAGAAAACAGCTTCAAATGAGTAGCTACTGCTTCTGGGTATTTTGTGTTAGTTTACATCATGGTGAAGTAGATGCACGAGTTGTGTATGTATAGATAAGCCAACAATTTTCTGTGTATTATGGGACTAGCAAAATCTACATCACAAATTTTGACACATTACAGCTGAAGGAAGAGGAACAGCGTGCAAGACAAGATACATTCTTCAAGGAAAGATGCTTGTCCAGCAGTTTGCTTCATGTGATTGAACTGAGCCTGTAAGGATTCATGGATAAAATGAACAGGAATAGATCTGAATAAAGCAAATCTGCATACATGGTAACCAGTAGCTCTTTTACTTTTTTATGTTGCTTAACTGTTTTATTTGAGGGAAACCTGTGTGATTTAAACCTTATAGCTTTTGCAACTTTATTACTGGTTATATACATTTGGCAATTACAATGTGCAAGCAATTGGAAAAAGTCAAGTAAATGCTTGTTTTTATAGTAGTTTGTTCATGTTAAACTGTTCATATAATGTCTGTACACAGCACCACTGATTACAGTAGATGTAGTGTTGTAATAAACTGTTTAATGGGGCTGATGTGTAAAGCTGTTCAAGTTATTTGATGTTTACACCTCAGGGAAAGTCATGTGTTCAGCAATATTTAAAGATAATGTTACAATGAAAACATTGATGCTGTCTTCAAAAACATCGCAATAGTTCTTGCATATGCCTCAACCTAATCTTGCATTCAGCGAGTTAAACGTACTAATGTTGAGCTCTCCCACTCAATTTTGATACAAAAATAGGTGGTTACGTAAAACCTTTAATGCTATTTTGCTTTTTTAGCAGTGTTTACCTAGGTGGCTTGTGAATTTGCTAATTGACATATAAAACTGTAAAAACTGCAGCTCTCTGTTGTCAGTTGTTCTGAGGAGAGATAGTCCCAGGTCTGTGATTTTTAGCACACTAAATATTTTCTCTCATACAGCCTTGATCCTGATTGACACTACAGTTAATATAAACTTAAACTTGTTCATATGAACTTAAACTGCCCATAATAAGGGGTAGAAAAGTTAGGTTTAAAACACCCCAAATCCTGCAGTTGTTTACAGTTTTATAATAATAGTGCTTGTGTGTGTTCCCTTTCCACTCCCAAGGCCGTAGCAGTCTGTACATAGTTGTATATTAGAAATGTGCCAGAAGAAACAAGATGTTACCATTTTTATGACTTCATGGGTTTGGTATTTTCTTAATACTTTGGGATTTATTCACACATGCATATAAAAGAAAAGGTACACTTGTATATCCTTGTTCACCAATAGGCAATATTTAAGTGTTGTAGCAAAAAAAGGCGCTGATTAAATTTGTCAGATGAGGTTTTGTAAATTTACCTAAAAACAAATTAATGGAGCACTCAGTGAAAGTAGGCGTCAAATTAAAGTATTCATTTTAAATTTCATCAGGTGTGAAATGCAAGCAAATAGAAATTTCATAAAAGCTGCAAAAGCTTTCTGTCAGCTTTGCACAAAGGCTTACTTTTAATCTATTGTAAAGCGTTATGTAACAGACACACTCTTGGAGTTGTCACTTGTTCAAATAGCTGCACATAATGTTTTAAGTTAATTTTCAAGACCTCAGATGGCTTTAAGAGGCAACTCTTAAAAGCCTCTTGATTTCTTTTTTACCAATTTTGAAGATTTTACAGCTGACTTAAAATGTTACCCTGTTCAGGAAAGCATTTAAATCTGTTTAGTTTTCCAGAGCATATAAAGCATGTGCTTACATTTCATAGATTTCAAGGAATGTAAACGTATGCCTTAAGTATCGTATTTGCATCCGAATGATTTTTATGCTTTACTGAGTTGGGACCAGTAGCTTGTGCAACTGCAAAAGTTTTGCATAAGTCTGAAATCCTCTAATATTTTTGGCACCTACTATTCAAGCAGGTTTCCTGCAGCCAGGTTGATGCTGTTGGACTTGGCTACAGCTTCAGACTTGCCCCCCCTTTTTTTTTTCCCTTAAATTGTGTACCTCAGTTCCTCACGCATGGGATCTCTGGTGTTTATTGAACTATTTGCTACTGAGAAGGTATTTCACATGTTTATTTGATCCTGTTTGAAAATGAAAACTGCCTTTAAAAATTTTGTAAAACTGAAAGCTGTATCAAGCAAGTCATTAATCACATCCTGCTTTTTTTGTGAATAGGTATTGGTTACAAACATACTGTTGTAACTTTTTTTCCTCTACTTAACATTGTTTACTACTGTGTGTAATAAGTTTTTTAAGGAAGAAATTACCTGCCTGTAGCAGTTAAATGGGGAATAGCTAATACTGGAAAAGCAGCAGGTAAGTAATGTTCCATTGCGTAGATATATTAAATTCTAAAATTAAAAAAAAAGTAATTTTACAAGCATTTTATGCAGGAACTGATATTTTACTCCGCATTGAAATAGATTTAAGGAGACTGTTGCTCTTTTTACATAGAGTGTAGTTTCTCACTCACATATTTCCATTGCTGGCAATGGAAATAGCAGGGAGGGGAATAGCAGGGGGTAAATAAGTTAAACAGAATGACCGTTGTGACCTGAGAGATGAGATCCCTGGATGAAGCCCATTATTTCTGCCTGTTCTCCAAATACTTAGTTTTAACTGGTAAATGTACTGTGTTGCAATTTAGATAATTCTCTCTTGTTATTGTGATCTTCCTTTGTTAGATTTTTTTTATAAAACAAAAAAATGTACAGAAAAAAATCCAAAGACCCTGGTAAGACACCAAAAAGGAATATGCCTAATGTACATCATGTATAACTGGATCTGTAGTAGAATTTTTACTGAGTTTTGGTTTACTAAATGTTCCTGGCAATTTCCTGTGCATGTGCAGGAAATGGCAGTTTGGAAACTTAATGGCTGGTAGTAGTGCCATGATGGCTTCTGCTCTTTAGTATTCATTCAGTTGTATTTCATTTCCTTTTGCTGATGAAAGGATGAAATAGTCTGTGAGGAAATACTTTATTTCTTTCAAATATTGATTTTATAAGTAACAATGAAAATATTGACAAAACTAACAAGTAGTGACTACGGGGTGGTGGTGCTTTACCAACAGAATTTGTTTATTGGTGGTTTGTTTTTTAGAAGTAGAGGGTGGTTTTTTTTAGGTGAAATTTTTACTGGACTATATGTTTTGGCAGGTCAAAGTACTTAAGAAGAACATAGCATTTTGAAAACTGTACAGTCTTTTTTTTTCCCTCATTCCCGTTTTTGCTTTCTGTGCCAATAATTTTTGTTCTGATTACATTCTTAAAAATGTTTGTCAGAACTTCAAATTTTTATTTACAGTGTGGCTTATAAGCTTGGATAGCTGTTGGTTTTTGTGTTAAACAAGATATTTTTATTAAATTTAGACATTCGATTTTTTCTTTATGGACTGAGTGCTTTCTGGTTTTGTTCCTTTGAAATTGGTGAGGCTTAGTTTTTCTAACTGTATTTTTTTACCTGATTGTTTAGTTGCATACCCAAACCCTTGTAAATGTTTTTTTCCTAGTTGTATGTGGATAATTGGAAATTTAAATGTTGTATATACTTGTCATCTGTGTTTCTAGTAAAATACATGACATTCTTTATAGAAATACTTAATTCCTGATTTTCTTTCCGTATCCACTTGATCTCTATGTACAGGTTAAACAGACTTTGCTCCCATTTTTATTTATAGAATTTTATACATAGCCTGTTAAAGTTGTCTTTGGTTCTTGTGTAAACTGAGATACAGCCTTAAATTTCCTAATACAATGCTTGTTAAGATACTGTCAGTCATGTAGAGTTAAATATAAAACATGCATGTTTAAGACTGGTACTCTTCAGACATCTAAGACACTAAATTGCTTCTGCATTGAAATATAAACCCTTCAAGATTTTAGAGAGGAAAAGTGCAGGTCAGTGTCCATATAAAAAAATTAATTAATTTGAATTCTTTCCAAAATAACAATTTTAACATAGAAAAGCAAAGTGGATTCTGTTGAGATTCAAATTATTTTGGTAATTGACTGCACAGGTCTTGAACATAATGGTTGCAGCATGCTAATGAATCATGATGTTTATGCAGAAATACTGTCTCTTGCAATTATGATGCCTTGCAATTAATACATCAGACTGGCTTGGGGTGGACGGGATGTTGGGGTTTTTTGGTTTTGTAATTGTTTCCCCTTCCTCCCCTTTCCTCCCCATCCCCCATTAAGGTTTGACATCCCATGTACTTTTAGATTCCATTTTAGCTTTAGAGGATAAATTTACTGAGGAGCAGTTTGGGGCATTAGAAGTTCATCAATTTGATGTTCTTGTGGGATTTGCTTTCCCCTGCATTGGACGAAGTACGATACAGCTCCTCATTCCATTTCTGTATATGTTTGTTTATTCTTGAACCCTTTCTGTAGCCCCACTGATTGCAATGGGTTCTGGTTCTGGGATGATGCCTATAACTGTGCTTAAATTTTTTAAATACACTAGTTCTACAAAAGTCTCTTTAAAATAGTAAACAGTATTCCTTTGATCCTGATGGAATGGAGCATTTAAGTTGTAAAAATTCCCATCTATTCATACCATGTAATGTGACTTTTACATGATTTCAGAAATAACACTTTGGAGTATATTCAACTAACAGACTTCAGCCTCACCCTCTTGTACACAGTATTTTGTAATAGAAAATATTTTAAACTGTGCATATTATTATCACATTATGAAACAGACATTCCCTTGATCTTCAGATGTAAGAAAATGAGGAATGTGTATGCTTTTATAAATATAAGTGATTGCAAATTCATATTCCTTACTACTGCAGCTGTCCTTTTTTAAAATAATAAAGAAAGGGGGGAAAAAAAAAGCCAAGTGTTTTAAAGGTGAAATACATTCCTATTTGGTAAACTGTAACATTTTTATGACGATTACCAGCACTGCTGACTTTCTAAACAAAAGGCTGTATTGTCTTCCTGTACCATTCCATTTCCTTGTTCCCGCTTTGCACAAGGGTATGTGAGTAAACTGTTCAAGAAATGGTTCAAAATACAGGAGAGAGGTTGTCCAGGTTGGAATGCAGAATTGCAGTGCAGAATGTAAGGAAATGGATGCCTGTCAGAATGCCTGACTCCAAAGGATTTTATATATATAGTAAACAGTTTCCTGATGCCAGCAGGCCAAAGAGTCTGTTGAATACTGGCGTTTTTGGAGACCTGTATTTCTCCACAAGGTAAGATGGTATCCTAGCAAATGTGGATTTCAATACATTTTCAGCAGGAATACTTAAATCTGTAAGTTTAGGGATAATTTCAATTTTTTTAGATGTTATACTTGAAATATTGCACAACTTTTAGCTTTCATAGGTTTCTCTTTTTTCAGCCTTTAGGAGACTGTTAAGCAATTTGCTGTCCAACTTTTGTGTTGGTCTAAACTGCAATAGTAGTTTACCTTGTATTGAAGAAATAAAGACCATTTTTATATTAAAAAATACTTTCGTCTGTCTTCATTTCAGCTTGTCTAATTTCTTTGCCGTTCTCATTATTGCCACACTTTTTGAATTTTCAGACATTAAAACTCGGAGGGTGGACATTTTAAGGCAGTTACAGCTAAATTCTGTGCTGTAATTATTTCTGAATGTAGAAATAGTTTATACTAGCTCTTGTCCTTATCCAATCTAAAGACTTTTTGCAGAGTTTGCAACCAGTCAGAAGTGCAGACTTTTTTTTAAGCTAACCTTGTTTTTCTGTAAAATACAGTGACCCTTATGTAATATGTTAACTAAGGGAAAAAATAAACATGTTGCATAAAGCAATTTCAGTCTCTAAAAATTACATTTTCAGACTCAAACATCAGTGTAGTAATGTTTGGAGCTGTGGGCTTTCTCTATAGGAGGCATTAAATCACTGATGATAAAACTTTTTATTTTAATCTGGTTTCTTGTGTTGACTAGATCTGACCAATGTTAATCATTGCAAATCATGTGAGTGTTAAACACAGCAGCTGTAAGACAGCTGTATGGCAGGTTGAACTGCTGTCATCTTACTTCATGCAAAGCATTGGTTTGGTACCAGTGACAGCATCTTATCATACTCTGATGATTTAAAACTGCATTTGGTACTGGGGTTACATTGGCAAATGTTTTTGCTGCTAAAGCAGAACATTGTGTTTTATAGAACACATCTCTATGTTACATACAAAGCCACTAGCATTGCCATACTGTGCCATTCTAGTGGTGAACTTCCATAATTCATGCTTGTCAAAGTTCATTCACTCTGGCACAAAACAAGCTACATCCATTTTACCATCTTAGATTACTGGTGCTGTGCTGTTGGTTCCAGCTGCAGTCTGTGATGAGCCTCTAGCATTGGACAGCGGTAAGATTACATGAGAATGCTGGTTTTTATTTGAGGAAAAAAATTGGTTTTGTCTTTTTAGTTTCAAAAGTAAGTCTGAAATTTAATCTAACTGGCTTGGAAGAACACAACATTCGTGACTGTATTTAAACCCAATGGGAAATTGTATACATCTCTGTAGAGGAAATATTCTTTAGAAAATTGACTTGAAATTCTTTGTGTAGTGCTGCAAACCTGCAGTAATTGAAATAACATTTGCTGACCTCTAAAGGGCTCAGGCATTAATTGTCCAAAATAGCAAGCAACAGGATAGCAAAGCCAACTTAGCCACTGAGTTTATTGTACTGTGTCTGAATTTCACCATTGTAACCTGGATTTTTAACAACATGACTGTGTGTTGTAGCCTGGTTTCATTGACCCAAGTGAAGGTTCAGACAGAGATGGAAATGGTGTTGGGCTGTGGCTGCTGGGCTTCAGGCAATTCCAGGCTTCCTTCTGGGTTAAGAGCAGAGGGGAATGTTGCAAACTCTTGATTTTTGAAAGTATCTTCCTGCAATTTTCCTCCCGATTAGGGTGTTCAGCAGTTCAATTGCTGAAATGTACCAAGTGTACCAAGTGTACCAAAGAAAAATCATCCTGTCCCCAAAAATATGGGATGTATTCTCTAAGGTAAACACAGTGAGGATTCAATAGTACATGGATTAATTCTTTGTGGAAGTGTTCAAGCATAGGTCAACTAAGCAGGATGCAAGACCATCAAGGTATGATTTGAAATGGTATTGGAGGATGAGGAAGGCAATATAACAAGTATGGGTTTTGTTTTCTTCCATGTAAGGTTCGCTAGGGAAATTACTATCCTTTGAGTTGCAGACAAGGAAATAATTTGATAATGCTTATTAGGAAAACTTTCTTGTTCAATTCTGCTTGTAAGAACCTTGCCTCCAGTCTTTTTCAGTGTCTTCATGATTGCTGCAGATTGAAAGGCCCAGAGCCCTAGGTGAGCTGGAGGGAGAGATTCTGGTGGAATCCAGGCTTTGATTATTGTCCTTGCTGTCTCTCTTAAGACTGGAGAGTCTCCAGTGCTTAGCAATGTGGGAGCTGGTGCAGAAGCTTCCTCTCTGCCGCCTCAGCAGAGAGCTAACTCTTCCCATGTATCCCGTCCTCTGAGGGCTGGAAACAAGATAAAATTCCAAAAGACCAAAATCACCCACACCAGGATAAACCTGTTCCTGAACATGGCTGTACTTGGATGAGTAACCTCACTGTGTGGCCCTTACTATTGACTGTCAGTTTTTTGGTAGGAGAGGAAGGTGGAAGGCATTTGTGGGGTTTGGCAGGGGAGCCTAAAACAGTCAGTTCTGTGAGCCTTCTGGTTTTATGCTTACTGCAGCTGAAGGGATATTACTGGGCTGTAGGAACTTTTTCTGTGAGGAAGCTCTGGAGTTCTTGTGCACATCTCCTGTGGGTTTTGCATGCCAGGCAATGGGACAGCTGATTTCTCATCAGGATGTTTTCACAGGAAGAGGAAGTCTTCCCTTCTGCTGCTGCACCTTTTCTGCGCCAGCCTTGCTGAAAGCACTACTGAAGTGTCTTCTCTTACAAAGCTGGCATTTTGCTTTATTTTCTGCCAGTACCGGAGTTACTGGTCAGAGAGAGGCTTTAGTTTAGGAAATTTGTCTCTAAGGAAGTGAAAGACATCTTGACCACCTTCAGGGAAGCAAGAGAATTGAATAAGGAGTTTGAAGTGTCTTTTTTAACCCTTGTTTGGGCTGGAAAGAGATGGTCAGGTTTGGAGTATTAGTGCTGTTCTCTGCCTTTTAATTTTCCACTGGTTCATCATTCAGGCAGTTTCATGATACTGCAGCTTGTCCAGGGAAAATGGTCAGCTACAAAGGAGGAGCAGCAGAAGGCAAATCAAACACACAAATCAGCAAAGTCTATATGAAACTAGAAAAGGTAAATTTGTACCGTGCAGACTGAGTAAAGGAGGACAGAGGTAGGTGTGTAGTTTATGATCACAAAGATACCTTTTTTTACAAACATTATTACATTAATTACAGGTGCAGGCACGTGAGCACCTGTACCCTGAAATGCTGGACTATAACAAATCATAACATAAGAGGCAAGGAAAAACTGGTTTAATCATTTTGGGGCCAGGATGTCTGTTTTGCATTGGGATTTAGCTGAGTCCCCTGGAAAGCCTGCAGCATCACACTCTCAGATATAAAATAGTCAACTGAGAAAGGAGTTCTGCCAAGTTAGCATTTTTCTAAAGATAACCTCCTTGTTAGTATAGCATATTTGTTAAAAGAATGCAGTCTGCACATTCAACACCTCTGACAATGGCTTTAGGATATCCTAAAGTATTTAAAGCATGATACTACTTTCTGAATGTATCTTGACTAACAACAGGGATTACTCCAGATATAGTGAAGAATTTAATTTATGAGTTGATGCTCATTTATGTTCCATGAGTGTAGGTAAGGCTGCAGCTGCTCACGAGGCTTTGTTGTGTTAGAGATGGACGGGTGAACTGGACCTGCATGAGGAGGAAAATGTCACATTGAATTTTTAGCTATTTTATCTCTTGGAAGATAAAAAAGCAAGTGATGGCTTCTGAAAAATGTGAGTAAATGGCTGGCAATTGGGGAAGATGGTAAGTTTACTCTGTGTATGGGAAAAGCAACTTGCTGGGAGGTATACAAGAGAGACAACAGGAAAGAAGGGTTTTGTGAAAGGTGCAGAAGCAGTGCTATGGGGAAAGCAGCTTGGGGAATGCAGCACATTTGTCAAGGACATTGCAAGCTTGAGAGATGTGGTGCTGTCCTTGGGATGAGGGAGGGAGAAGGACTGGTGCAGCTGAGATCTTTTGCTGGACAGATTTTGAATTACTTAAATTGGAGCTGCAAGTGAATCAGAGAAGTGACACAGTGTAACATAATGTGTAATATAGAAAACAGATGCTGATCAACTCATACTTTTAATGCTGAAACAAGAATATGTTGTTCAAGGAACCGATCAAAAATTCTCTACCTTTTTTACTCCACTCTTTTTCTGTTCCTGGAGAGACTGTGAAAAACAATTGCAGCCCAGTAGAAACAGTGTGCTGCAGATAGAAGATTGCTATTCCTTTTAATGATCTGAACCTGTTTATGCATCTCTTCTGAACAATTTGCAGAAAATTTTTAGCACTCTGCTTCCCATCAGGCTAGTAGGAGTCTTATATATCTTGTGCCCTTTGTATAAATGGGAAGCAAAATTAATTTATTCTCAAACAAGGCTTCCCAGCTCTACAGAAAAAGACCCAGTGTAAACAGGTGGTTTTAAAAATTATTATATTACTGAATATTTTTTTCATAACTACTTGAATCTACTTAGCACTGGCAGTCATTGAGTAGATTTTTTTCTTTTATCCGGCATCTTAATAGTAAAGACAGGCCTCTAGGTGTCCTGTCACACAAGAAAGGGTACGTTCAAAATGGTGTAGGTATGATCAAGGAGTGTAAAAGGACTCTTTCTGCCATCTAGTGGCATCAAAAAACCTCTCCACTCCTCTTTGCTTAATTTATAATCTCAGTAATTGTGTCTGCATTGTCAGCAGAATTAGGTGTAATAATCCTCAACTGTCCTAAATTTAAGAAGATAGCAGTTACTTCTTCCCCCCACTCTTTTCCACGAAATAAACAAGCTGTATTTTCTTTTCCTTGGCTTGACACCTCATGAAAAAGTCCCTGTTTATTGCCTGAATGCCTTTTGAGTGCACTGCTCTTAAATTCCTGTGTGTGTTTTCCTATATATTACACTGGTACTGAAATACTTTAAGGCTTAGAAACCTTTCTTTGACACTAAAAACACAGGAAAAAATACTGTCCACACAGGCAGATAAAATGTTGCCTGTAGTGGAATGCCTCTGAAGATGGGTGGGTTCCCTTGTAGAACAGGCAGCATTTGCCTCTGAAGGAGCAGTGAGCTCCACGGAGTTTCTGCATTTCAGAATGGTTACACTGATACTTAAAACTGATTTCTGGGGCTTGCTGGTATCCCATTTCCCTGTTAGCCATTTACTTCTTTTGACAGGCAACTACCCTTGCCACCTTTTACAATCTGCAGACTGTGTTTCACTTAAAAAATACATGGCTCTGCTTGGATGTGTTCCTATCCCCTCTCACCAGTGTGGGAGGGGATAAAAACAAGAGACCATTCATGCCAAACAGAATCCTTATTCATGGGTCAAGTTGTAAGGAACTTGGGCTCACACCTCAAAAAGTTAATTGGAGCCTATATGTAATTAAAACTGCAGTTCTCACTTTCCTGAAAATTATTTAGTCTGGAGTCTTTGCAAGATGTAGGTTCATAGCCCCTACTTTCTCAAAGACCTGTAGTGTAAGGGTGATGAAAATGGTGAATGGTGTAGAATGGTCAACAGAACCCTGCAGAAGAAACTGTTGAAAATAATGTCTAAATTGTTTGGTGGGTTCTTTTTTTTAGTACACAAAGTATTTTGAATAAAAAGGGTCAGAAAAGGTCAGTGTTTTATTAGCAGCTCTAAAAAAGCTGTATTTTGAGCTTCTCTGTGTGAGTATAAATTCTCCGTAAGATTATAGCTATCTGCTGCCTGGTTTCCATCTCCACAGGAGTCCAGGAAAATTTTTTTGTGCTAATTTCACAGTGGTAACAGTATGATACTTAAGAAAAATAATTTTGTCATGTAGGATCCCTACTGTGCCCTCCTAATTCCAAGTTATCCCCTGCCTGTTCCATTTAGTTAAGTAATGTATCATATTTTAAAATTAGTTTTATGCCTTTTAGTAAAAAGTAATTTGGAAATAAAACTTAAACCTCTACATTATCTCCTTTTTTTGGTTATAATTACAGCAATAGCTAGCTCAGATTTTTAACTGTGAGAGGATTGGGTACATTACTGAAGAAGGGAAGATTTCTAAAAATGCAAGTCTTTATTTAGGGGAAAAGGTAGCAAGTTGCCAAAACCACCTTACTATCAAATTAAATTAGGAGTCTGTTAAAACAGTCAGAACTAATGAGAGGAATGGTGGCATACCATTCCTTGCTAGAGCCAGGTTTGTGCTACCTTCAGCTGCACTTGAGGCTTGGAGCAGGTGGCCTCTTCCCCCACTGAGTTTGTCCTTTCCAGGACTGGAAGAAGTTTGAGGAAAGCCTTACATGACACTTCTGCAAGGTCCATACTGTGAGATTGTATGTAATCCTCTTACAAAGAATAAAAATGTTACCATCTCTTTTTAATGTAAAAAAAAAAAGAAAATTTAAACACACGGTTGAGGAATTAAATCTTGGAATGACCTAACCTGGGTAAAGATGCTGAGGAACCTGGTAATTTTGCTGAGAGTCTGGAGCTGGAAGTTGTTCTTTATTTGTTTGTATGCCAGTATCCATGTGCCATGTGAGGACAGCTGGCAGGTGAAGGGCTCAGCTCTGAGGAGCAGCCAGCTCCCTGCATGTGGCTCTGTTCTTTCACAACAGTGGCTTCTAATAAAGCTTCACCTAAACTGCACACTTGGACAGTGGCTGGACTCAACACTTGCAGCATGGTGGCAGATCATGTGCAGCAGCTCCCAAAAACAGGTTGGTGGACGCAGATTTCAGCACTTACATCCTTCAGGGTGCTCCCAGCCCTTTCCTGTATTAGACAGGGACCTGCCTAACGTGGTCTAGTTCGAACAATCCTATCCATTTCCAGTCTCTCCCATGTCATCTAGTTATGCAGATTCTTCTCATTCCACATGTTCCAACAAAGGTTTTCCCTCCATAACCACAGTCTGCTTATGACTGAAATTCAGTGACTGGCTTGAAGACTTCTCCATTTGAGATGATTTCCTTCATTTCAGTTGGCACAGAGCACATGTCCAGTGCCAGTTTATCCAGTTTCTGCCACTTCTTTTCTTAAATGTGCTTTCATCTTGGTAACACCTGTGAATATTCAGATAATAAATCCATTAACTGTTCTTCTGGTGAACAACTCTTTGAGGTTTAAAAAAGGAATTGATTTCTTCTTCCATCAGCCTGTATGTGTCTTCTCTGTGACGGCCATACTTATAGGTAAAATAGGTTGGGAATGGTGTGGGTGTTTTTAAGCCTTCCATACTTCATTGCAGGACCACACAAGAAAGCAAAGTAGCAAGAAAGACTGGAAAATGCTCCCTGGAACGTGAAGCTCAGTCTTGTCCTGGGGCAGGCAACTGCACCATTTAACTTCTTCTGTGATTTATCTTACAGCCTCATAGAGTCTGTCTGAGATGTTTGTTCCTGCACTTCTTACAGGAAGTCTATTCTGCTCCTCCCATGCTCCAGGGCTTACAAAAGGAAGTTATGCCTGAGTTTCTTCTTGGTTGGATTACATTAATCTGATTTTTGTGCTGATACTGCTTGCTATTTAGTTATTTCCCTTCCCATGGTACTTAACCCCTTAAGGCATTTGCAACAGTTAGTTAATACTTTCTCTGCCTTTATTTTGGCAAGTTTGTTTAAGGACGCTTTGGCCTTCTTTAGGACACATGGTGTTTACAACCAATTTGCCCTGTTCTTACATATTTGCCTTTCAGTTATTATTTCTTATAACAAGAGCCAGTATACTAGATATTAAGAATAAATTTTTTACTGTAAGGGTGGTGAGACACTGGAACAGGTTGCCCAGAGAAGTTCTGGATGCCCCACCCCTGGAAGTGTTCAAGGCCAGGTTGCATGGGACTCTGAGGAGCCTGGACTCGTGGAAGATGTCCTTGCCCGTGGTGGGTGGGAGCAAGAACTAGATGGTCTTTAAGACTGCTCCCAACCCAAACCATTTTATTAGCTATTCTTTTAACAGGAAGGTGCACTTTTTCAGATGGGATCTTAACAGGGTTTGTATGATAGCTTCTGATGAAGTTTTGGATGCTCTTAAATCCTGTTCTGACAGATTAACAAAAGTTGGCTACACCTCTGTCTTTAAAAATCAAAGCAGAAATGTTCAAGCCCACCCTTCCCAAAGGGCGATCTGTTGGGTAGTCATGAGCATGTGGGAGGAAAAGGTTTTTTTAGAGCAGGAACTGCATCATTCCCCTTCTTGTTCATCCTGTTACTGGAATAAAGAGTTTTCCACACAAGCCAATTGTTAATTAGAAGTTAGATTAACTCAGAAAATGTTTCTTTGAAGATAGAGCTTGACCACTTGTAAAAGACCAGCCCAGCTGCCTGTCTTGCTTACTTGCTTTGTTTTAACAAGAAGAGCTGTAAGATTAGAGAGCTGAGGAGCACTGTTCACATGAGATCTAGTTCATGCAAGGAACAGGGTAAGGAACTTTTGCTTTCTGAGAGTGGGTTAGGCATGATCTTCTCTGTCTTCTCGTCTGCCAGGAGCCCCAGCATGGGCACTGGCGGGCCATGGGGCGGAGAATGCTTTGTAGGCAGGGTCTGACTGCAGCTCCCCAGAGGAGTCCACTGGGTTCTCCAGTGCATCCCAAGGATAGACAGAGCAGGGCTGACCAGAGGGTGCAGCTGGGGCATGGAGCAACTCCACAAATCAACAACCCCCTCAGTCATCTCCTGAGAGAGTTGGGGTCAGCCTGGAGAAGGCTCCGGGGAGAGCTCAGAGCAGACTTCCACTACCTCAGGGGCGCTTAAACAGAGCTGGAGAGGGACTTTTTGCAAGGTCGTGTAGTGACAGGCCAAGGGAGAATGGCTTTAAAATGGAAAGAGGATAGATTATTGGGAAGAAATTCTTCACTGTGAGGCATCGGGACAGGTTGCCAGAGAAGTTGTGGCTGTCCCGTCACTGCAAGTGTTCAAGGCCAGGCTCGATGAGGCTTTGAGTAACCTGGCCTAGTGGGAAGTGCCCCTGTCCTGAGCGCGGCGATTGGAACTGGGCGCCCTTTAGGGTCCCTTCCGTAGCCTCATGCCTTTCCCGCCGCCCCGGCTGGGACCCCCCTCAGCGGGCCCGTTCCGCCCCGGCGGCAGCGGCGGCGCAGCCCCGCCCCGGAAGCCGCGGGGGATGGC